>JAFIDM010005346.1:22274902-22300242 GCA_023159025.1 Thereuonema tuberculata
GGTCTATATTTTATGAAGCTGGCCACTCAAGTGATTCTACTAAGATAAAGAATTACATCATAAAACTCCAAATGTATTAACCGTCCACGTACATTTTAAGATTTTATGTAGGTTAACAGCCATTAAAATTCGGAGTAGACGCCGAAGATATTGACATAAAGCGTTGTTTTTAATAACGAAGAACATATATTTCCTTTATATTATTGTTATAATATCACGATTGATGATCATCTGATGAGTTAATGACGATTTTATTTGAAATTTTCTTGAAATTCCAATTGTTTAAACTTTGTTAACAATAAATTTTCTTTAATATGAAATTGCAAGAATAACCTAAGGAAATGTATGAAACGTTTGAAAACAAAATGAATTTTGTTTTTCAACTAAAAGACGATTAGAAATTAGAATTTTTTTCATGGATAGAGGTGAATATGTGAAACAAAATTACTTTTAGATACAAAAATTTAAATACAGTATAGAAAAGTAATATACAGTAAATGATGCTTGTATCACAACTAAAAATAAGTCAATTAGTAATATAAGGAATAAGAATGTGTCGGCAAATCATTAAATTTATATGCATAGCACGAAATGTATAAACATTTCACCTGATGTCGTGATTCATAAAAATCTACAAGAATTGCAAGTTAAGAATGTAAAAAAAAAAAGCTAAGGAAAGTGAAACCCTATAATAAAAAGGTGTAAAAATATTTCAATTGCTTCCGGAGGGAAAAGGTCCATTTTGTATCTTGTTAATTGATAAAAATGAGCTATATTATTTCTATCATCGAAACGAAAAATACTAGTGAGTCTTTGTTTTAATTGTCTGAATACTTTTATTGAGCTCTGTGTTTTAATATTCAGACTGCCAATATTTTAAGGTATTAACATGGACACCTAAATCCATAAGGCTTTCGTGTGTTGTTATGCTGATCAAATGCACGCTTTAGATTGGGAGATGGTATCATAATATTATATCTTTAATCATGTAATGTATATTATTTTTTAACATTAGTAACATTGTAGAATAGTCTATCCTTTATACCTCTACACCTTGAGATAAGCTAATTTCTGATTGCATTAAACATTGTGAAAAACAACGGGAACTCACCAATATTATACATCACAGAAAAATTGAAATACATGACAGAATATGCTTTCTTTCTAAAACTATTGTTACGAGATATAGGACTTTACAATAACTACACAATGCAGAATCCATTATTATTATTAAATTTCATTTGTATAATAAGTTTTAAAAATCTTCAAATGAACCTATCCATTTCAGGCTTTAGATGGAATCTAAACTTTCAAATTTCATATTTCAGAGATCCACAAATCTTCTATAATAATTGGATAGAATTAAGATTTTTAGGGTAATTCTATGCAAAATTAATTTAGAAGGGCACAACACACAAGACAGTTTCAAAGAGTATATTCACAATAAACTAAATTATAGGACAACTAAATTAGGAAAACTAAATTATAGGTTAACATACTTTATTATTATTTTATAAAATTATGCTGGTTGTTAATAAACCAACAGACTGGTTAGAACTTTTTTGTATTCTAAGAGTATTTTTATTTCCCTAGATATTTGCGAATTGAATGCAAATTTAATTTAATGTTTGAATGTTTTAATTTAAAGATTATAATCGCAAATAAAGTTTTAATGATGCTTATTTTTGAATGACATTTTTTTATCCTTTATTTTCAAAGACTGACATAAACTGTATGGATTTCTTTTATGTTATTTTTTTGAAAAGGATGCATACAGATTCTCGTCAAAGAGAAGACAACTGAGGCCTACTAAGAAAAACGTCCATTACGTGACTTCCCGAGAAATCTTCGGTTGCCTTAGGTTTGAGTTTATAGGTAGGTCAACTTAGTTGGAAACATGTAGTTCATCTAGGCTGCTGTCACGCTCGATGATAGAACATAAATCAAATGTCACGAACTGCTGAAACTTCCCTTTTATTCGCAAGGTAGTCACTGGGTTGGTAATGATATATCTCTTATCCCTGACATGAATCTAAATTACATGTTTCAGCATTATATTTATGATTCAACTTGAGGTTAACTCTACGGCGTCTTTGAAAGAAGATGGTTCCCACTAATAGAAAAAGGGAAGTATGGCATAAACAGAGTGCCATAAAGTCAGTATCACTTGGAAAACATAAGGATGACCTTTATCTATTTCAAATTCGGCTTGGAAAGAACAAAAAAGTTGCTTTATGCTCTGGAAAAGGAAACAAATTATCAATATCCAAAGTGCGTAGAATTACTGTGAATCAATATCATTTGCAACCGGTAAAATAAATTGGATAGTTTCAACAATCTAAGTAATTATACCTCCCATTAAGTCAATATATCAATTAATAACCAAAAAATTAAAATTTTGTTAACTTTGTAGTAAAGGTATTGTCTAGAATTTTTCGTTTCTTTCTAGATAGGAAACGATAGTAAGTAATGAACATAATGATAATATTATTATTAAATATTATTAAATATTAATATTAAATATTAAATAATATTGGGTTTAAGAATAAATAAAGAAATAAAAAAATTAAATGATTACATATTTGGGGTGTTCCCTTTTTCCATTGAACAATGTGCAATGAAACATATAGTTGAAAATACTACAAAGTGATGAGCAAATACAAATAATAAATATCAAAATCAAAACTAGATACCACAAAAGTATTTATAAAGGGATCAAATTAAACGCTTTACTCTGTTAAATAGATACATGAAATTTCAAATTTCAAGTTCAAGACTTTATAAAATGAACAAATAAAAGAGAGAATCACATTTGAAAACTGTAGAAACGCTTTTTATACAGGCAAATTAAAAATTCCCTGTACTTTAAAAATACCGAAGGTTAAGAATAAACAAACAAGCCGAATAAATAGTGGAACATATGTCCGTAAACGCCACCCGAAGGTCACTAAGGCAACAAATAAGGCAAGAAGTAAGGAATACAACATGTTTATTAGCCCTATATTTACAATAAGACAGTAAGGTATACAATAACAGGTTCACAGGAGGTGCATAAAGTTCCTTCCACCACAACAAACGAGGAAACGTTTCATGATTGGCACACGTCTGTTGGAGAACCATTCACTGGCCCATAGGCTATCGGCATATCTGCCCTGGCAGCATTAGTGAAGCGAAAAATCCTACAAGTACAAAGTCAACTACTCCCATGATAATGGCTCACGTTGCTCAACTAATCAACTTTCTAGCACATTCGGGTTGCGATTGCGGACACACACCTTGCACAATGTATACGGTTTGTTTTTGTATTCCTGACCTACCTTAAAAGTTTGTACAGAGAATTTTGAATCATCCTGTTTATTAAGAAAGATATTATCCATCGACAATCTTCGAAATTTTCATTACATAATAACATTATATAATACAAAGTTAAAAACTGAATTTTGCTTTATATAGTATGTGATACAAGAAAAAAAAACAGTAAACGTGGAATCTTCAAGTCACAGATTAATTACATTTTTATTTCTTCCACTGAAGAACTTTGAAAGTAAATAAGAAACGTTAAACGTCGCTTTATTAATATTTTTAATGAAATTCCATCACAGCTTTCTTCTTATTTATAATATTCTGAGCTAAAATAGCTTACACCAAAATGTACTAAGATAAAAAGCCTTAGCGTGAAAACACGAAAGTATTCTGTGAAATAAAAAAAAAATTCACAGTAAAGAATAGGACCACTATTTATCACTAGATCATTTGTAAGAAAGATTCTAAGGGTTTGGAATCCTTTCTACTGTGTTATTTTTCCACATTTTTAACAGCCTTATTTACTAGCTTGAAAGCTCACACGTTTTCCAATGGTGGTGCATTTTTCGGTGGTACTTAGCCGTTTCGTCTTAAGCCTGTCGAGGAGGGTGATAGAGACAAAGAGCAAGAAGCCATTAAAAGAGAATAGTCTGAACAGTTCGTGATGCGGGCGTTACTTTATAGCTGAGCGACAGCCACGTTAAGAGCTAATTGCACAATCGTAACACAGATCGTTTCAATGACGTCTATGTTCAAATGCCCCTTATTTCCGCTTCTTAGATAAAACGAAATTCAAGCTCACATTCAGGGTTACAGAAGGAATCTTGTTGATTAAATCACTTTATTGGAAATAATTAAACCGTAATTAGTTTTCGAAGTATAACGAAGTATGCTGAAGATTATAATTACGATCATTTGGCACAAATTATCAGAAGATTAGGGTTTTAAATGATAGATAACTATAAAAAAAGCTTAATTTTAACAATTACAGTTTGATTCCACAGATAAAATAATTAAATTTTCTTCATCATTCCTCTATTAACTAAAGTCATTCTGATTTTAAGAAATTTTCTGTGGTATCCTAACGGTACAGTTAGTCAAAAGAATTGAATATGTTCTTCAAATTCTTCTCAAAAAGAATTGTTTAATTTACCTTTACAATGCTATCAAATTTATATTAGCTCACTATTAAATGTAAATAAATGTATTGTTGTTTTCGATGAAGAATTTAGGACACTTCTTCCTCTAAAGAAGTTAATAATAAATTTTAATCATAATTTTAGAATATCACATACCTAAATTTACTGAAAATAATGAAGCTAAAAATAAAAACATTAAATAGTTAATACTAAAATGATAGTTTCTACAGTTAGGCCTACTATACTTCAAAATCACAACATATAAATGCATCATTATTTTCAATAAATACCCATATCAAAGCTAAAGCAAATGTCTCACATATCATAGCTATGTCTTGAAGTTGCTTGTATTGCCATACAATAATAACAATCCAAAGTTTGATGGAAACCGCTTAAAAAAAAAATCTTTAACTTAAAATAAATATTATTGCAAAAATAGTCAATGAATTAAGGCATTAAATATCATAATGAAAAAGTAATAATTAAAAGAAACAAAATTATGGGTTCACTGAAACTGCTCTTCAAAAAAACACATTGAAGAAAAGTTAATCATGTATTTGGTGGCTAAGCTGTCATTGAAAATTCTTTTTCGTATTCCTTGACCAAATCATTGTTGGAAAAAATTTAATTTTTCCCTTTTTTTTATTTTTCTTTACAGTTTTAAGATATTTCTTCGGTAATAAATTTTATTTGTTTGTTTAATTGTTTTAAGTGTTTAACTATAACTAAATTCCCGCTACATCGTATTGTTGTTTGCGAAATCCTTACTTACAGACTTAGACTTACCTCTAAGTCTACCAATTTGGTAATTTTTTTCGTAATCATTACAATTGTTCCTTTTCTTTGGTTTACTTCACTATTTACTTTTGGAATAGAATTTTTGAGAACCTTATGATGAATTTCATACGTAAGTATTACGATTTTTGCAAGAATACAACGAAACCTGCATGAAATTCTAGTCTACTTTTTCTATATATTTATTTCAAATTTCGTTGTTCAACTTAAAGATTTCATATCAGTTACTTTACATATAGTCTACGGCTTCACGTTTTCTCGTAAAAAGGAATAAAATCCTCCCAGACTACGGAAAACAGCAATGCGAATTTCTGGAATCGGATTGATAGAAAACGTTTGGCTGGTAGCAAGGCCTAGCGCCATTATAGTTTAAATGGTGGAAGGAATAGGAAAACGTCTAATTGGAATTTGGAAATATAGGCTTTAAGTAATATGAAGGGTTGTTTCTCAGCACAAAGTGTAATCATCATAAAAACAGGGGCTAGCCCGCCTGGCACAGCCATCGCAACGTTTATTGACTGAAGAGGAATAAATTCTCGGCAGAAAACCGGGTTTTAATTGACTTTACAACCGTCGCCCTTCAGTCTCCAGTTCTTTTACGACTCCTCCCCACGGAAAATTCTGCACCGAAATAAGCAAAGGCAATTGCATAAGACGAAATTGGAGAGTCGAGCGGAACGCCAGTATTTTTTTCTCCTGTATTTTTCTAAACAGCCAAAAGAAAACATTGCAGTATGTCTCTCTGAACGAAAAAAATTGCCCTCTTTTTTTTTTAGTTTTTTCATCCTTCATTGGTGAATTAAGAGTGAAAAAAAAAACAATAACTGAAGAAAACAATTTACGATATCAAGTCATAAACTTTAGCTTTTATAGAATTAAATAAATGAAATTGTTGATTTTATTGAAGTTCAATAAAAGAAAAAAATAAATAAAATAGCAAATATTTCTTTAAACAGCGAAAACTTCCAAATTAAGAAAAGTAATAACTTAATTTTCATATTAAAATTGTTTTCTTTCTATATACGTGTATATATATAATGATTCTTTTAGGAAGGCTACAATTCAGAAATATAATCAGTGAGGGTGTTCTTTGAATAATTCAATTTCTGCAAAAATGAAAATACTTTGTTGACAGTACTTATTCAGTTGAAGATGGTTCTTTGTTTTTTATTCCTTGCTCAAAATATATTGCATTTTGCACAGAAGAACCAATAAGCTTTTCTTTCCATCCAGCGATATTCTAAATATTTGTTCTGAATGTATGATAATCTTTAAACTTCTTTGGTGAACGATGGCTCAGAAGAGTGTAAACGAATTGAGTTAGATCACTGAACGAAATGAGGCATCATCTTATGAATGTTCACTTCTAATTACAAAGAACATATACCGATATCCCTTTTCTAATCATTAGGAAGTCTACACGAACAGCCAAAAATTTCAGAATTACAGAACCTTGGAATATAACTATTACAGATCGACATCAAGAAATCCAATAACCAAGGAAATAGTTTTCAAAGTCAAGGATGTTTCTCAACAATCATGATATCACTGTCCGCTTTATTGCAAAAAGTGCTTGTATACTTTCTCTTACTTAGAATTCAAAACGATTTTTGAAGAACCATTTCTATAAGAAGTAATTTCATAAATACAAGAAAGTGCCATCAATAATAAAATCGTATGATATTCGACACAAACTAATTAAAAAAATCATGAACGATGTAAAATGAAACTTAAAAAAATATTGTGATAATTCAGTTAACTAACACCGACTACTTTTAAGCGAAGTGCTCAATTTTGTTGATTGCCAACTGCTGACATTAAGAATAGTTCCCTAAAAAAATATATACTAGTAATATTGAAACAGTATGTTTCGCTTCTTTTTAATATTCTTGTAAAGGTTTGTATTAAATTGAAATTATACGTATACTAGGCCTACATTTTTTTCGAAAACGGTACTACGTAGGTAGTTCTGACTAATGTTTTTATATCATACCAAGCTGATTTTCATATCTTCGTACTAAAAAGGAAATAAAATGTTAGCACCAAAAAAATGGTGTAATATTCATTTATTTGATCCTAAAAATGATGTTTAATAGAAGGAGGCATTTTTATAATATATATTATTTACCACAAATATTTAGTAGTAAAGTACAAAGATTAAACGATATTTGAATTTCGTCGAATGATTTGTAATGGACGATTCTCTCAGATTAAAATACTGTTGCTCATCGGGACATCAGAAAAGATGCTGCTGCAAATCACCAAAAATAATAAAAAAAAACTTAAGTATTTTTAAACAAAAACCAAAATTCTAAATAAAACTTCAACTTCTAAAATACTTTCGATTTGTAAAGTTAAAATTCGTTGAATGAAGTCGACCAAAGTCATTCTAAATTTCAAAAAAGAATAATCATAAAATTTTGCAATTTTAAATTTGTATTTTTTTTTCATCTTTGAAACTATTTTGAAATTTGATTCTCATTTTCGATTCTGCAAAACTATCAGTGGGAGTAATCTACAAATAAATGAAAGTATATCGTAATTCTAGATGATGTTCAGGAAATGGCTGAAAAGTTAATCAATTTTGTATTGAAAGATGCCACGGTTGATCACGTACAGTATTAGTTCTACAATAGTACATGATAATTAAAAATATTCCTAAAAGCCAAATTAATTATTGTATTTCTAAAAAAAAATCCTATGTAACACAAGTCCAGCCAACAAAGAAATCAATTTTGAAATACTATTCTTAGAAAAAAAATCATATCTTAAGAATAGAGACATTGGAAACTACGAATAGCTTTGATTCCAAACTTCATAAGAATTTCATAAGAAAAGAGACTTTTTTTCAGAGATATGAAAAACCTAAAAAAGAAAATAAAAATTTATTGGATTTTTACTCAATCCGGATTTTAAATCAAAATTAAACGATGAGACTGTAAGCCAAGATTTACTTCGTAATGAACAAAATTCTGTGATCCAGGCTGGAAGTCTTACAAACTCTGAGGATATGAAAAATCTCTTCAAATCTTATATTCTTTTTTTTTATTATCATTCGATTTCTTTGAATAAAATCATAGGAAAGAAAGTTTTATTTATCAATAATTTTAATTTGAAAGAAACTAAGGATTTTAAAAAAAAAAGTAGTTGAAGTTTTCGCTGTCAAATTCAGAGCAGTTTAACATTGGGATTTAAATATTACCGAAAATTAATTACTGCTAAAATTAAATGATTATTGAAAATATCGGGGAAAAAATCTACCAGAATCGGCTGCTTTGAGTCATAGATTTTTAATTGTTCATTAATACGTTGATCTAACGGTAGCTTACCAATAATGGTCTGAAGAAATTTAAACCATGCTGTAGTTATACATGATGTATTGCAGTCCTCGCATCATTACAAAACTGAATACTTGTTTTCATTTTTAAAGCCTAACTTACTAAATTAAGTGGAAATTATGAGCTCCGTTTATTTGCACGATAATGATTATTTCAATGAACTACTAATTCAATAAATTCAATATATAAAGATACATAACATTCCATAACTCAAGGAACAACAAAGTACTAAAAAAAATTCCCAAAACACTAACTTTTGTTATTCAAGCTCTATTGCTATTCTATCCGTTGGTATCTAAGAAGAGAGTACACCTGCACGTAAAATTGCGGTAATGGGCATGAGATGAGAATTCCCCAATGTCATATTACGGGGAGAGATCCTCAAATCTCTTTCAACAGTTTCTAATTCTTGCAGCACCAACTGATGAATCAGAGAAGAGGAGTGGTCTCGTGTTTTATGAGATGAACCAAGTGGATCTCATTTAATATCCATTCTATACCGAGACAGCGATGATGTGCCACAAAATAGCAAGCCGAGGTGAAAAACGGATACAATAAAGCTCACTGTCATCGACTACCCTTTTCCTGCTTCGAGAAAGGAAAGAATGAATTCGTGAGCTAAAATATTCATAACTGTCGTGCGTAAACCTAATATTTCATAATTATGAGAATTCATCCCAGTGCAATTACAGTGATCGACTACAGACGGAGCCACCTTGGAATAAATAAATCAAGTCATCAAATGAAAGCCAAATTAGAAACTTGCCCGAACACTGCGAAGATCATTTAATCACAGGAGCATTTATCAATTACAAGTTATTATGCAGCTTTAATGGAGGAAAAGAAATTTACTGGGGAGATACGAACATATTTTAACACTGAGTTATGGCTTTTTTTCGATAGAAAGAGGTGCATTCGAAAAAGCGATAATAAATTGGTGGAACAGGAGGATTGTTTTGTTTAATTTCAGGACTTTAAATTTATCAATGTTTCGTTGGGAATTATAATGACTATCCCAGAATCCCCAACTAAATACGGTTGCTTACGTCATCGTTTGGAATGGATTGTAAGTAGTGGTATTGCTTCTGTGTTTTTTTTAGTTTCAGAAGGTGCCTTAGTAAAATTTCTCATTAAGCATTGAATATTTGGCCTCTAACTTTAAAAATAATTTTTAAGAAAAATTATAATGAATATTAAGCATTTCTAGATTTCGAAGAATTTTTAGACGACGACTTTTCAGAAAAATGTTTATCTACAATAAACTTAACGACTGAAAAAAAAAGGACCCGTAGTTAGTCAAACCCTCTCATATGGAACTCAATTATCAGCTTAGCTTCTTTTTCCACTCAATTTGATTATCCTGTACAAAAGCAACAAAGTTACAGTTTTAATTTACTAATATGTATAACTTTCTTTGCCATTCAAAATATTGGTTATTTAATGCAACCTTAGTAACATTTTCTATTAGTTTAGTTGCTTTGGACTTTAATTCATTAAAATTTATTAGACGATAAATTAACATTTAAGTATTGGTTTTTAGTTTTCATACAGTTTTCCAACATTACGGTTACAGACAGAATTTACGTTACTGTGGACGAATTTACTAAAAATGAAGAGTTTCTGATGACGATTCTCAAAGTGAAACACCAATAATTCTACCTCTCTTTCGTTCATTATCCCAGAAACTCTTCGGCTTAATTAGGTAACATTTTATCTTTCTTATCATGACATTAATGACGCTTCTCTTCGAATAATAAACATAAAAAATATGATAATATGTCATGGATAAATTGTTGATTCGATAATAAAAAAATAAAAAAAATTCA
The DNA here is from genome assembly GCA_023159025.1 of Thereuonema tuberculata. Lineage (NCBI taxonomy): Eukaryota > Metazoa > Arthropoda > Chilopoda > Scutigeromorpha > Scutigeridae > Thereuonema > Thereuonema tuberculata. Next base: position 22,285,304 of record JAFIDM010005346.1, read on the forward strand.
AAAAATAAAAGATATTCAAGCACTTTAACTTAACATAATACTTATTTCTTAGCAAACAAAATTTAGCATCACTTTTAGGCTTCTGATTCTTGTAGTTATTGGAAATATTTAAATTCTCAAGAAAGTACTTTAGGAATACTTTAGAGCATGGAAATTTATTTGAAAATGTTGACTAATGTCACTTCATTTAGTAGAAATATTAGTAATAAAACAGTGGATAAGCTTATATTTATCAGGAGTTTCCCAAACTGATCTCTAATTATTTGTAATCAATGAAAAGTATTCTGAATATTACATTTTATTTTTTAACAATGATGTTTTTAATAAGAAAGCCTGGAATTGGTTCACGAATCACTTTCATTAACAACAGCAAATTTAAGTCTTAAAAGAAATTTAATATTTAAATGATACCATTTAAATATTAAAATGGTATCACATAGAAAAGAATAGATATGAAAAGTTGTTTGCAATAGAAATTTTATTATGAACGTACATTTATAAAACAACAGGAATCTAATAGATATGCAAAGTTGATCGACTTTTAAAAAATAATAACTTTAAAACTTAAGTTTACTTAAACTATATGAGCATGCGAAATCGAATTCACTGAATGTGTTTTGTGTCTGTTCATTTCTATTTGTTTGTACTCGTATCATGGTAAAACAAGTCGTACGTACAAAATTTGCTACGCATATTAGGCTCATTAATTTTGGTTTCATTCCTTCCATTCCTCATAAATTATTCCCAGAATCCCTCCCTCAAAATGGCTGAGTTGATCTCTTTAAAATTTGATACGATATTTATTTATTGCAATTTCGCATTATACTTATCCTTATTGTTTTATTATCAACCCTTCATATCCTTCAAAAATAACATCCCGAAATTCCTCACTGAAACTGCTAAACTAAATTCTTTTAATATTAAAACATTTTACGTGTGTTCAAATAATTTACTAAAAGAAAGACAGACACACAAATTTAAAATAAAATACATTTATCAACAACTGAGCAACATGTTTCGGAATGCCTTGAAAATGGAATGTAATTTCGGCATTCCGAAACATGTATGCTCATTTGTTGATAAATGTATTTTATTTTAAATTTGTGTGTCTGCCTTTCTTTTGGTAAATTCTTTTAAATTTAATATATTTACTATATTGTGGTATTGCATTTAATGTTAAAATAACACTACACTTATTCTGGTCTTCCTCCTCCTCCTCCTCCTCCTCCTGTCCTCAAAATGGACCTCTAGCGCTTTAGGCACTGCGCGGTGAATATTGACTAGGAAAATCGTGCCTTTTATTTCTACTTAATATAATATTCTTTTAATAATTCATAATTAAACGTTGTTCCCACAGAAAAAAATCGATAGTTACTTTATAAATTGTTAAATATTCCATTGAGTAATTTAAAAATCAAAATGACAAATACAAATAAATACCAACAGACATTAAAAATAAGAATTCCTTTGTTTATATACGGATGTTACGAATGTAATTCTTCATTTTCATATTTCTATTGGCGTTTTAACAAGTCTAACTAATATTTTGCTGATTGTGCAAGCGAAATATGTGAATTCTTACATTTCCGCTATAACATTTCTTTGCTTTCTTTGTTTGTATGTATGAGCATCAGACCAAAAAGGCCGGATTGATTTCGAGTAATTTTGGTAAGTAGCTTAGTTATTATCCAATTATAAACACAGGCACAATTATTGTATTATTAACCCTTCACATCCTTCAAAAATCATATCCAAAAATCCCTCACTGAAATGGCTGGACTAAATTATTTTAATTGTTATAAGTTACTAAATTTATGATACAACATAAAATTTGGCGCACGATTATTTTGGCCTCTGTCACCCACCCCTTACTTCAAGTAATCAAAATTAACCCTTCAGCATTGCATGCAATTGCATGCAATTCTCACTACGCGATGAATATCTGAGTGTCTATCTAATAAATATGTAAGCATAATCATTTATGAATATAATTATGGAGATAAATGTAATATTCAAATCAGACGATTCTAGTTTACGTCAATGCTTTGGCTACTGACAGAATCACTGAAGCTCTTTGATCGTTTGATTTTGACTTTGCCATCATCAACAGTTCCATCATTAAGAAAGGTGCTTAGAGCACTTCTAAAGCCTTTTCATTATCAAACTTGTTATGAAAATGATGAGACAAGGAAATCACACGAATAGAGACGAAAAGTGCGATCGTGTGATAGAACATAATAAATGAACCAATATTTACAATATACATATGTATTGTATATTTGCATTTTAATATTTATCTATTTTTTTTCCTTTAAATTGCAACTTCTCTACACTTTTCTTTTCAAACACTTGGGCTTTGCTTTTTTAAAAATGAAACTTATTTTCTACAGTCCAAGATTTATAGGAACGGATTGATTAATTGAAGAATATTAAATAAAATGAAAGTATCTGGAAAAAGATATTGAAATAAAATCGTTTCATTTCTGCTTAAATTAAAAAAGTTAGGAGCAGTTTGGGCTGACCAATCACTTTCCACTTTCTAACGTCTGTGAAACTTCAAGCTGAACGCCTCATACAAAAATCTGGCTTCTATTCTATTCAATAGAACAGTAATATCTATTGATTTCCAGTAGTTAGAGCCTAAATTGCTTATAAATAGGAATCGAACTGCAAATTCATCCTTCACAGAATAGAAAATTCAAGTCTTTTGCAATGCGAGCACCAGACTGAACTTCCTTCTCACTTTTCAAAACCTTTTGCATTCTATAAATATTAATCCCTTCCATTTGTCGGCCGATCTGGATGATTTATTACCCTTAAAGATATCGCTACACTAACCTCTCTCCAGTGTTTTTGTTTTATTTAATCTGGCGCTGAATATTCTTAACTACACAGCCGAAAAGGAAACGCTGCCATCATAAATTTCCTTTGACAGAAGAGAATCTATTTCTGGTTTTGAGAATTTGAATGTTGGCAATTTGGAATAATGGCGGTCTTCCTGTTCGAAAGGCAAAGTCAAAAGCAGCGCCAATCAATAATATGCTAACGTGCAAAGACTTGTAATGAAACTGTCCATATCCTCTGCATTTATTTGTTTATCGGGCTTTACAAAAATAAATTAGTCATTTGCTATTCCGACATCTGCTCGTACCGAAGGCATTATAAATGTAAGCTTATTAGGCCTGCCACTCGTGGCTTCACAGCCATAAATTCAGTTTAATATCTCCATTCAACACGCTTTTAATTCAAAACTACTTTTCATTTTAAGTTGTTTGAAAACAAAAAAAAGCGTCATAATTATATGTTACTCAAAGAACAACATTAAAGATAGCAATATCTATTTCGTATAAAAGTTAACCCAAAGTACTTTGTAATCTGTTTCCCAGTAATTTATCTAAAGCCTGAAATAACAGTGCTTCTGTGACAATAAGACAGTAAAAAAGCTATTAGCCTTTCTTTGGAAAAACGCAATATAAATAGTGAATTTACGTGCGTTATCTGACACGACTGCCACTGCATGAACTTCCAAATTACTCATTTTAAATTGAATGACTACTTTTATTATCAAAGCTAAAAAAAAAAAGACATTTGAATGCTATAGAAACCAATGACAAACAAAAATATGTAAAATGGTCTAGAAGCAGCAGGAGAAAAAGTGTTTACTGCTAATGGAATCCAAATTATAATAATGTTACAGCGCCAAACTTTGATTCTCCATCAGATGAATGCTTTGATAATTACATAAACAAATAAAAGGCAATAAAGAATTTTAATCCATTTCATATCAAAAATCAGACACAAATGTACGTGAATCACTTCAAAGGACATCAAATTGATTTCAAATTCCATCTTTAGCCAGAGACTTTCTTAGTAATGTTATCACAGATTTTAAGAGTACCATCAATGTTCATAAAAAAGATATTTGACTTAGCCTAATAATATTTTTTCCAAAATACGAGTACAAAAATGCTTATTACAATGCATTGCTGAATAGTTACATTTAACTGAACAATTTGAACTGGGGCAATTATTTTCACATCGATTATGTGCTAATATCACTGAAACAGCAAGTAACCATAGCAACCTGTTTACACACCCCATTCCAAATTTGAAAACTGAAATAGGAGTAATTCTCGAACTTAATATGTTAACCATTCAGAATAAACAATTATATTCTGAAGGAATTCCTCAATAAATGATCATTACACATTCCATCCACTTACTATTACTTCTACGAAACTGTCTTCTTTGATGGAGAACTGTCTTTCGTCGAGAAAAAGAAAGTGATAGCTTTACCAATGATAAGACATACTATTACATATAAGCTTCTAATTAACTTCTTATCATAAGATATCATAAGAAGATTATACATTTTAATTAACAAAGCATTTTTGTAGAATACTAGCTTAAAAGTACCCGGCGTTGTCTAGGGAAGGATGACAGTGGGGTGGGAGTCCTAGTTCTCCCCTTCTCCATAACTTATTAAATCACCATTTGTTCGAGAACAATATTTGTCTAATTCCCATTGTCACCATCATGACAATACGTGGCGCTTTTGAGGGATTTCACCCGTTTTCAATACCTTTGGGGTGCTTCACCAGCTTCCAAGGAAGCCTATATTTTCCGCAAGGTTGTAGAGAGTTTGCAAAATTTGGTTCTGATTAGTCTAACGGTGTAAAATTATATAGAAAACATACAAATATACCAACATAAAAACTTTGACTTTTATATAGTATATGTATAGATATAGATTACACTATTAGTGCGCTTTAATTTTACTTAGGTTATATTTCTGTAATTTAAATTTTATAAATTTGATTTTTAACGACAAGAACAATTTGTAACAATAACTTGTAAATGGGAGGGAGAGGGGGGGGTGCTCTGATGAAGATTCAGCTCGTCTGTCCGTTGCCATCTCCACAGACCCATGTGTAAGTTAGACAGATATGAATGATATCTTATAGGAAAACTTTGGACTTTTAGTGGTATGGAAAAAATACAAGTTTTGGTCTGTGGTCAATTTTTGTCTCAGAGGAGGTGACCAAAACTGAAATATGACACCACCTCTACTATCCAAACTTCAAGTCGGAAAGATAAAACTAGAGGTGGGAAATTATACGAGTTCCGGTCTCAGTCATTTCCTGTCATACACAGGAAATGGCGAAACAGAAACCGAAATCGCTCTTGTTTCGTGTACAATACCAAACCATTTTCCCCCCTATATTACGTACAATAAGTACTTTTATCATATAATGGTGCTAACTTCGGCTACTATATTAATAGTCTTGAATTTATTTCTAGACCAAATTATAAAATCAAAATAAAAAAAAATATTGATGAATTTAAAATAAAGTATCATTTTTATTATAAGAAACATTGAGACAATTTAATTCAGTAGAAGATAGCAAATACTTTAGTAATTCAAATTTGATTCTGAAAGAATATTCTGAAGAAAAGTTAAGTCATACATGTTTTACTTTTCTTTTACAATTTCTATAAGTTATACACTTTTTTTTAAAAATTGTTACATGACTATGAATTTGCAAAGAAAGTACGGTGTTCAGTAAAATCTGAACAAATTTAATTAAGTGCTGGATTCTATAATGAATTCATTACAAAAACGAAATATGTTTTGATTGTCAGTGAACAAAAATTTTCGAATTAGTTAACTTATAAAATAATGCTTAATTAAAACAAAAGAGCCGCAACAATTTGAACTGATGAAGGCTAACGAACCGCAACGTTTTCTGTCACTGTATTAATATTATCGACGTCTTAAAAAATACTGAGTTATTTACTTATCTGTATTTATTTTTATTATTATCGATTGTTTCTAGCAAATAAGTTGACGGATAGTATAAAGATATACTTTAACTTTGGAAGTCAACGTGCTTACAAAGGCAAAACAAACTGCACCATTTGTTTGAAATGGAAAGAACTGGTGTGAATAATTCAGAGAATGGCAGCAAATTTAATCTACAGTTCTTAATAGTGACAGTTTAATATATTCTACCAGAGGAGCAGAGTTGATGACCTGTGCTATGGACGACTTTTCAGCATTTTTATCACGTAAAAGCGATGCAGTTATTAGAGGAAGGTTGTTATTATGTTACCAATAAAGATTTTATATCCAATGAATATGTTATGGGCGAAATCTGATAGCCTAGCACTGCACAATATGATGGGGCTTTTCGACTATTGATCACTTGTGTCCGTCGCAATCCGAAATTCTCAGAAATTCGTCGCAATGTCCAGTTTGGTCAAAGGGACAAAATGTAGAATATCCAATGAACTGTCGACAAATAGCTTTATTCCGGTCTTGCGCACCGAAAATCTGTTCAACTGGGCAATAAGTTAAATGGCCAATAATTCCACATCATTATGATTTATTATTAACAATCTTTATAATTTAAACTATAATAAATTCTGAAGTATTTTTACAATGCTATAATTAAATTGCGACAAATACAAAGGAACTATAGCTTTCAACTGTCGACAAGTAGCTGTATTTCCGGTCTTGCGCACCGAAAATCTGTTTAACTGGACAATAAGTTAAATGGTCAGTAATTCCACATCATTACGATTTATAATTAACATTCCTTATGTTTTGCACTACAATAGATTTAGAGTTTATTAGTTTATAGAGTTTACAGTTGTTTATTTTTAGTTGTAATCATATTATTATGATTGACTTTAAAGATTAAAGAAAATAACTAAATTATCTATACAGTTTCTTTTAAAGACAGTCTGCCTTTTTTTCTGTGTTACTTTTGGTAAGTTCTTTATACCGTTAATAGCAACTTCCTATCTTAGGAATGTAGATTTCCCTGTAAAATCCAGTAGCCTACGACATTACTAAGTATTTTTGTAAGTGTAACAGAGTATCTGTCCTACGACGTAAAAGGAAAATTTATCTCTTTTATAAGTACTAATGCTTATTAATATTATATTGTACAAGAAAATGTATATAAAAGTTACATATTGTTTATTTTAAACATTCTATATAAAAATACACAATTTTTTTAAAATACTAAAGAAATACTAACTATTTCAAAAATAATTTGAGAGAAAGCCTTAAAAAATTCCATAAAATTACGTTGTAATAATTAATAAAAATAATTAGTTTCAATAATTAATTAAATTAAGGGAGAAAATAGTAGTAATCATAACATTATAATTCCCGATGTATTGAGACACGTCCACAATGATATGTAAATTGATACAACTTAAAATAATGCTTCTTCTTTTGACTGGCTTAGTCTTAATGATCATATGTGAGCATCATAGGTGATCATGGGTCAATGTCGTAATGATCGTAGGTGATTATCACACTTCTGTTATGTATACGAAAGGAGTATACCGTGGTTAGGCGCTGATAAGGGGAATTACATTCCTGTTGTCTTTCACAGGACAGACAGTCGAAGGCATGAGGTAGAATTCATGGAAAGATAGAGCATTTCTACAGATAACTTCCCAATCGTCTCACTCATAGGAAAGTAAACATCATTAACTAACTCTGGAGTTTAACTCAGGCCTTCACTTTCACAATGGAATGGTAATCAGAGAACCACAGGACCTTCTATATATATACATATATTTCAGAATGGCTATATATATGTTGTAACGTAAATCAGAGTCTATAGATTATAAATGTAAAGTCTAAGGTAATCAGAAAAAGAATTTAAATGATTAAAATAGCCATGCTATTTCTAAATGTAAGTGAAACCCCTAAAAACTCTGATAGTTAAATAAATTTAAATGAGCCATTACTTATGATTTACTAGATGCAATTAAACAACGCATTGTGAGCTGTTTGCTTTATTTTTAGGATCCTAAGTTAACACATAAATCTTATTTCTAGAACCTCCAAGACCACACTTGGATCAGAGAGGTGTATCGTCGTTAAAACAATTAAATTCAAAGATGTTTCAAAATTCATTACGGAAATTTATTACGTAATTAAAATGTCAACCTCACAATATAATTCCAAAGTTTTTAATTAAACAGTTATATTAATTTTCGTGATTGATAGAAATGATGCCAGTTTCCGGTCAATAATCAAGATATTAATAGCCCTCAAAGCTTTAAATCTAGGAAGTGGTTTTCCTAGATTTATACACTCATCAAATATCATTTATAATTTTTTTCGAATAAGAGTTATTAGGTACTAATCTACCTGTAATCAAAGATTTTGCAAATATCAACAATTTGCTAAAACAAATTTGATGAACGTGGCAAAAGATTTATTATAAAAATTAGTAAAGAAAGTTCTAATTTCTAAATAGTTTAGTAAATTGAAGATGTTAGCCCACGATTAAGTAATACTGATTATAGATTGACTGTTATAGATTGTAGATTTTACTCATGCTGTCGTAGAATATTGGCTTTGTGAAAGTATCCTTTTTCGGCTTTTCTGGAAGGACATCCAAAATTGGCTGACAGGACGGTATTAGAACGCAGGGATGATGCGTTCTTACTCTTATTTTTGTAAAACACCACTTCCAGCTTAAAAAACCGAACATTGCCATCAAAGTCAAATTCTTCCAAATTTTATAGAGAAATTTTTGATCTTCCAATTTGTTTAGTAAAAAGCAAAACATCTAAGCAAGAGGCAATACGAAACAGCTGTCAAAGAGTAGAGATAAAAAACAGTAAAAGGTAAAATTAGTAAAAGGAAAATCGTAAATTAAAAAAGCTCTTTTTTTATTGTAGCCAGATCTGTACTTTATCCTGTAGCAAGAACACAATTAGAAATCTGTTAGGATCCTTGAGACTTACTTCATCTTTTCCTGTTTCTTCTTCTGCCAAGTGTAATACTGCGAATTGGCATCTTTCCTTATCAGCATAACAGGAAGGAGTTTTAAAAATTTATGTCTAATTCTTCTAAATTGGAATATTTTAGTTTCATTTGTATCAAATTTGTATGCTTTTAAAATTGAAGATATTTCTTAAAGTTGATTCAACTTCGTCAAAACCAGCTTCAATTCCATAAGCAAAATGTATTTACAGCTTACTTTATCATTAAGGAAAGCTCAATTATCCATGTCTATTGCACGTATACTGATTTATTTTCTCTGTAAAATTTTCCTCTTTCTTACATATATTAAAGTTTTAACGAGGTTTTCCACTTTCTATAATTAGAACTGAAGTTTGTGTTCTAAACATTAAGGTTTAATTTAGCCGACAAAGTTCTTAACTGTCATTTCGAAAGAAAAAATTGTCATTGGCTTTTAATGTTTTTAACTTCTAAATTTTCACAATTGGCAAGAAAAAAAAAATCAGACAAGACTAGACGTATATGATCTCTTGCTATTTTTTTTCTGATTGTCAGGTTAGCTCAGATTACTGTATTGTTCTGATCACAGCCTCGCTTTCTCAGCTTCTTCCGATATTTCGTGTTTTTGTTTTAGGAGGTAGTCGTAAAATACTAGGATGGCACGATTCCAACTTTCCAAATGGAAAACAAAAACTCGTATTTTCAGCTGACAAAATTTGGCCACGTACAGCAGAAAACTACTTGGCAAGGTCGTAGTAAACCAGCACTATTATTTTTTTAAATTTTTTTGAATATTCCCAAATTTATTTGCTCGAATTTGCATCTTGGAATCTATTTTCCCACAATGCTAAGATTGTTTCTGGCATTTCCGAAATTAAAACAATGGTGAGGATAAATCTCAGCTAAAGGATTAAATTCATCTGAAGAAGTTTGGAAATCCAAGAAAAAAAAGCATTTCTTTTCTTTTTAATAAGAATAGTATTGTAATTTTCAGTTATTATCTTGTTTCTTTAGGTAGAAATTGTTAAGAGGCTGTAAATTCGAAAGGATAATTATTTTAGCAATAATTAAATAAATAATAAACGAATATTTGAATGGCATTTACAAGTAAATGACTGAAATTAAGTTATAAACGAATCCAAAAAAATGAAAAATATACTTATATTGAATTATATAACTATTTGATATATATACTGAATCAAAAAGTTATTTTTAATTGTGCTGAAATGGAAATAATAAAAACTAATAAAGCGTTTGTGTGAAATGTAAAATTTGGGGGGGGGTTGTCTAAGAAAGATCTAAAATTATGAAAATAAGTCCTGAAGTAATTCTTATAAGTTTTTAGTTTATATTTATTTATTATTTTATTGTTTATTTATTGTTTATATTTATTTATTATTTAATTACATATTTTAATTTTAATTATTTTTTATAATGTAAAATAGCCTAAGCTAAGATGTTGAAATATTGTTATTAATTAATTAAGTTTAATTCAATTTTATATATCGAAATTATTAAATAGCAGTCTCGCCCTTAAAACACTTTTTTTTACAGAATTATAAATTCTATTTTTAACTAAAGAAATAATTTGTAACGAATCCAATTTAATTAGCCAAACTTAGAATTATATCTTTTTTTTTTTTTTTTTTTTTTTTAGCTAAACTAAGCAATAGTTCTTCTGAGTTTCCTGCAAGTTTCTTAGGCAATTGAATGGAAGAACTGTTGTAGTAAATTTTAGAATTAAGTGTTAGATTTCATGAAATTACATGAATGTAATTAGATGTTACATCAATTTCATGTAATTTTCATGAAGATACTAAAACTTTCGATTTAGTTTAAAGTTTCTCAAATTTTGATTTCCCCAGATCTTATTTATTACAACACGATTATTGAAAATATTAAATAGTTTAACGTGTATAAAATATTCATAGCAAGAAATCAAGGCCAACACACAAATACATTTATAATAAGTTTAGAAAAAATTAGTTTTAATTTTAGTCCCCCAATTTCCAATTCCTTTTGGAAAAAAATCTTCAAACTGTAAAGTAATTTTTCGAGCACTGCTCTGTAAAATACTCTGGAGCGACATTTGGAGGGAAATTAATAGAGACCCGCTTTTAGGCGCGCTTTTTTGTGATTGCCTGAAAAACAGATCGTCACGTTATCGTGGTCGAACTATACACGATTATTGTACACAGAAAGAAACGTTATTCATTTAATTTATCTTTTAGAAATCTTTTAGAATTCAGTAATATTTTGACATCCTCTGTTTTCTTTAATTTATTAAAGAAACTGTAATCAGACAAAGGTTATATTAGAGAATATTTAAATATTAAATTTAAATATATTTTTACTTTAAATAAATATTTTTACTACAGTATTGCTGAATTTAAAACTAGTTCTACAGCTAGAACAAGTTTAGTATTAATTGTTATACGATGCAAGTAGTGCAACTGTTATAAAATAAGAAAGAAAAAAAATATTAAAAAAAAATCCTTTATTTAAATTTAACATTCGAAAATGTCAACATTTTTATGATGATGATCAGTTCCCTTTGTATCCCCCCCAAATCGAACTAGCCCAACTTCACAGTCCTCCCAAATACCATAAACCACATGACTCCACAAACTCCAGTGACAATGCAGTTACTATAAAACAAATCTTATTAACCAAGCTTTCTTTTCTGATCTCCATTTTTATTATACTAAGTCTGTATATTTTATTTATTGTAATCATTAAAAAAGTTGTGTAAATTCTGTTTTATATTAAACAGTTTTTTTAAATGAATTTTCGACAAAGAAAACCCTACAGATAACGACAATTCTGTAATAACTATTTTCTGTGTGTTTTCAATAGAAAAGAAAAAAAAAATAATTATTATAATTAAAAAAAAAATCCTTGTACATCAATCCTGTGACATTATCAATACAGTAATTACAATGTTTTGTATTATATGACGGTAAATTTCATACTCTCCATTCTTTCAACTTCACGAGCCTTAAATAATGATTTGCTCTGGGTCGAACTCTATCGTTGGGTAATTTCCAATACCTTAATATAGGCCGTTGGTAGATCATCAGTCACGCAGGCCTGAATTTAAGATAGAAAATATAATTAATTGTTTTCCTCTCCTTAATTATTTCATTTCCCCTGGCGGGTTCGGCCCCCTGAACTCCATTTATTGGAATGAGGCTGCAGTTAGCTTCATCAGCATTCAAATAGTACCTCTTTCACTTTATTACAAATGTCATGGTAACGTCAATGCTGCGGGTGAACCAAAGTTTAATTAAATAGACAGGAAACGCTACGATATTAGTTTCATATTTAATATATAGAAAACAACCCTGAAAAGCTATATTCCTAATTATTAATTTGTCGCGAAGCAACAAGTGCAACACGAGAGAATGGCGAATTGACGCGTCTAAGTTCAGGGATCGCCAACCGCTATCTTTTTTGTTTTTCTTTTTGATGGAAGATTTGCGGCTCCCAACATAATTTCAAGCGTTATTAACAATAATTACTTTTATAACGCATGATACACTCAGTGCAGTATATATGTTTTGCATATATGTTTTGTTTTAACATCCGACATTCTGCTCTAAAATAGAAAAGAAAGGGTTCCAAAATACGAGTACGAATAAAACAAACTCAGATACAGACACTCACACACAGATGGCCGATAGTTCACAAACTGTTTGAGATCAAGAGAAGGATACAAATAGTTTTTAGTGTTAAATTTTTGGCGAGCAACTAAGTTTCTTAAACAATCTACTGCTTTTGGTATAGGTCTACACATAATGATCAAAAAGCCTTCGCAGTACAATTACAATTCAAATGCAATCATCAAAACATCTCAAAAGCTTCTCTTCCTTCGATTGACTTTTTTGCCCTCAATTGAAAATAATTTTTGAAATTATTGAAAATTTACCTTAACTCATGTTTACTTTCTGTGCGTCTTAAATAGATTCTAATTTTATTTCTTCATTTATCTTTTCTTTTTTAATTTAACTACATTTATTATATTTTAATATATATACATATATAAATATATGTATAACAGTTTTTTGAAATTATTTGGGATTTTATGTTTCAGAAAGCTGTCCGGCTTAGCTACATATATATATATATGTTAACAAATAACATATATGTTATATATGTTAATATATAACATATATATTAAAGAAGGATATACATTAATAAATAAGTATAAAATTTGTTATCGCTTGATATTCTTTAAATGCTTCGAAATTTTGGGTATCATAATTTAGAATTTTGATTCGATATTTTCCAAAGGTTCAGATTCTGAAAATGATACCATCATGTTTTATTGAATTTTAATTTAGACGGCTGTTATTGATAGAGAAATTAATAATTTTGAGAATTTTATATAATTAGGATAGTTTACGACTATTTATAGTTTTCATTATTGTTTATGAAAATAATATTTGGGTGTCAAAAGTATGCTTTTCATATTTTTAATATGAAAAGAATATCATTTTGTTCGTTCCGCAATGAATTACTTTAATCAAAATCAAAGCATTTAATACCTATTCCATAATGCAGCCGCAGACTACCTGATAATGTGCTATTCAACATACATGGGAAACTCCTGTTCTAGAGTAGCTTCTTGTTACTGTGATTTGCAATTCAAGTAAACTATAAAAACATTGAGGATCACATAAAAATTATAATTAAATTTTCATCTAACAGTGAATTTTGGGAGAAACAATATGAAACAATTAAGAAAATAAAATTTTCATTTCTTAAGCCACAAATGCGTAAGACTTCATCATATTTTCATAATATAAGAATCTCATAGTAACTGCATAATCTACTTTTTAGTGACTAATAATTTTTAAGTATAAATTTCAAACAACATCTTTAATTTATTTTCGAGTCTTAAGAACGAATAAATGCATAATTACAATTAAAGTTAATATTTTTAAACAACAATCCTGATAATGTACCATTTGAGATATATTTAGAGATATATTACAGCTAGATTAGTTTGAATATTATAAAAGCAGATATCTGTAATAAGTTTTTCTTAGTTTAGATGTAATCTATTAGCTGAAATGTACGAAATTAAAGATACCTTATAGTAAATAGATAAAAAATATTTTTAAAGAAAAGCAACAATGCACTGTAAACAATGCTGTTAAATTATACTTTATTGGTTCTTTTGTAGAATTGCTCTACTCTTTGATCAGGAGTTCTTATTCAAGATTTCTAATTTTCCCTTTTTTGATTTCTCTTTTTCTTGAATTAGGAAGTCGGCGAAATGAGTTATTCAGAGGCTCTTAAGTGCTTGGATGGAAGAGCCCTGTGGGGGCGGGTCAAAATCTGATTCATTAGCGGACGTCTGCTGAGAAAGCCTGTTACTGCGGACGAATGCCTCCCGCCTAATCTCTTCCTTATTAATCAGTGCGCATGTCATGCGCCGATGGTCACGTGATTGGGAAAAATTATAAATCAATGCTTTTTTATCAATTCTTTCTAGAGGAAAAGCTAAACGATTTGGAGAGAAGTGTGAAATGGAGATTCGCTTAAATTAAATTCACGATTGAAGTGGGAAACCAGCCAGGGCTCTTTCCCCTCACCCCCGCAATTTGCCTGAAGAATAGACGTCTCCTCTTATCCAGAGATAGAACTAAAGAAAACATAACAAGGACATCAAAAGAAAAGTAACAAAAATCTTAAAAGTTTCAACGTTTCATACTACAGAACTTGAAAGAAAGGGGCAAATATATCTTATCATTCTTTCATATAAAACAGGTGAGAAGTCAGCTTAGGTAAGTAAACCACAACAGAATCAAATTAATCACCAGCAATAATCAACAATCTTTGTAGTAACAATAGTTTTCCCGCCTTCCTTTGGATCTGATTTTCTAATTTTTGTGATTCCTAACTAAAAGTATATTAGCTCAATAAGTTTTATTTTCCCATCCGATTCGGAAACCTTTCAAACTGAATTACAATAAATAAAACACATTATAAATGATATCTTTTCGTAAACAGTTGTGAGAACATAAGCTACAAAGATATCAGCATTCTGATTTGAATTAATATTTACGTGCACTGCGTATCGTTGAAATCATTACTAAAGCCGGAAACCTGATTATAGCAAATCACTTTAGACATGAAATATAAATACACAAGAGCC
>JAFIDM010005346.1:22305242-22348274 GCA_023159025.1 Thereuonema tuberculata
ATCTAGTTAGCTACGAAAGTGCCGGTGGTCGTCTGTAAATAGAATTCAATGATAGTTTCAGCTTCAATTCAGAATGTTGGTGTCAAATTGGATTTGTTTGTAGGTGTCATACAGATCTACGCTATAGAAGTACAATAGGCTGGCTATAGTTAATGGCTGTCTCTCTGCTTGGAGTTGAATTGATAATTTGTTTCAATAGAGAGCAATGCCATTAAATAATGAATTACAGAATGCCAAATCGCTATTTAGATATCAAAATTGCAATACATGTAATGACTTCTTCGCTGGTCAAAGTTACCCGTTTCTAATGAATACAGAACTTGAGTGTGAGTAATGCCCTCTGGCAAAAATCTGAATCAGATATTAAAATCTCGTTGAATAATCATGTAGTTAAGATAATAGTTAAATCATTTCAATCAGCAATTTATTTTGTATTGTTTTACTCTTAATATTTATTGTAATTATGCGTTTTCAGATTCTCTAATTCCTTTATTTTTACTTAAATAATTTTAATTTTAACATGTAAAATGATACAATCTTCATTTGAATATTAAAACATATTTGAATATAGTAAATTTAGAACTCTTACTAAATAAGGGAAAATAGTAACTTGTTTTTTAATGAACTTAAGTTCTATAGAGATCCTTTTTTTTTTTTAGGGTTTTTCCCCACTCTGGGATGAATTCTCTCGATATTTCGGCCCAGTGCCTCGGGTCTTCTTCGGGAGATGTGTATATCAATTACATCAAGGTGGACGCATATCTAACAACTTCCGAGCTATATACCCGTAGTATCATGTCCCACTCCTTCTTCAGAACCAAACTATACGAACGTAAGTTTTAAATTTATGTTTTTAATTAAAAAAAAAGTTAATCCTCCAAAAAAACAGGTAATTTAGGCTAGGAAAGACTTCTTGTTAACTATATCGTGTCACAACCTCGTAACTATGACTTTTTATTTGCAACTAAGCGATTGAGGCAGGAAGGAGTTCAACAAATAATTAACCTACAAATAATATTTACAGTTCAATGATGACATGGTGGTAATGTTTAAGAGATGTTCATCTGAATTTATTCCAAAATCAAAAAGATTTACAATTCTATTTACTAACATAGATTCAGTGTTATATGATTAGCATATTTGAGTTAAGGTTCTGCAAAAAAAACAATAATTTTGGTAACGATTGAGGTGCCGTAAACTAACATTTCTCCATAAAAGATAAAACAACATTGATTTATTAATCAAAATACTGAAAATCCTTAACTTAAATAATTTTTACATAATATTTTTCTTATTTAGAGATATTTTCTATTCAAGACCAAGCCTCATAAATTATTTCTGTGACACAATGATAAGGTACACAAACTGATATCATTGGTAATTTAGAAATCAATCTCTGAAAAATCTTTCATTTAACTTCCACAGCCAGACAATGATTAACAGGGAACTGGTCAATTTTTCTTTATAGAAACCGGAACTAAACAACAGAACTGAGTTAAACTATCAGTATTCTGTTATTGTACAATTGGGTACCAGGTAGTCAAGTAGTAACGCTTGACTGCAAGCTGGAGAAACCGAGTTCAATTCCGAGTGAACGCTGATATTCTCCTGTAGTCGAGTCCTAAGGTTCACCCAATCTTCCAGAATGAGTATCTGGCAAGCGTCAATTCGTCCTGTTGGTTAAGAAACAAAGGGAGATATCTATCGCGAATCTAAGAGCCATATTATTCTTCAAAAATTTAAATTATATTATTTACAATTGGGACCTAACACATTTAAAAAAACATATATTTAAAAAAATATTCATGACATGTTGCGGAGTCCAGATTCGGACCCGTTCATCAGATGACACATGGAGCTAACTGGAAACAAATCCTTAGTTTTATGAACTACACTTCCTTCCTGTCATTTGATCAGGGTAACTCATTATTATTGTCAGAGGTTGCAGGATTTATATATACATTTAAAAAAAAGCTAATATCTTTACAATTACTTAATTACTAATACACTCATATTGCATTGCTTTATTTATAGAAATCTGTATTGTAGCATTTTTTACTCTAATGACCAGAGACTCATAGAATTTTCTAAGGTCACTATGAGTCACTATGAGTTCCATATATTGTTGGTTTTCCGAGGTTCAAATTGTGGTTTGTCTCTTTATGGTGTTTAGCCGTGATGTACTGCTTATTGTGTTCCCAGTGAATGATGGCCGCCCTGTTTTTGTGAGATCTGCGCATGTATCATCGATTACTCTGGTCTGGCACTTCCGTATGAGTTTATCACTGGACGTCGCCATTACGATAAAGGCTTGTTACTTTGCAAAAGAGCATTGTATTTATAAATAATATATATTTATTTATTTATATAATTACTTATTGTTAGCAACTGGTATTGAAATAACGGTAAATAGTCGAGAGAAGTTTTAATTTGGCGTTATCAACATGTCTTTCTCAGTGAAAACAGACGACGGGCGTCCATTGTGACAGGAAAACATAATTGATCAGCTACCGGAAGGGCTGCGCAGTTCAAACTTCCGCCGGTCATCTTTCATTTTGAGGACAATAGTACATTGTATAATAGCTTTGGCGTGTTCCGCCATTCGGATCCCTACCTTTCTTTTAGTCTCTATGTATTGGCACCTGTTTCCCCCCCTTGCTCACATTTAATGCCGTATACCACAATACAATGTATTATCCAATATATTTTTTACACTGTCTTCTGTAATATTAAATTATATTAGTTTATTACATTTTCATCTCTTCCTGAGTATTTTACCATACAATGCAGCTATACTTACATCAGGAAAAAAGCTATTTTTGTTGCAATTCCTTAATACATATGAAACAAGTTTTTCTGTCGCTGAAGGAATTCTATCTTCACTTGTAAATCCTATTTACCATCACCATTTCCAAAAAGTCTACGAATGAATCAAAATTTATTCTGTGTCTTCAAATTTTCCTCGACTATTTCTTTTTGTTGCCTCTTTTTTTTTTTAATTTCCTCTCTCCATAATCCTAGACATGTGAAACCCTGAGAATTAAGGTCGAAATCGAAGACAAATCCACATGTTTTCGCCGATACATTTCGACTTAAATTTCTCTAGTTTATGCCAACACGGCTCCAAATCCTTGTATTGAAAAACGATTTTTCAGAGGAGTTCTATCTGCGAACGTTGCCTTGAGCATTGTCGACTCCCAAGGGTGATTTCCAAACGGCTTCAGTACTTGGCGGTTCTCGTCTGGTCCGCAGTTGCTTTCCTTGCACTACAGGTACACCACAATTTCCAATCTAACTCCTTTATGGAGAAAGGGGCTTTTTACTCTTTGCTTTTCACTTCGCCACGAATGAGAAATAGACTCCAGTTACTGAATAATTCAGATATCACTGCCTCAGTTCCCTCGTCAGTTAATTACGGTGAGAGGGAAAAAATTAAACCTTCCTATTCCGCGACCACCTCGGGCACTTTTCTTCGAGCGAAGTCTTGTTTCTTATTTGATCTGTCTACAATTTCAGGTGGCATCATACGCTCAGAGCAAAGAAGTGACATACATCTCTTAGAGCTAGGTTTATATTATTGCTAAGAGACACCGAAAAAAACATTATGCGAAATAACAGTAATAAAGACATATGGGAAATAATAAGTTGATATCTTAACACTCTTTTTCATCGAGTAAAGATCGACTGAAATTGTCCAAGATTCGTTTAGACGACTGAAAACGAAACTCTAATAATTTCTAAAAAAAATTATTACTCTGTATGAAACGTAATTTGTTTTTAAAGTAATTAATATAGAAAATATACATTCATTAACTGCATTTACTTCTATTGCTGAAAATTGACTGGTCCTTGTTATTAAATATTATTAATTTTCAGATTAAATAAAAAATTATCAAAGTATTCCTATCATTATTAATTCCTTTCTCCCTCTTTCACTTGCAGTCCAAATGTTTTTAAGAGAAACTCAATTTTATCTGTCGTATTATATACCGTAACATCCTATCATACATATAATAGCGAAAATCTGAAAGTTTGTTTGAGATTCAGTCACGCTTCAACGGCGCAACGGATCTGAATAAAATTTTGCATACAAGTAGTTAATGACACGGAGTAGGATATAGGCTACCTTTCATTCCGATCGATCAAATAGTTCCCATGAGATAATATTGTATGTCTATGCGGCACCACAGAATGAAAAACTTCGTAAAACAGTTAAATCGCGGTATGATTTGGTTGACAATCAGTGCATTTAAGGAGATTCTTTGCAGGTGCGGACCACGATTAACTGAGAAGTTACTTAATAATTTTATTAGGCAATGTATATGGTGGTAAATACAACGATACGGTTTAGTAATTTGTTGTAATGATCTCGTGATTCGTTATTAACTGGCGAAAATTGGAAGTGAAAGAGATGTGGAGAAGGACAAAGGGCTGGGAAATCGCATATTCTTCTCATTTTTTCTACGTTACATATGCAAGGCTTCTGGAGTGAAGTAACGATAGCAAGATAGTAAATACTACATTAAAAAAATAGGCTAAATTCATTAATAAGAAGTATTCATAAAAGAATTCAGTAATACTAAAAAACTTTTTCATTACCATGATAATGATTATGTTATCAACACTTCAAAAAAAATCCTACAGCCTGTCGTCTTTCAACAGACAACGTGAAACACGAAGAGTAAATTAATACTTTACAAATAAATTACTTTCTCACTTTCAGGAACTGATTGAATTTAGTATAGAGAGAAATTCACTAAAACAGTATGTTCAATTACTAATGTATGTTTCATGAGCTCTTTTTATGGAAAAGTTAAAGGTAATTGATTGACTGATAAAACGAAAACAAAATAACAAGTATTTTCAAGTTGTAGTACGTAAATTTGATTGCTCAACGATCTCGGGCTTCTGTATATATATTACATATTGTGAATCATCCCTTTCTTATCTTCTTATAAAAATGAACGTTTCTTTGTTTGTTTGTCCCGTATCCATTCCTATACCATTCATCAGATTGCGATGAAACATTGGTGAGTTGTTGTGCGCACGCCCGCGAAGGTTTCTGAAGTAGTAGAACCATTTTACAATACCTGGTGCGCAAGGCGTTGCAACAAATGAGTGTATTTCCGGTTGCAACGTTTCCAGTTTCCGGTGCGACTCGCATTTGCAATGAACATCAACAAAGCACAGGGACAATCGCGACAAATGTGTGGACTAAATTTGGAAAATCCATGCTTCAGACATAGAAGCTGCATGTGGCCTGCTCATCGGAAAACGCCTCCTGATTTATTCGTGTTTGCATCAGACGGAACAAAAAAAAATATTGTGTATCCAAAAGCACTTCAATAAACAGAATTAAAACACAAACACTTTCTTTCTTTGAGTGGCACTGCAACGCATGCAGGGTACAGCTAGTATTCGATAAACGGCAATTTCGATATAAATTGCATTTAATGCTAATATGAAGTATTTTATATGTAATATGTTAAATTACCACAACAGACAAAACTATAGTGTCAAGAGGTACTTTCAATCATTTTACAAAACATTTATACATAATAGAAAGATACATCAGTTCTTGTGTAAGAATTAGACCTGAATCTGGAGTTAATTGAATCTACGATAAAAAATATTGTCCTTGTTAATTTATTCTAAATTAAATATTTTTATACAATAACCCATTCTTTATGTTTAAAAGTTTTCGTGACTTTTTTTTCTTTAAAACGGATCCTTTTTAAATGATACATTCAGGTTTTTACTGATTTTTCTAAGAAGTTTCTATTAATGGAAATTCCCGAGACCAAAAAACAAATAATCTTTATTTGATGTTTTTTCTCCACCCACAGCCTGACAGTTGATGTAAATGTAGAAAATATTCTCCTATTATTAATCTTTCCTGGAAAAGTGCCCTTTAAAACTCCTACAATAACGAAATAAATACAAGGACAGTATACGACGTTCAATAAATACTAATTTCCTTCAAACACTGTTTTCTATGAAATTTCCGTTGCTGAAGAAGGGGAAGACAACAGAATCACAAATGCAGTTTCTGCTCTCGCAATTGTAACATGATTCTATCGATCGTGTCGGACATCCCTATTATAGAAGAGATAGACTCATCTTGAGGTATGAGATTTCCATGATGAGAAATTGCATTTTGAATAGAATTGGATTGTATAGGGTGTAAGGATCTTTTAGGTAATTTGATATGCTTGAAGAGGGATAGAACAAAAAATGAAAGGAAAAGAATAGAGAATCTGAACTTTGATCAATAGAAGCTCTGGAAGGGTGATTTCATCCAATAAAAACAAAGCTTCGTCAAAAGTTATTGATCTCTAATTTTTTTTAGTTCTAATCCTTCCTAACATATGGATTCTCAGAAGAATGCTTTATTTAACCAAAGATTACATTGTTTTTATTAAAATTGATTTTTTTTTCGGGAATTTAGTGTTATTTTCTTAAGAATTCATAAATACTGCTTTCTATTGAAGAAAAATAAAATGTTTAGGTTCAGAAGCTAATAGAAGGCAAGAGATCTAAATACTATCTTTTTTAAAAGACTAGACAATTGTAAGATAATAATTATAAATATTAAAGTTCTCTTAAAATACAAAAAACTAAAACAGTGAAAATCAAGTAACTGACTGGTGCTGCTCTTCAACAAATTTTGATGGATGAAAAACTAGAGTGAAATATACTTTTAAAGATAAAGAAATATTTTTTTTAGAATCTTGAGTTTTACACTTTCCTTTCGCTTTTAAGCCCTCAATTACACATCGAAATAATTAATCAACGTTTATTTTCGATATACTATAAAATGGTAATTATTTTATGAGACGCTTCAAGGAGCAGATCAGAATTGGTGACCAGCAGAATTTTATCTATTCCTGATTATGAAAAAAATTATATTCAATTATATTACAGCTTTTTTTGCTATTCTTGGCTTTATTCTTTTATTCTTCTTCTTCCTTGTATTCTTTTAATAATTTATGATTATTATTTAATACGATTTTAGAAATCTAGTTAGGATTTTAGAGTGACTATCATTTGTTTTATTTCTTATTTTTATGTGTTGGAAACAGTGAAATAATTTATTATTTTGTATCTTTTATCATTGATTTCTAAACAATATGACAGTTCTAATCTTTTGTACAAAAAGAGATAAATTCAGAATTTGCTAATCCCCTCCAATAAAAAAGTCGAAATTCATCTATTGTTAGTTATTACTGTTAAATACGTCCAGCTATTTGAAACAACTCGACCTTGACTAATAGACATGAATTAAACTCAATACTTAGCAGCAATTATATAAAACTCCAACCCAGAATGTTTGTCTATAATGGATGAAAGTTTAGACCATAATTTTTGGAAGTTTCCTTTGTACAAAATTCCTAATGTATAACAGATAGTGTTCCGAACAAGTAAAACATCTCCATCCAGTAAAATACTCTTCGAAATTATTTCTTTCAATATTTTATATATATAAATATTGAAATTATACGTCTAAATACATTTAGCATTATGTCATCATTGACAGTAAATATTTCGTCTGTCCTACCATCGTTTAAATATAATTCAATATTATGTTTTAATTCGTAATTTAATTGATGATTCAAGGGTGATTATTAAATTGATTCAATTGTATTATTAAAGACACCTCGATTTGAGATAAACAGAAACAGGCTTAAGTTTAGAGTCGTTAAATGTACTCATACAGACATACTAAAGTCTAACTATTAAACATATAAAGAAGAATCACTTTATTTCTTCTTGAAGTAAATTTACAAAATATTCTCCTATTATTAAGCTTTCCCGGAAAACTGCCATTTAAAGCCCTACAACAACAACGAAATAAATACAAGGATAGCGTACGACTTTCAATCCTTATATATTATTTCTCAAAGGTATTTTTGTGTCGGTACGCCATGACTGCTTTAATACTTCATCAAAATTAATGATTGAGACATCATTTTGAAGATTACGTTTCCCGCTAATGACGAAAAATTAACAAATTTTTGCTTTCGTTAAAAAACTTTATTTTAAAAACCTTTTTATAAAAATGGAGACACGCTTAAATAGAAGCGACTTATTTTTCGAAAGCGAAACAAATAATAAACAAATTTCAAATAATACTGCAGCGTCGCAATCTTCAAATGCATCCTTTTTTGAATAAAAATGCATTTTAAAATGATTTTTCATTGTTTATTTAATAACAAAAAAAAAAAGATTTATATTTTAATAAAAATAAATGATTCATTACATTAAAAAAACATAAAAATTTGTCAATTTTTCATACATTATTTTTTAAAGGTGTTTTTTTTTTTTATTTCCCTTAATACTTCATTAAAATCAAATGATTGAGATATCATTTTGAAGATTACGTTCACCGCTAATGACAAAAAATAAACAAATTGTTTAAAATTAATGTTTCGTTACAAAACTTTATTTAAAAATCTTTTTATAAAAATGCAGAAGGCAATCTGTTCATTTATTTATTTCCACATTACCATGCGGTGTCTGAATTATGCGAATTATTCCAATATACCATGTAAATATTCCAGTATACTAATATACCGAATTATTTCAATATATCATGCGAATTATTCGGAAGGGTCAACCTTTTTATAAAAATGGAAAAGGCGCCAGCTATTGACTATGTGTTTAACTAACATGCACGACAGCTGTTGGATTTGTTTATTATTTCTCAAAGGTGGTTTTTTTGTTGCGAATTATTCGCACGGGTCAACTAATAAATACTAATTTTCTACAAACTTTCTATGAAATTTCCGTTATTGTAGAAAGGGAAAGGATAAGTGTAAAGATGATATAAAAAGCATTGCTATATTCTGTCAAATCAAAGCATCTAAGTCATCTATAATATGAAAAGGAAACAATTGTTGGACGAGTGTCTGTTCGAAATGTTTCGCATACTTCCCAGCATGCTACATACTTGAAATTTGGCATACGGATAGGTTCCAACGTGAAAACAATGTAAAAAGTATAAAAATAAACATTTGTATTTGGGAAGGGGGCGATGACAAAGATGTGTGGGTGTGCAAGGAAACGAGTGTCGGCAAACCCGCAATGCACCTGAGTTAAGCGATGCTTTCACCTGCGTGGGAGAAGATGTTAGTTGCCATTGGCTTCTCGGAATTTCAATAATTTATACAAATATAACATTAATTTGTAACTATCATTTAGAATATAACATTATTTGGTAATGATCATGTGATGTTTTATCAACTGAGGAAGGTTTCAATTTATACAAATGTAACATTAATTTGTAACTATCATTTAGAATATAACATTAATTGGTAATTGTCATGTGATGTTTTACCAACTGGGGAAGGCATCAATTTATACAAATGTAACATTAATTTGTAACTATCATTTAGAATATAACATTAAATGGTAATGATCATGTGATGTTTTACCAAATGGGGAAGGTTTCAGTTTATACAAATGTAACATTAATTTGTAACTATCATTTTAAATATAACATTAAACGGTAATGTTCATGTGATGTTTCACCAAATGGGGAAGGTTTCAATTTATACAAATGTAACATTAATTTGTAACTATCATTTAGAATATAACATTAATTGGTAATGATCATGTGATGTTTTACCAACTGGGGAAGGTTTCAATTTATACAAATGTAACATTAATTTGTAACTATCATTTAGAATATAACATTAAATGGTAATGATCATGTGATGTTTTACCAACTGGGGAAGGTTTCACATGATAGGCGTATGGAGAAGGTACATTCTCCGATCTCGATATTAATGTTCTAGACAAATAAAGCGTTTGTTTTAGGTTACATATGCAAGGTTTCCGGAGCGAACAGAGGGTAGCCGGCTAGTCATAAAATACACTTATTCTACCAGGTAGTATATCACTATCTCATATTTAGTTCAAATTACTTATAAAAGCTGATTGCTGAAGACCCTTGTCTTCATTGGTAAAATCAATTGATACAGAATGAGAATTTTAATGTAAACAAAACAAAAATAAAAAGTATCGAAACTTTTAAATGTGTATTAACCACTTTGAACTTTTGCATTATCTAATTTCATTTCGGCCAAACTTCATTAAAGGAGAAGGTTTAATGGAATCTTAAGCTTCGACAACAACTTAAACATTTAGAAATCTAATGAATCTTTGTTAAGTCACGTGACCAGCCAAGCTTATCGATTTAGTTCAGAGGTCAAGTCATTAAATAGAGACTTCTCCGAACGTGGATCCGAAAACTTAACAGCACTGAGTCATGGCGGAATCAAAGAAATGTTGTCTGAAGGTTCTGAGGTAATTTGCTTCCTAAAGCCAATTAATCCTGACATGTTGATAATCAGTTCATGTTTGGATCCCGGTGTCAACAACACGAACACAAAAGAAGACGGCTGCATCTTCATTCTATTGGAATCCACATTAATTTTCAATAAAAATTAACTGATGTTTGTAATTGATGACCGGCCTTAATTAAGGAAAGCGTCAATAAAAACACAAACAAAGTAAAACATTTTCGAAATTGTAAAAAATTGAAGTAATATTGTAAAAAATTGCTGAATCATATGATTTCTGGAAGTATTTTTTATTGCTTTAATTCTTTTATTACTCTTTGCATTGTATTTTTATATTTGATCTTTCCTTTAGATGTGATATTTTTTTGTCGGGTTTCTTATCTTAATTCCATTGAGAAACCATAACTTCAACAATTTTTTACCTGCAAAGTAAAAGTAAACACCATAAAAATTGCTGTATTCGGAAGGACGAAGTAATTTCACTTCATCTCAGTACCCAGAATAGAAAAATTTACATGGTTGTGTATTATCTATTGGCAAATACATGAATACTGCAATCATGGCTGTTTAAGAACATGGATTTAATAGAAATGGAGGATTTAGAAGTTTATTACGCTATTAATTTTGAAGATGATGAAAAACTAATATTCGCTCCGAAAGAATTAAAATGTTCAGTTGTTTTAAAAGTCTAATAAGTACTATTAAAACTTAAGTAATTTCACTACAGAAGAAAGGAAAAATAGTTTCTCTCCTTTTTTTTTAAACTAGATTAGAAACAAAATTATTTAAGACAAAGCCTGCAATCAATCTCAATAAGTGGTTGAAAAAATAAGGTTTAATTAACTTTTCAATAAAGCAATGTGGAAGTTGTGGAAATATCTCCACAACATGTACACATGAATTTCTCGGACAACATGCACACATAAAGAAAAATGCATTCAAATATGTAATACAGCAAGCATTTTCTTAAATTTAATAATGAAATCTAATGTTTACTTTATTTCAATGAGATTCCCTCACAACTAATTGATTCTGATGAAATTCTATAGATTTAATATTTCCAATTAAATTTTTCAATTAAAGTTTATTTATTTATTTATTTTTTAATTTACGTCAGTGGATAGAAAAAAATGAGTAATTTCATTTATCAGTTAATGCTTTATTAAAATTGTTATCATTATTAATATTCATTTATTTTATTATCTTAATATTATTCATTTATCTTAATAACCAAGGATGAGTGTTTTTTTGTTTTTTGTTTTTTGTTTTTTTAGTGAAAAACAATAATGGTTTTCCAGGAAATTAATATTTAAAACTAAATCTTACTTAATAGATTTTACTAAAGTCAGCAATGTAAAAAACTTTCATCATTAAATAAGGATTATTATTCTTTGATTAGGTATATCAATATTTATAAAAGAAAACATTGGGGTTTCCTGTCCTCTACTTCTTCGAAACCATCGTACGCAGCAATACAAATAAGGTGTGAAATATTTGATTTACTATTCAGGATGCCTACATTTCATTTTCATTGACGTGGGTCAACCCTAAGTCAATTTTTGATCGGTTTCCCTGCCGTACACACACACACTGCAGGCACATGATCTTGGATTCCTAGATCAAATTCTCAGTCAACAGAGAACCCGCACTAAAAATTGTGCGGGTAACTGTATACATAAAAAAAAACATGGCAGCTTTAACATGTTTCAAAACATGTTTGCTAGTTTATTATTAAAAAGGTTATTTATCTTTGTGCCAAATAGTGTGTTTGCTGTTAGTTAAAGTTAATGCTGTTAGACTTTTATTTCCAGTTAGACATAAAAATGGTTGTAATGTATTAAAATCAAGTTCTAACTGGCCTTTCATGTTTCTGTCTTAAATAAATAAATAAATAAATAAATAAATAAATAAATGTTTAAATAAAATTTAAAAAAGCTTGTGCAAAGGGCCAACGAGAAGTATAAACTTAGAAGAGTACACAAAACTGTTCTTTATAAACAGTGCTTCAAGCAGATTCGTACATCCGTGATTGATGATTTTATACCGAAGTTCCTGCACCAAATTCCTATCAAAATCACTAAAGCAGTCGAATCAATATTAATACACACATCCTTAAAGTTTTATTTTAAGATTATTATCTACGATTGATACATGTATTTCAGTGGAAATTACAGATTTTTGACCCCTCTTTTCGAAGTTTACTGAGAGGATTCGTATGAAAAACTAAACTGATATTCCTTTTATTGAGTAAACGTTAAAGTTTCAGCAGTTTCGGAAAACTTTTCCTGACTTTTGATGTCACATCTCATTTTCGACATATGTAAGTCGATCAGAAAAATAAAAGTTTCCAAAGCATGTATACGAAAAGCAAACCTCTATTGGAAAAAATGAGACGGTGATCTTAAAGTGGCCCGAATACAATATTTTTCTACAAAGTTATCTTAACGATTGAAGAATTTGTCACAACGCTTGATAAGTCTGTCCATCCCAGCCGCCTAAAAGTCAGGGCCCTCCTATTATAGTCCCTTTTTTACATCATAAGGACTTCTGCAATGCGTGTGTAGCGTCATTCCGACAAGTGCTTTCTTAAGGCAGATGGCAGATGAAATCACTGTTCGGACTGTATGGCGGATATCCAATACCTCCCAGTGGTAACCGCTTACTAAGTTGTCAGTTCTGTGCAATCTATGGTCAAGTTGTCATGAAGGAGGATCACACCGTAGTTCAGAAGACCAGGACGTTTATACCTGATGTTGTTGCTCAATTTCTTTAAGTTTTCAATAGGAAACAGTTATCTAAGAGAAGCGACATTCTGAAATAACAGAGTTCATCTCCAATGACACACGCGATAGACCATGCGGCACTGAGCAGTACAATCATGTAATGGATAACTTCAGCAATCAACGGCATCACGACGAACTTATAACTTTAATTTCCAGCGGTTGTAAACTTTCTTTCTGAATGACCCTCGTCACTTGTTGGTTTTTTCTTTGTTTCAAACTTTGTTTTGTCTCTGCGTGAATATTAAAGAACGTTAAACCATTAAACTAAACTTAAAATACTCTTTGGGTATAATTACTGTAATGTTCTAGCATTTCTCTGATAATGGATTTTCTGGCATCAAAGGAAAACGAAGAGAACCATGTAAATGAAGGCCATTTAGGGATAAAATAGCAAAATTCAGTAAGACAATGAAATTAAATACAAAACGAAGCTAGATTTAAGTCTGACAAACAACGGACTATTAAAAGGGAAAAAGATGACAGAATTTCACTGTTAATTTTTTATAATTTTTGGACAGGAAAAGCTACAGTAAAATGATAAAGAATTCACTCTCAAAATTTGTCATTTCTTCAGTTTATATGTTTCAAACTATGTTATTTGCATTAGAATAACATGAGCTAAATTTTTCCAAAAACCCTTAAATTGGGCAAAATTATACTAAGAAGGCATTTTAATCTACTTAGACGCATGTAAACATGCACAACATGGCAAAGAGGAGGTAGAGATAATACTCATAAATGCAATCATAAAACCTTATTTCTTTCCTGTTGTGAAGTAATTCGCTGGGCGTAGAACGGTTTTAATGAAAACAAAAGTTCATCCATCTAGACTTTTGGCTTCAATCCAAATCTGAGAAATGATATTCCATTTCTTCTGGCCCTTGGCTGAGCTTAAGGATTGCTTTGGAGGACTTGAAACCTTGTAAACATGAAACGACTGAACCAATAGACTGGTAGCTTGCTTTATCTGCAATTCTTTCAGACAATAAATTAAATATTTGCAACTTTAAATTTGAAGCACATAGAACTTGCTTACACTCATATCGCTGAGAAAGGAAAGTGATGGTAATTACTTTTCTTGTTTCGTTTATAAATCTAATTTATCGCACTTTCCTTTAGTACACAGACAGTAATATATTAAACAGAGAAAATATATAGCCACTTATGTTTCTCTATCTATTCTACAGCCTTGAGTTTCTAACTTACCATAATTTGCAGTGATTTTATAAAAGATTATTCATTGAACTTAGGAAAAAATACATGAGAATATAAGTTTTGTAATCGTTTAAAAGTTATTTTGTTCGTAGAAAATCAAGAGAAATAAAACTAAAACAAACTAATTCTTGTCGTTTTAGTAAGTATTATATTTGAAAATATATTTACTACTAAATTAGATTAAATAAATATCAAGTGAAATGTAAAAATTAAAAACAAATTTTCTTCTGGAATCCCTTCCAACCTCACGAGAGACACAAAATATTGGCGGATATAATATTAAGCATCAACATACTCAACATAAAAAAATGTAATAAAATATATATACACATTTATTAAAACGCAAATTTTAGAAGATATTAATAAATGTGTATATATATAATTACATTTATTTATGCTGAGTATGTTGATGCTTAATATTAATACTTCCAAAAGACAGGAAATTAGAAAGAAGTACTGGCGTATATAGAAAACTCCTTTACACGTGCAAGTATTGATAGATAAAAAAAACAGTAAGAATTTAAAAAGTTAAATTTAAAAATAAGATTCAAAAAGTTTGGTGCTGAAACAAATTGTAACAGACAAATGTAATTAGTATAAGTTAATATAAACGATCAGACTGTACTCAGATGAAAGAGTTTTATAAAAAAATAACAGTTGCAGTTTCGAGGGCCTTTGTTCCGAATCTATGAATTCATAGTCATATAAAGAGAGACCCTCGAAACTGTAATTGTTATTCTGTTTTAAATTCTTTTAATCTCAGTGCAGTCTGATCGTTTATATTGAATTTACAACTACACGTAAAAGCTTCAATCAAAGCAGTATAAAAATTATCGGCCAGACATACAAAAAAAGTTTTTAACTAGTTAAGATTTAGCTACTCAATGTGTGTCCGGCCAATAATTTTCAACTTCTCAATTTTTTTTTTTTTACACATGTTAAATTTTATAGTCAAAATAATGTGACTTTAAAAGGATTTACTTCAGGTTTTATATTTTATTTTTTTGTCAATTTTTTTAGTAGCAATAACTCTTTTTACTGTCGTCTATTTAATTTAATAAAACAAAACCGGAATTGATTGTAATAATATCGGAAAGAATATTTCCTGATTTAAGATTTATAAAAATCCTCAATAGGCAGAGAAAGAATTTAGTTTTCACAAAATGTTAATCTATCCTGCGATAGATTATCCTGTGTTAATGTAATAAAAAAAAAGCTGCTATTGATTACATCATCTTTTTTATAGAAATTTTTCTCTATAGATTATTTTGAGTAAATATGCATTCTTCTGAAATTCCTCTGCAGACAAAGTACTGTTCCTCGATTAATTGAAAACATGCTTTCAATAGCAGAATATTTTCATTGGAAAACTGACGAGTCCATCAAATTACGAGGTATTTCTGTTTTAATATATGCTTTAAAAATTTCATTGTAGAAAAATTTGAACAGTTTAATGTACCACACTATTAATTAAATTCCTCATGCCAATGTAAAGGATAATACATTAAGAAAAAATTGGTAATTTTAGTAATAATTATATTGCTAGCAATATTTCCGTACTGGATATAAAAAAATTCAATGCATTATATTTTTCATATTCGTTTTATATTAACTGAAAGAGACTAATTACTGCTATGTTCATCTGCTACTGATCTAATCCAATTTGACAAGATATATATTTTGTATTAATTAATATTAATTTATATTATATTTGGTACAGGAAGTACAGTAAAATTAATTTCAGTTGATTTTCTTCATGGAAATAAAATAATCTTTTTGAATGTAGCAACGTGAATAATTTTTTTCTCTCAGATACAGTCTTAGTTATTCAATATTACGACAAAAAACTGACAAAAAACTTAAGAGCGATTAAAATCAAAAAGGTTTTAATAAAGTTTTGTTCTGAATATGTATCTAGAAATTTATAAAATACAGAATTGTACTTCTTTTAATTAATTATCTGCTTTCGAAATATGTGAATACTCAGTTTTTGCTAGTTACCTGCAATTTTAAAAAGAAAAGATATCAGCAGTTATTACTAAATCTTGTGTTAAGTAAACACAACAGAAGATTTAGTAATGATACCCAGAACAGGAATTCCCGCTATATTTTAATTTTTAATTACCAAACATCTTACTAATTTCTTACATAAATCTTATATTAAATCCTAGTTTGTAATTATAATAAATGTTGGAGTGATATCCAATATTCTATCACTGAGTTTCTCTACTGTTTTACAAAAATTGGAATTCGTCACAGCGTTTTATGCTTTAGCTATTTTTTTCCCATCACTATTTAGAATCGCTGTCGTTAAATTGCTGCAATTTTTATACACCAATTTCTTGGCTGAAGTACCACGAAGGCGTGTATGGGCCATAGTGGCGTAGCTTCTCAACTTCTACCAGCACCATTAACAGACTACTGTTACAGTCCTTCCTCATTAGACGTTGAATTCACTTCTGTGCTTTCACATCCCGTCGGAGGCTGATATTATGTTGCCTTCACCGCATGCAATCAGGAAAGATTATACAACCATCATTAAGAATCTACAGTATCACGAATATTCACGGCATGCAAAAAAACATCAGATCGGGGAAAAAGAAGACATTATCCTGGAATATGCCGTTTTCTTTCTTTTAAAATAAAAAAGTGGGAAAGAAAAAAAACCAGGAAGAGGAGGATAAAAAAGAAATAAAAAGAAAGGAAGAAGACAAGGAAATTGTATGCAAAAATCGACATTTGGATTCAAAAATAATCGTACAAAGCTACAGATTTATTGTACTTATAAGATTTGAAATTACAATTCAATCTAAAATGTAAGGTAGTTTTAATTAATGGCTGCACAGAATAGTCTAAATACAGAAAATAAATTTTCCAATGTTAATCTTGAAATTATGAAATACCTTCAATAGTTTTTGTCTTCATGTGATTTCTTTTCGCTAGATTGAAAGAAAATCTTTTAAAATTAAGTTGATATAAGAATTCATTTTAAAAAAAAAAGGGATTTGTAGAGAAATAGCATCTCAAAATTATTATCTTCTAATTACTTTAAATTTTGGAATAATATATAATTTTTAGTCAATTATTAATTTTTAAACTTAATTCATTAAATTCTAACATAAAAACCTATATTAACTTGAAAATAAAAAGTGAATCCTATTTGAGTATTGAATTCTGAATTTCATTTGATTTAAAAACACTAAAACCCCATCGTTAACATAAACATGCCAGTCAAGTTGTTCAGAAATTTTGCCGGATTGATTCCGAATTAAATTATGAATTTTAGACAATATGGGCTTTCGAATTGTGTTTGTTGATTGGGATTCATCTACTAATGCAATGGAGACATGTTTTTAATAACTAAGATTTAAAGCTTTAGTGAACATTTATCTTTAAAAATAACAACATGAAATTCATATCCTTAAGATTTGTTAAAATAAAAAAATAGTTAGATTATAAATAGATATTCTCTTTCGGCTTTCTAACAAATTATCGAAAAAAAAAATCAGTCAATTATTCCAAAATTTGATGAATTATTAATTTTAAGATCTGCAGTTGACATGTGATAATTATCTGTATTATAAAACAAAGAGTACACTTTTTTATGCGCAATATAATAATATTAACAATATATATTCGTGACTGTTCTTATTGAACATTGACTGTTCTTATCAGACTGGTTAAAAGTTTACATCTATTTGGAAATATAAGCAATTTGAAAGAATCAAAGTAGAGGGTGCCAATAAAAATTGGAGAGAGATTTTATAAAATATATTAACTTCATTGGTTGAGAAGATTTAGGGGTCAAAGTTAGATTTCGGGCTGTATTGAGGGAGAGGAGACATTTGTTAGTTATTAATTTTTATTTAATTTCCTAATCTACAGAACTTTCTTTCTGTTAGAAGGTTTCTTTTTCCATATCAAAATCATTTTCTTTAAAATCGTTTGTGTTAAAAATTTATATATCATAAAACAGTAATTATCCGAACATATAATGTATAATTAAACATTATATTTTTACAACCATCGGCAGATAGCTTTTTATGCTTAATATCGGTTCTTCAAGCTCTTACATAAAACTAAAAATGCCTAGATTAAATTCGGGAAATATCTTCAACATCAAATTTAAGAAATCCTTCTCACGGTTATAAACCACTGTCGACTGATGGAAGCTTGTATAAATAAGTTTATTTCCTCCAAAAATTCCAAAAAAATTTTTGACTTTCTCAAACATTACTTTATGGTCACTGTTTAGAGTGTCTTAAAATCTTACTGAAATTTATAGGTGCTTCCAATTAATATATAATTAATTTAATTTTCTTTAATCTTAAGGAAGAAGATTTAAAACAAGAAGCTGCAAATGGGAAGCTTCCTTGTAAAAATAAGTTATCTTATCTACGTACCTACTTTCAAAATGTAAATACCCGATCCTATTCTCTCAGACAAAAGTCTGAATTCTTATTCGCTTTATTTGTATTTCGTTCGCTTCCACTATTACTAAAGAAAAAATAACTCCTTAATCTACTTAATTTAACAATGGAAACTGAATACATCAATGTAAAAGTCGACAGAGAAAATAATATCTGCTAATATTAGTAAAAATGCCAGAAAAATAATTACTGTTACTACACACGTCTATTTACTATAAACTTCATTTATTTTCAGTTTTTGTTGACATTGTTAATTTCATTAATTAGATTACGTTAAATCGATAACCTCAGAAAACACATGATCTAAATGATAATTTTAAACTCCTAGTAATTAGTTCTGCAGTTTTTCAAATTAATTCACGAACAGTTTTAATTCATTATAATTTTTATTTTGTTGATTTAATTTAGTTTTGTAATTTCCAATCGTATAATCTGAAATTGTTTCTGATTTACTGGGAAATCTGAAAAATCAACGCACATGGTGTATCCGCTATGAATTAGAAATAAACTATTACGGTGCCGATTTACTTATCATTATTAATTACTG
Organism: Thereuonema tuberculata; assembly: GCA_023159025.1. Classification (NCBI taxonomy): domain Eukaryota; kingdom Metazoa; phylum Arthropoda; class Chilopoda; order Scutigeromorpha; family Scutigeridae; genus Thereuonema; species Thereuonema tuberculata. The sequence goes on from JAFIDM010005346.1 coordinate 22,324,522, forward strand.
CTTAATGTAATTTGTATTGCCTGCTTGAAAAGTAAATTATGAAAACCCTATTTGAGTTCTGTCAATTAGAGTGATTTATTTTCGTTCAATTGATATTGAAGACAGAGGGTAGGAATTTAAGTTAGCAGTGATAACATTGAAAAAATTAATAAATGAAAATAAAAAAAAAATTAATAAAAAAAAACATTGGTAACCGGTCTTTAAAAATACGGTATCTTTTTCCTTCAACGTTTGGATTCGAAACTAAACTAATAAATTATTTAAAATCTGCAAGTAAACAATTTTTCTGATGCACTGGTGCAGTCACTGACTGAAACTGTCATTTCCTACGAAAATGTCATGCAGTAACATTGTCAAATATTTAGCAAATTGTGACCTTGAAATATACAATGCAACTAGAAGTAACAAGCTGGAGCTGTGATATCTGGTGAACGTGAAGGCCATGGGATTGTCCCTACAAAGAATCTACGCAATGTTTACGGGTGGTTACTGACTTGCTGGAAACAAACAAATGATGCAGTAATATTGTCCATTTCTTGGTTAATTCTCCCCCGCAGTGTTATGGATAAAAATAAAGAGAAATTTGACGTCAAGTAATCTAAACAAAAAAAATTACAGATGTCATGTCCAATTTGAAGAACATATTTTAATTTATTTTTAATTTTGGGAGATATTCAGCAGCTTTCCACGTGTGTCAATGAGTCAATAACTGTATTCAACTTTTGCAACTGAGATAGATAATTTGTAAGTGGAAAAGAATGAACGCTCTATTTGTGTAATCGACTACAATCCACGCCTCTGATTGGCAATCAGCATTTTAAGAAATAAAAACAAATTCTGGAGGATAACACATTCTCCCCACATCAAATTCATAACACTTTATTCAGAATACCAATTTTTTAAATGACTGTCTAGTGGATATTTTTTTAGAGCTATCGGCAGAAAGACAAGCGGACACCCTCTATACAGTTTTTAAAAAGCAAATTTAGAAATTACCAACGCGAAGAACATCAAATCAGAATTGGAGACTTCCAGGAACATAGATTTATTGCCTTATATATCAGGTTGAATTTTATTTTTAACTTTATACTTCTTTTCAATTTCAATCTTTAGCAAATTATAAAAAGAGAAATAATTTATTTTTTGCTTTTCCCACTTATTTCATAATAAAGGCAAAAAAAATACAAAAATTAATATTTTTCTTTTACTGGATTACGAAATAAGCTTAGTTTTTTTTAGTAATAATTTTTTAAAAAATACATTCTTTTAAGGGATAAACTAAAAGTAAAATTTGCCAAATGCATGTATCTTCTTGAACATTAATTTTATTCCTACATCATCTCATGTATCATACATATCTCCAATACTGAAGGATTAACAGGAGCCAGTAATTTATTCTACTGTCATTATGTCTACACAACCATTGAAGCTCACCGGGTCGAACCCCAGCACGGGATTCTGTTCCGTGAGATTTTAATATTCAATAAAATGAGAGAGAGAGAGAACAATTTTTTTTCACTCTACAAATCGGCACTACCTCCTGCTGTTCCTTCATAGAAGTGATTGCTTTTGTAAGACGGAAATGATTTTATGTCGTGATCTAACTTGTGTCACAACGTTTCGGGTTAATTGTAGCAAACGATAACAAATGGCATGACCTCTGGGATTACGTTGATCATTTGTTCGTTAATTAATATTACGGCGCTTGATGGATAGCGTTCAGGAAAATAGGAAAAGCGAGAGTTGAAGGCAAAGTGGGGGAGGCAGGGGGGAAATTACGACTGCAAAACCCAACGCGTTCACGTACAGATGGCTTCATTAGTATAAATTAGTCGTTCTCCCCTGATGGAGAAATAGCCTTACTGCTCTTTCTCTGGAATCAATCATTGAGAATTGAAGCAACCCTCACTAAAACATTTCGTACCAAGAAAAGAAATGGCTTGATTGGTTAGAAACACAGGCATAATCAAGCCCGCCTCAGTCTTCCTTACAAACGAGTCTGCATCAGACAACCACAAATGCTGGCAAGGTTTTGATTCATTATTGATGCTATCGCCATTTCATTGCAGTGTTTACGCCTCAGAGAAAAACATGTAGTCTTAGAAAATGCAAATGTAAAGAAAAGTATTTTTTAATTCCTGAAAGCTTTTTGAATACACCCAGACCTAGCCAAAAATTCATTAACCTTATATTATTTTTCATTCTAGAAATATACATTTTAATTATAAAATTAAATTGAAGCACAATTTGAAAAGTAACACAGTTGGCGCAATTAGGATTAACCTGAATTCTTTTAATAAAAGAGTTATTCAAAACAAAAAGTCGTAATTTCACAAGAGCATCTTCGCGGTTATTATAATGAAATCAAATCGTTAAGGAACATCGCAATGCTATTTAAAAAGAACGAAATCATAAATAAAAAAATACCTAAAAAAAAGCCTTTTTAATAGTAATGCACAAAAAGTTAATGCCATCAATTGACAGAATATATCTGAGTTTTCATCGGTGAGAGTTTGGGACGGCCGTTTCGTCCAATTTGTGTACTAGTCAGCCAGACCCACTCACCAGATGAAGCGCTCAGATAGCGTAAAAGGGATAAAGAGACATCACTTTCCCTCCCGAAAGCGGCCTCCCTACAAAAGAAAACACAATTAAAAAATCAAACAAAAAGCAGAAATCCTGTATATTTGGTCAATTTAGAAGACCTGAGTAGCACAAACTATAATACATCAAAAAAAGAAGAAAAAGAAATAAATCATGATGGCATCCTCCATTAAAACAATCCTGACTGTTCTGACTGTTAAATCGAAATAGGTTAACTTTGAACTGAGGACAATTTAAAAATTTATTATTTAGTTATTTCTGAACTGCTTTTTACTTACTTTGAGAAAGGCCTAGAAACCCCCATTGCTTCCTTCCATCAGCGTTTTGTCGATATGGCCTTGCTGATATGTAATGTTCTATAGCATTCGTGAATTCATGTAAGTTCTGATCAATGTATACACACTGTTAACTATTTTAGATACACTCTTTGTCGTTAAGCTACTTCCCAGAAAAATCAATAGTGTTCTTTTGTGGATAGATTAAATCTACTGCTAAAATCCCGAATAAAAATTATTTTTTTTTACTTGAATAATATAAATTACAGACACAACAACTGAAATGCTTATTCCGAATCAAAATTGCATAGTGTAGCCAATAATGATCAATAATTGAAATTGATAGTAAGAATTAAAATTTTTGATTTAGAATTCAAATAACTCAGTACTCATTTCGTTTCTATATTGAGAAGTTAGACTGAAACATTCAATTAACTAAAAAACAAAACCGATGCTTCAAGTTCAATTACACCAAATTCCGCTAAATCGAAGCAACAATTTACAATAATTTTAAATCCTGCTGCGGAGAAACGCAGACGATAAAGACTCAAAAAAAAAAAAAAAACCTAATTTACTTGAGGCTTAATGAAATAAGATTTATCGATTCCAGTTTCTTAAAAATTTAAATTAACGGAAGTATTGATTAGAGCAAAAAATCAAGGTCACCAAACAAATTCAAATACATTAAAAATTATAAGCATTTTCAAAACAACATATGTTTCATTTTCAAGTGAGAACTCACTCATTTTCAAGGGAGAATTCTCACTTGAAAACGAAAGGCACGTCGTTTTGAAAATGTTTGTTATTTTTAAAGTATAAACTTAATATTATAAATGTATTTATGTGGTGGCCTTGATGTTTTTGCTTTGAACATTTACGCACATTAAACTATGTAATATGAATTTTTATATTTTTAACTTTTAAAAATTTGTAGTAATTTTCATATTTATCTTGTGAAAATGAGCTTTCAATTTTATCCATTCATCCATCCATAGTATTCTGTCCGGAGACAGGTCCAATTCTATGGAATTCACATGGAACTCCCAGAAACACCTGAGGAAAGATACTGGGCTGGTTTCCCGTTGCCTGCCCCCAGGACACCATTAAGGAATGACGTCAGACCGAAGAGAAAGTGAAGAAGAGGCTGACAATACAGGAAAGGAAATTGAAACAGCCAAGCCACGGCCGGGAATCGAACCCGGGTGCCGATTTAATGCCCGCACGACAGACCACCGTCAAGACCGCTCGGCCACGCCGGCACGGCCTTCAACTTTATATTTAGTTGAATAACTATCACTTCGAATATTGCGAAACTCATTTATGTTCATAAACGTGGTAACTTCCAATTGTAGGCTAAATACAACCACTGAATTATTAATGCAGAAATTTCATTCCAAAGGAAACAATCATAAATTTCCGAATAAAAGAAATTCAATAATGAAATTAGGACTTCATCATTTTTCATAAATTCATCATTTTCAAATACAAATTAAATTAAGGTCAAGTGAAACTATTGCCAAAAAAAATTGTTTATCTAAATTTCAGTTTTGGCTTCATCATCAAGAGAGCTCATATAGCTCATTTCCAGAATGGTTGTCTGGTTCACAGACGTTCATTTTTTCTTTAACAAGTTTTGCAATCGTCATAACTTGAAAACGTAGAAAAAAATAAAGCACATACAATAGTTTGTTAATTATCTTGGAAATTGCAATTTCTTAGAAATAATTAGTTAGATTTTTTTTTATTATTTTTACTAAACTTAGCATAAGACAAGCATCCACTAATTGTGTCCTTTTTAATTCTTTCTGCTGGAAGATCCAAACTTTACGTTTCCTGCCAAGTTTTATTCAATTTTATTGTCCTCCATGCGGAAAGACCAAACTTAAAGATTACCCTTTCTTATTGTTCTCGTCACGTAGGACTATCTACAAAGTAGAAAGCTTAACTTTAGGGGGGGTCTATATCACATCCAAACGTTGCCAAGCTTACGGAGATGAGATTAGGTAAAGCTCAGACATTTTTTATACTTTCTTCTTCAAGATACTTCCAAGAATTGAGATAAATAGCCATAATCTTTGTAAACTTTTTTTTTGAAGATTAAATCCAAACTTTATATCACAAAATCATAATATAATAAAATGGTTGTTATGTGTAATAAAAATCAACATACTAATATTCATCAACAAATCTCTACAGAGTATATCATTTATTTGTTGACATTTAATACAAATTTATAGAGACCCTCGCGAATTTAATGAAATATGCTGCCGAAATGAAAGCTACAAATCATTTAAATTTTGACCAACACTCTACAATCAGTCCTTACGAACGTAATTAATGACCTAAAGCTTTTGTTTCAATATATCATTACTATTTGAACAAATTAATAGAAATTACAAGCAAAACTAAATCAAAAACTGAAATTTTCTAAAACGTTCGAAATAATTTGCATTTTTATTTTTCTGTAGCACTATACTTGTTTGTCAATTTTCCAATATATTTTGACTTTCTTTTGTTTTAATAAATTTGACGGAACATTTACTTGTAGGTCTTTTTTGAAATTATCATAAACCATTGGTAGGTGTCTGGCAATAGCACTGATGAATGTTGTTTTTTCCATTAAAGCCTTCGTGGACACTATTCATCATTAATGTGACGTAATACACAGAAAGCATCTACGTCAATAACATTCTAACTACCTAACAATGATAGTTCTTAAAAACTTCAGTCTTCCGAAATTCCACTTAGTATTCATAAAATTTGCGACAAAATAAAATCTGCAATTTTCAAATGAATCATCAAACTCTTCAAAAATGTTATTAATATATTACTATAAATAACAACAGAGATTGCTAAAAAAACATTACTTTGTGGGATGGGATAGAAGAAAGCAACAACATCTGAATCTTTTCCTATCCTTGGGAGGACGGATAAAGAGTCAAAGCACGCGTCTTTACTGGAATTCGAACTATAAGTTTTAAGCAAGATGATAAAACAGAAACAAAAATTCTTTTTTGACGTACAGTATTCGTGTATTCCGGAAAAAGTAGTAATTTCCTCTAAATTTTATTCATGTAAAATTCAGATATCCTTTATGAATACTAAAATCTATCTAAACTAATGTTAAGGACTCAACAGGATGACTACTAACTGTGGATTGCTCGTATTTGACGGTTTAGCCACACAAGCCAGGTACGAGTTATCTTTTTTGTCTCATAGGCACTATAAGAAAACTCGTATAACTTTTTATTTTAAAAAAAAAAAAAATTATAAAAAAGTAAGAAATTTATTTTTATTTATTTATGTTTCTTACTTTTTAATAAAATTAATATTGTAATTTGCTTTTATTTTTTATTTATTTGTTTATAAACAAATTACAATAATAAATAATGGGGTTATATCAAAATAGTGTTAGTTCCAGTTTATCCGATAATAGCGCTGCAGTCAATCTGAAGTATTCAGAAATAAAGTATTTGGCCTTTTCTCTATAAATATTAAAACATCAATGTAACTTATCCTTCAGTAAAGTTCAAGTATTGAAAGCAATTTACTGTTCAACAGGTTAAATTTTTTTTTTTTTTATAAACTTGTCATGATCTATAAAAATATCTCGATTAAGTGATTCATAATTTAGCATTATAAAGGCAAACATTACAGATAATAGTAAAGAAGATAATTTTCTTTTGGTATCTTCCCTTAATCGAGTAAGACAAGACATTACATTTAATTGGAGCATATTATACACGTTACAGTTCATTCCGATATTGAGATATGAATCTGCACAAATAACTGAAATTCATCATATCCATCATATCCATAAGTTTTAGAATTTCATATAAAATGTTTATTTTTCTTTTAGATCTGATGATAATTCTGGATCAAATTTGTTTAGAAACTAAATGCTAATTTTTTTAAAGATTCCTTCCTTAGCAGTGAAAAAGGAAGCAACCGAAAATAATTTGGCTTTATGTTTGGCAATATGAAGTTTAAATATATTGTTTATGTTTTAGCAAACAATATATTCAAAATGCAGTATTCAAGCACTTTTCTATCTTTCTGCTTTGGGTGTTAAAAGTAAAAGAGGAATGTAAAATACAAAAAGTAGGAATTTTCATTTCTGAAATCATTAATAGAAATTTGCAAAACTGAATAGCATACAACTGACATGATAATAGCAGCCACTACAAAATGCTGTGGACATATACATAGAATGGAAGTTGGAAACAAACGAAGCAAAACGTAGGACTAGATAAAGAAAGAATGTTGATGTAAGATGTCAAAATTGACCAAAACCATACGTCTGTATGAAGGATCTAGAATCTAGTTAAGTAAATGTTTGGTTCTTAAGTCAATATTTTCTAGACTTAAATCTAATCTTTTTTTTTTAGACGAAATCTGTAGTATTTCTTAAAACTTTTCTAAATTAATTACATTTGGCTATATAACCATTTCAAGATATATTTCAATCTAATTCATTGCAGAAAATATTCCTAAAACAAACTTATAAGGAAATTAAAAACAAGCCCTTTATAGTTGAGTCAATTATATTTCGGTAAAGGGATTTTTAGAATAATTTGAAAAGTCATCTAAATAAAGTATTTTTAAAATAATTAGTCTTACTACGACACTTTTTATTCTAAGGAAAAAAAATAAGGAAAATTGACATTTTAGTACTGTGATTTGTTGTTTTTATGTTGTTAATTTCAAAAGAAATACATTTATAAATTCTGTTTAAACTGTTTTGTTTTGTTTTTTGTTTTTTTAGATATATTTTCATCACTAAGAAGTCAACTATTGGAAACATACAACAGGGTCCTTCTCTCTTATCATACTAACAATTATGTGCATTAATTATTATGAAATCTTACGTAAATTACGGATTTTTCTCTATATTTACTGTTAAATGTTAAATAAATAAGGCGTAAACCAATTCATTTGAGAAGTTGGAAGGTGATGGCATCGTTCTGGCGAGATGCTGTAACCTTCCAAATAGGAGGCGCAAGAGATAAAAGCTCCAATCACCAGCTAAACGTCCGATGTTACCATTGGAGAATCAAGGTTAAAAGAAAGCAAGCGTCACACTAAGATAAAAATTTAGCTCCCATGTGGCTATGACCTAAGGAAAGAGCCGTAACCAAAGGAAAATTCTCAATTACCGAAGGTGATTGAATCGGTCCGTAGACAAGCGTATTTCTACTCAAGCGACACCATTTTATCTTAAGTTAAATACCTTACAATTGGCCTATTTGGCCTTTAGGGTCGTGGATGTAAGGCTTCGTGACAAACGGCAGAAAAGTTGAGGTCAAGTGGTCAGCCCAACGTCCACCCGCTTTTAAATCCCGCGAAACAAACCCGGAATCCAGTCATCAAAGGAAATGGATAGAGGAGCATTCAAGGAAAAATCTCGAACCTCCGCCGGGAATTGAACCCGGGTCTTCCAGCCCGCAGTCAAGCACAATACCTTTCGGGTGCCACACGTCACTTGAGATTACGTCACTTATGTAAATTAATAAGCAGCTTTGCATCAAGTGAATGGAATATAAAAACCAAAGGAAAATAAAATATTAAAAAAAAACTATTTCTCTTCTTTGTCACGAAGAACCTTTACTATCGGAAATACAAGCAAAGAGCAGATGATTCTTTTTCAATATTCTTTAAGTAAGGTGAAATTAAGCCAGGCATTGATACAACGTGGACAGTAAAGTGAAATAGTCCTTATTTTCTGTAGTAATCAACATAGATTTCTAAGTTATAATAAAACTACCATTATTGTTGTTAGAAAGAATTAAACTTAATAAAATGTAATTACTGTATTACCTATATCATATTTACATAAAATTTATTGTATTAATTGGATACAAATATTAATCTATTGTTTTCTGCTAAATTCATAGGAAACAGTATCATTAAAGAAATATGTAATTGAAATTCATAGCAATCATATATTGAAGGGAATTCTTATTGCAGTAAAGGTTTGAGAGCAACGAAAAAGAAGGAATGGTTTCAAATTATTCTCTCGTAGATTCTGTTTCTTTCTCTCTCTCTTTCGCGAAGAGAATTCCAATTTATAAGGATTTCAATGTATAACTCCTTTCTTCACAGATTGAATGTGAGAGAGGATGGCAGGGGTGTCTGAGGGGGGCTTATTATTCTGGAATTCGTTAACGCAAACAGTTTGTGGATCGGTTCCATCCTCCATTAAAAACGAATAAATTGTGTTTCTTGCATAATTCCTCGATACCCACTCCGAGCAACAAGATGCCCAACAGGATAGGATCCCCTGGCGAATGCTTGCTGTCAGCTTGCCTCTAATCTGTTATGTGTGTCACGTTACAGAATGCGCGAAAACAGTCACCTCATTTAGTATTCAACGGGTTAAAGCAATCCCGGATCTCCGCTGAATCTTGCATTTCTCTGATATTCTCGTCGGGTTCCAATTTCATTCAGGCATAGGCAATCCCTTTTGGCCTATAAACCTAGCTAAGAAGACCGCCCAAGAAAGATGGGGAAAAAATCTCAGCGAGGCGAGGTAAGGACTTAAGAAACCCTGCCAAGTAATCTCGGTTAGTTGTACCAAAAGAAAATGTCCCATTCATTCTGTGGTCGTTCCTCTTGCTCCTGTTTTATGAAAAATAAATCTACTTAAAGTGATAGACGCCCCAAAGAAAACCCCTTTTTCTAAATAATTGAGTAAATTTTCCTTATCTGCCTTGAATCAGGATTAGAAATCATGCATCAACAATCATTCATTCACTGGTTGTTTTAATTCTCACATATTTTTAGTTTTTACCAGACACTATGTCTAACATTGAAGAAAAAAAAAGAGATATTATAAGTCCAAGTTGAATTATAAGCTCTAAATTTAAACGTTAACGAAAAATAAATAAGAACACTTTTTTATTGTTATTATTTAAATGAAAGTATTTTTCTTTATTACTTGTTCTCTATTTTCATGCTGCTCCGTCATTTTCAACCCAACTGGATATAGTAGTAATTTAGAAAAGAAACACTTCGACCCCGCTGTTTTTTATTGATCAGTGATTAGTATATTGTCCAAAACACTGTTTTTTGCTATGGAAAAAATATCTAGCACGACTTCTGCAAATGGTTCACACATTTATTCAGTCCTCACGCATTATCAGTGCATTTAAACATGTAAAAATGTTATCTTGATGATCATACTCTTACCACACTCTCATAAGTAAATAGACTGTTGACTAGTGGTAACCGAGATCAGGATTTTCCAAGTAAATATGATCATATTACGTCCTAGATTCAAGTAAACATCCAAAAGTAAAATATGCTGAGATGAGATATTTTAAGAAATGTCTTAATTTCCATTTAAGAATCCCCCAAATGAAATGGAAAGCCATTAAAGTCATTAAAAAAATGTTAAGTTATATCTACATTCTAAATAATTGAATACTCTAATAATTGAAATAGAAGTATCACAAAACTATGTAATTTTGTCAAATTGCTCTAAATTATTATGATGCAGCGAATTAATATAATGAAATTAATGATCAAAATACCAAATAGCAAGACGCTGAAAGAGTTATGAAAAAGATTTATGGAACGTAAAAGTATGGTGTGATTACGTTTTAAATGTGAAATTTATCTTTAATATTATAGCTAGATCTTTATATTATTATAGCTAATATTATAGCTTTATATATTAAATATTATATTAGAATGGAATAAATAATATTGATAATCCGAATTATCCAAGCGAAATAGTACATTAAGAACTTAGTAGTTTAAACATATTCTGAAATGCCCATCAGTTTATTATAAAAATATTAATTTCCTGTTATATTATTCAAAATTTAGATTGTTTCAAAGTTATACGAGACTGATCTAAACAAACCTAGCGAAATAATAAATCGATTGATATGTTGAAACTTTAGGAGTTCCTTTACCGCAAAATTGAAGCTCTATAAAGTTTATTACGTAAAACATTTAGATGAAAATTTAGTTGCTATTATTGCTGGTTTAACATGTCATAAGTGGATAAAATACGCGTATTTTATGTCTTATTTGTGCTTTGTATTTATTTGCTATTTGTGTTTTTCATAATTTGATAAGTCCTTTTGAGAATTGTTTTTCAAATATCCACGACAGCAGAAAATAATCTCTATGATTTCCATAGATTCTGTTTTCTCTAATTAAATTCAAACTGGACTTGTGTTGTAGGTCTAAATATAACCACAGCAAATTATTGAAATTAAAATGTTTTCCATTCTGCATTCATTTCGAAGTTCCCTGGATGTTATTAAGCCTTTTACAGATTCATTTGTTATTAAGGTATAAAACGAAAATAATGGACCTATTTCTTTCATTATTATAGGATGTAATATTGCTAACAATGGTTTCAATTTTGGAAAGGAGATCCGAGAATTTAAAGCCTACTTGCCTTAAAATGTTGTTGTTGTTTTTTTTATGTAGTTGTGAAAAAGACTCCATCAACGAAAACGAAAAGTGTTTATAAATATCAATTTATGATATTGCTAAACAGTATAAATTTTGCATTTTCTGCAAAAAAAAAAAAAAAAGTTAAATTTTGCATTACTTTAGTAAACAGTATCGTTAAACAAAATGGACTTATTTTAACCAAATAAAATTAATTGATTAACTGAATTGATGGATTAACTGGTAAGATAGCATTGTTTGAAGCAGTCAAGTATTAATAGAATTAGAATAGAAATCCATGTTAGGATTCCAAAGCTCCATTATGGGAATTTTATCGCCTTCTCACTGTAATTTCTGGTGAAGGATGCATTTCATAAAGGTTTCAAATGTTGGCTCGAATCTAATCATTAACTATGCGCATAAAGTCCAGGAAGATACTTTCATCAGTTCAAAAGTTATTAGACTGCCACACACACATACACACACACTCAACAACTGTGTGGTCTGTTAGAAAAAGTACACAATTTTGAACATTAATTTTGAAATTATTAATTTTAAACATGACCTTTAATTAATTCTACAAAGAACGAAAAAAAAATTGATTTCTAAAAATTTTTCCATTCCTTTTGACTTTCAATCTTCGATTTCCTTTTTTTTCTGAGATCTAGTTGGTCCAGATGTTTAGAAAGGTATACACTGTTACACATTTCGAAACTTACATTGCGAAGGATCTGAACTGAAATCACTAAAAAAAAAATTATGCTTTTATAAATAAATGATATCTTTCCCCGTTGACATTTCGCGAATTATTTTTAAATCTTTTTCTTTAAATTAAGCGTTTTTAAACAAAAATATTTAAGATAAAAATTTTAAATAATTCTTGGAGTGTTTTAGATTTTTGGCCATTCCTGAGCCAGGAACAACCATCTCTGATCTCATAGCTTTCGACGTCACAGAAATATCAGAAGCAAACTTAGAATATGCAGATGGTACTATCAGAATTAAAATAAGATAAATAATTCACTGTTCAAACGAAGCAATTAACTCTCGTGCAAGCTTAAATGAGTTAAATGCTTAGTAAAGTTACACAAAAAGTCGAATATTTAAGAAATATTACTTTTCGAGACTTATAAATGTATAATTTCCTTACTTCATGTCTCACCGACGTAGAGCTTGACAAATGAATTAATTACTTCTATTCTAATTTATTTTTTTGAAATTATGATCTATTACTATTAGAATTCTTACCAGTAATAATTAAACGTATTAATGAATTAATTAATTTTTGGAGACTCCATGGTTTCTACAAAAAAAAAACCTATTTTAATGCAATGTTTAAGAAGATAATTCCATATAACTTCTTAATTAAGTAAAACAATAATACGGAATAATAATTCTTTTAAAATTACAATGGTAATTTATTTTTTCAGATGTAGAAAAATAATGTAATCGCTTAAACCGAATACGCTGTCGAATAAAATAGCAGGGAAGAATTTGTTTTTCTACTACAACTTTGAAATAATTATTCAACATTTAATAGTTTGGAAATGTCTGGAAAATTATTACCCAGTTTAATTTGATGCAAAGAGCAAAGTTTAAGCGAAAGTATTTCTAGGAAACAAACAGATTTTCCATAATTAATGTCTGGGGAGTCTTTGTTAGGCCGTCATCAAATTACCTTCGACTAACATCAAACGATGATAGCGCCTTTGTAATGGCTTTGGTAGTAGCCACAGTAGCTCCACGAAACTGTTAATCCAGCAGTTTCTTCTTTCATAATGGCAAATTAAAAGGAAATCAACGATTTTGTGTTGCAGCTTCAAAACGGCACTACCTTAAATGGAGTTCTACGAAAATCAAGAAACTATTCACAAGAAAGACACACCGTTACCTGGATACTTTCTGTTGTATTGCTTTCAGGAATTATTTTTCTTATAAGAAACGAAAACAAAATCTTTTTACTGAAAATCCTAAAACGTTAAAATTAAAATAATTCAGCGAAATATCTAATAGTTTGGAAGCTTTTATGCTGAAATTTATCAAAGATCCACAAAAGCAATAACGGAATTACAAGCCATTAAATTACAGAATAGCCACTGTCGCATTCTGTAAATTAATCTTAAGTTAATACTAATTAATAATTAACACCCAAATAGAGTTGCTCAATCAATTGTTAATACTGAAAATATTGAAGCATTATTCGTTTGCCAAAATTTACTGCAGGAATTGGAAAATTTTTTCGAAAAAATATCGTTCAATAACATTATCGAAAAAAAAAAAAAGAGGGCCATAAATTACTAAATTTAATTACCTTATTTAAATCGATCTTCTGCAAATTAATGCATTTATTCCAAAGTCGGAAATAGGTTATTGGCAGAGTTAAACAAACTTCCGTTTGTTGGTAATCATATTAAGTTGAAACTGGTGCATTAACATCAACGTCAAATGAATGAAAAATAGATGGAAAAAAAATGGATGAAAATGGAAGAATGTTGACGTAAAATATGTAATTATTCTTGATGTAAGTGATATAGATCCAAAAGATTGTTTACTTTGATTTCATTTGAAGTTTCTATCTTCTATTATCAGTTAGCGAAACATTAAAAAAAAACACTATTAAACATAAAAAAAGAAATACTGCAAAGCAAATATTAAATAGTTGATACATGGTAAATATTATGTTAATGTTATAGCTTAATACAAACTCGTCAATAAAAAAAAAGGTTCCAGGTTTCTGTGAGGGTTTACGGATAAATTATTCACTTAGGCTCCTAAATTTGCACCACTTACGGGATTTGAAGATAAATGTTTTTAATTTTAGCCTTGTATTTTTTTATTTTATAAAGATTGACATAGGTCTGTATGACACAGTGAAAGAGAAGGATAAAATGTTGGAAAGATAAATAAAAAGTGACTGAAACCTTTCTCATACAATATTCCAAGAACTTTCCCTTCCGCAAAAATAAAAATATCGATCGAAAATAAAACTCATAAAATTTAGCTTGTAGATGGTCACAAGGTAAGCCTAGTGCCCGTAGCACAGCGACAGTTTCTGCTACTGCTTCCGCCAAGGTAACTGCTCGATAAGTGGTGAATACTTCACTGAAAGCCGGTGGTGTTCCATGTTACGTATGGAGTATATCCTTGTTCGTCTCTGTGCTCGTAATTAGGGCGATCTAACACTTATTGTATTATTTCCCTTTGGTTTTTAATATTTAAATTCCGTCTGGAATGACCTACCTTCATTACTTAGCCGCGCTGCGCTCGTAGCGGCATCGAGAGCGAAGTAAAGGATGATCAGCGCCTGAGGCCACGGCATCATTTTCGATCCTGGGAGGCGCAGGCTTCTGTGTATCACGTGCGGCGATATGGTCGACGATGGAAGGCGAAGACAGAGTGCTACGGAGCCTCCACTGCGGTGCTCACGTAGGACTGTTTTGTAACGTGTCGGTAAAGAGCGTAGCCGCGGCGCTTTCACCGTCCTCCCGGCTGGCAGCGATGCCGCGACATGATTGCGACTCGCACGCACTAAGTTGGCGTAGCTGCTCGCAATTGTAGTTCCTTTTCACTCTGTCTGATTTTTAGGTCTTCCTTCCTTTTACAACGATTGATAAGAGGCTATAAGGGTCCGGCAGAGGAAGTGATATTGTCACACGGGCAACTCCCGGCGATTTATCTCCATCCAACTACGGCAACTCGATAGGGTGTGCATCGTCCAAAGGCCGCGTGCCGACTACAACCTAGAGGTTGGCGGGTTCTCACTTCCCGCATCGGGAGCGTTGGAGTTGTCATGTGACTATGCGCTGCGCCGACTTCCACGTTCTCAGGAACCACCATGCTACTAGGATTTTCTTGACCACATTTTAAAAATAAATAGGTTCTTAAATTAAAATTTTGTTTATTAGCAATTCTTGATAATTATAACAATAAAAAATATTATTATGTTAAGTTATGTTTTATTATGTTAAATTTACAACTGATTATTTAATCAAGAAAATTTTTTTCTAATTATTCTATCACATTTCATGAGATGGAAATGTTTTATCAAAATATGTACAGTAATTTTTATGAAATAATTATTAAAACTAAAATATTACCATTTAAAATTACAAAATTTACACAAAAACTGTAAATAAAAATAAAAACTGGAATTAAAATTAAAATTTTAATTCTTATAAAATATTTTGTTTATTTTATTTTTTTTTTTTTCAACTACTAGATTTAATGTAATAAAAAACAATATAATTTGAATTTAAACTTTCAAATCAGGATATTTGATTATTCAGAGAAAATTTAAAAAAACTAATTCAAAATTAATATCAATTTTTAAATAAACTATTAGTAAAAAATCGTAGTTTCCGACTTCATTAAAAAAAAAAAAAAAAAAATTAAAAGGCTTTTTTTTTTAATTGAAAGCTATTTTTTTTTAATTGATATTTTAAATATTTTTATCAGTAAAGATATATTACTATTTTTTTTAATTATAGCTTTTCATATTTTATAATTAAAGAATATATATACTTCTATATTACTTAAATTTGTTATTACTTATTATTTAGTTATTAAAATATATAATTTAATTTTTTTATTATTTAAAATTATTCAAAATCCTGAATTTTTTTATTGATTATTGAATAGTGTAATTTATTATTTTCTTATCAGATCAGAATTGGCATTTATTATTTAATTTTTACTTTTAACAAAACAACTATAAATAAAACTGTCCACATTGCGGAAGACGAATATTGTAATATTTTCCTTTATAATTCGATCTTGTAAATCATTATTATTTGTTCTGGATGACATTTTGTTTTTATTCTCGCTTGTCAGCTTAAATATCGGAAACCGAAATAAAAAAATAAAGAATATCAGATCTGTATGTTTTTCTTTATGATATATATCATTTTCTAAAAAATAAATACAGCCTCAAAGACTTTCTTTTATATACACCTAATATATCAATAAAACTATGGTAACGGAAGAATAACAGTCGAAGAAGCTCCTCGTACATTTCCTGTTATCTATTCAAATAATTTTTTTTTTAAAATATAAAGAAAATGAGATAACATTGAATGAAAACAAATGTTTATACATTTATGTCTTTATTTTTATTACTGTGTATTCCTTAGACATAAGTTGTAGGAAAAACATGTGGAAAGAATTCTCAGCAGATGTATTTCAATTTAATGTAATTTCAAATGTGAAACAATTTCAAATAGGATTAAAAAATAAATAATTCTGCTTGCAATTCCAAATCAATTCCATCTCCGTCCGTTGATTTACTTAATAATTTCATATGAATAAATAAGTAATAAATCTATTTTTTTTTATTCTTCTTTTTCTTGCTGAATAAAGAAAAACGGATTTTTGTTTTTTTTTGTTTATCAAATATTTAAATCAATCCATGAAAGATCTGCTTCTATTAATAATCAAAAAATGAAATCAAACCAATTTAGAAAAATTGCTTTCGCAGACAAATTTTATATATATTAAATTAGCTTTCTATTTCCAGGTTTCGTTTCTTCATCATAAAAACAGTTAGTGTTTTCAGTTACCTTTGAAAAATATGTATAGATAGGTTAAATGTGTAGCAAAATATATTAAATCTTAAAATAGTTCAGAAAGTTCAATAAAAGTACTGAAATTATTATGAAGTAATAAGTAATATTACGGACATCTTAACTTATTTATTTAATTTTAATGGAGCTTGGATATACTTTCTGTAGATCTTTTTATATTACTTGAATATAAGTTTTTCCATTTGTGTATTGGTTATGTAACATCCATTTCCTCATCATCATATATGGCAATAACACTAAACCCCAGGCCTTAACGGAGTTGAAGTTTTTGATGTTTTGATAAAATATGGAGATATGCTTTACAACTTTACGTACATTTCATATTTTAGAGATTTTCTTTTTAACATTCTAGTTAACGAATGAAAAATCGTTCTCAATGCATTATAAATGATATTGTAAATTTACATATTAATTATTCTTTTTTAATTGATTGTTGTATCAATTTTATTAAAATAGTTATCATTATTTTTACGTAACTTAAATTACGTCTGGACAAACATTTATAAATATGTACTACCGTTGTTTAAATGATTAGTTAGGCAATTTCCAAATAAAAAAACAATTATGAAAAAAACTTACATTTTCAAAGACCTTAAGGCAAGATGTGAGGGAGGAAAGGTTTACTTCAATTCTCGTTCACATAGAAATAAACAATTTCAATTACAATTTGCATAAAAACTGGAAACGAGTTTTCGTTAGTACAATTTCAAAAATGTCAATTAATTTTTGCTTATCAAAATAACAGTCAATATTTTAGCTCAAAACACGAATTATAAAATACCGATAATATTGTGTATTACATAACTTGGATCTTAAGGAGCAGTGGACCTAGATAATTGGATATATGTCTTTTATGAGGGATTTTCCCATTCCAGATGAGATTGGCTCAATATTTCGGTCCAGTTCCTTGATCCTTCGTCAGGAGATGTTAAGTGTCATTTGAACTATAGAGCTGTTCTTTTGTCAATGTTTCGGAGGAGTTGCTGTCTTGGGGAAATGAGGTCACAGAATTAACGTATCCGATGCATTGACGAAGAAATAGCGCTAAGTTTTATGTAACAATCAACATCTCCTGACGAAGGCTCAAGTAACCGAACCGAAATATTGAACCAATCTCACCCGAAGGGCAAAACTCCCTCATACTACAGTATATTTATCTATTGTGTATGGATATATTTTTACAGATATAATTGCTGTATGATGTAATCTAAAATGTTAAAGGCTAATAAATAAACCAAACTGTTATCTGTTTGGTAGTCCAACTATAAATAAACTAGTACTAGCTAAATATATAAATAATAAATAAATAAATATCTGTATAACATATTCAAATATTACTGTGACAAACTTTAGCTAGACGATTCAAAATTTAATGATTGATTTTTAGTTAATGATATATAAATATTAATTGTAACATCGATTCATTTCAGCTAACAGAGATAAAGTGTATATTAATGTGTTAAAATAACACAAACAATAAATGTGATGGAACACTAAGTTAAATGTGAAAAGTCTGAGATCTAAACAATGCTATATGTTAATGAAGTGTTAATGCTAATAGTTAATAACCTCAAAAAAAGTTTCTTATTTTATTAAAAAAGTTCGATTTGGGATCTGAAATTTTTAGTGTATGTTGTTTTTATTTCTATATTAAAAAATACTTTTTAGAATCACTTTATATATATTTATCAAATGTTATTAATTTGGTATTTAGTTAAGAAAATCCTCCTACTTAATCCGTAGTCTAAAATGGGATCGACCAAAGATTTACAAATCAACAACTTGTATTGAAAAGAAAATATAAGTTTCATAACATAAAACAACACATGTTAAAGAGTGTAGTTTATTTTCAATATAGGAAAATTTTGGAAAGTTTTGTAACTATTATTTGAATCTCTATTACTGTATTTTTCCACTAACAACGTAAACAACTAGATAAGTTGATTAATAACATTAATAACTTAATTTTTAAAATATTTGAAAACAATAATAGTAATTTCAAAAATAAATCTTCTGAAGAAAACTTAAAATTAAGAAACACCCACAAAATTTTGACAATTGTGATAATATATATACATATATAATACTTTTTAGAAATAAAAAACAACATAGTAATACATAGTTAACAATTTTTAATATTCCCAAACCAAATAATAACTTTCGTTTAAGAAATTAGTTAGTCAATTAAATTAGAATAACTATAATTAAAATTAAAAAATAACTTATATTATAAAATATAATTATATAATTTATAAGATATAATTTATTAAAAAATAAGAAAAAGTTTTTAATTATAAATGTTCAATTTATTTCATTAAAATTTAACTTTCTCTTCTCTTTTAATTACAATAATATATTAACTAAATAGTCACATATCAATTATTCCAGCACCTATAACGTTGGAGTGATATGTATATCATACCTAATAGAACTGGTTACAATAACAAAAAAGAAACAAAAAATTAAGGAACAATATAAATTTATTTTCACCCTTAAAGATTTAGAAATTATGTTTTAAAGTAGAATATAACATTTTAAGTAATATATTTTATTATGATGTCGAAGAAATTTACTCATATACAAAAGTAATTAACTTAATTTATTTGCAGAACTCATAATTTATTTGCATTACTAATTGGATTGATGCAATGTTTCGAGTTAAATTCAATTTTTCTAAAGCTCGACTTTCAGAAAGAAATATTATTCTCTGATAAAGTTGTCTTATATAGTAAAATTAAAATTAATTGTCAAAACTAATAAAATTAACTACAAAATAATTATATAATATTATTAGCACTATAGGCACTTTTATATCTCTAATCTGTTTGGCGCAAAAAAATTATAAATTTCCATTCTTAACTGTTGAACGGAAAAAAATAATGATTTCTAACTTTACCTTTATATATAAATATCTAGTAAAGTTACAATTTGTATCGACAGATGGAATTCGAATACAAACAGGATTTTGTACAATCTGATTGAAAACTCTGGGCTCTATTTCTTTTACTATATGAAAACCAGTGTACTGTAATGTCACAGCGACAACTAGCGTTAAATTTAGTAACTAATTCTAAAAGTAAAGCCAAAAACAGAGAATTTGGAAAATTTGACAGACAGACAAAGGAAGGAATTTACAAAGCGAGTCCTATAGAACAATGAAATTTATTTGGAGATTGATTAGTTAGTGAAACGTAAGATATATTTTAAATCCAATTTTCTGGAATCAAAGAGTCTCAATGGATTTACTAGACTTTTCTCTTCTAATTAAAATAAGATTTGGGAAGCTTTCCTTTGATTTATGTTCGGTTCTTATTTGATATTTAGCTAGTGATTCCCAATTATTTAGGTCTCTCTTAATCATCTTAAAGAACTTCTCATCATTCATTTCAAACCAAGAAAGCATGAAATAAGCATTTTTATCCCCAATTCCTCTTTGCATCGCAATTTTATGATCTCTTATTAGTATCCAAAGATCCATTCATATACTTCAAAAGAAACCGTCAATAGAAATTGGCTTTGGTATCATTGTATAGAAGTGTATAGGTTTTTCAAAACCTATATGTATTTATCCGAAGCCGCAGGTTTTACAACATAATTACTCAGAAGATTTTACCAATTTTTAGTAATTAATTTTTTTACTTCAGTTTTAATTGTATCATATTATTTTGTGAAAGTTGCAAATATCTTCTCAGCCTCTCTATATTTGCCTTTTTTCATGTTTCATCTTCTATTTGCTTGTTTTGTCAATTTGACTTTCAAACTTACTTCTAATCCTCCTATTTTCGTTGAAAAGATTATCCTTCAAGATATTTCCAGTGTCTTCAGGCTACAATGGAAGACATCTAATTATTTTTATAACTAGGATGCCATTAGTCCTCCTGATGTTAACGTTCACCTCTTTATACAAATAAAGGCTGCAATTATTTTAGGTAGAAGATCAGAATTACTCTTATTCCTATCCTCTTTATCATTATTTGCCTATCTACTTCTGTTTCTTTCCATCCCTCGTAAATTAATGTCTTGTCAAAGTTGCACTTAAACATTAGCAATCAATTTCTTATGTATCAAATAAAATCGTCCAGAGTAGGTTCAGAATTTTCATCTTTCAATTCCTTATTATCTATCTATCGACGTTTTATTGAAAAATAAGATTATCATTAACTCCTTCCGAATTTAATTATGATATTAGAATTAACCAATAAGCTGTATGAATTCAAAATATAAAAATAAAATTAAATTCTAAATCAAGATTAATAAAATTCCAGTTGAAATAAAATTCAAGAAAAACACATCTTGTGTTTCTTGAATTTTATTTCAACTTGAATTTTATTAATTATTGACACACGTTAAAAATCTATCAATTCAAGATTAAAGAACCTAAAATCTATTAATTTACCTCCAATAAAAAAAGATATTTTTTTATAAAAATTACTTACAAGAAATTGATAATTAATACAGATTACAAAGGCCTATCATTTCAGAATATAGATATTTACTTACAAATATATCATTAGAATATTTGAAGATTAGAAAAAAAATATTTTATTGAAATTACTAAGTTACAGAATTGCAGAACAAAACCATATAGTAATTTAATAAATTTAATTTTAATTTTACCTTTTGAATTTAAACCATTTATTAATTATTTGCGCTAATTAAAAAGTGTAATTAAAATTTTTTTATAAAGATAAAAATTATTTTGTAATTTTTCTTACACTTTCCTAAATAAAATTCTGAATTTTTTTAAATAAAAAATATGCTTGAAAAGCACCGCTTTTGTCAGCTTCTCTGCTAAACTTCTGCGCTAAGACAGGAAGTCAACCAGAAAATCCTTACTACGAAACTAAAAAAATCAACTCACACTGAGCTACAAATAAAAAACCATAATTACAATGTAATATAAAAATAAACTAAATTTTCAAGAGATAATGTTTCTTAAAAGAAAAGTAAAACTAACAGACATGTAAAAATATTGATAATATAAAATTAAGAGAAACTATAAAACAAGATTATGTAATGATCTGTAATTCTTATAAGGTTATTAAGTTATCTGTAACCATTTATTAATCCTTTACAAATGAGTGAAAATAACATCTTAAAAGTTGGCATTAGTATATAAGGAATAAAGACATTTTATTTATAGTTTTTATTTCTAAGGAAGTTTTCTTCTGAATAATTTTTTCATCTCTATTTGTAAGAAATTTATGTATGTAATAAACAAAAGTTCATGCTTGTGATGAATATCTATCTTTGACAGAACCTAGAAATTTTGTATTTATAGTTTTTGTTTATAAAAAACAATTGCAATTGATTTACAAGCAATTGTATACAGTACTGAGAGTCAATAAATGACATTTTAACATTTCTCTAACATCTTTAAAACGGTCCTAAGAATTTGATGAAATGGTGTGAATTCACCGTTTTTGGGTGTGAGAATGCGACTTACCTAGGTCTCGATTTCGAGAAAACTCATTTCGGGGGTGAATCTTTTATATAGGAATTTTCTACAATGTTACATGTTATTGTCTACAATGTTCTTCTGTTACTGTCGTTTTTTTTTTTATTCTTAATAAATTTGTGTTCTGTATTTTATTACCTGTAATAAAATAATAATTTAACTTATTAATATTTTTTTTCTTTCAACGTCTCGTATAGTCACTGCGGAGTTGTTCATTTCCCCGACAAGGGGTTAACTAACCAGGTGATTATCTACACTGTTCTTACTTTATTTTTGATTTATTCCACCGAGAAAAAGCTCGGTCTTCTAGAAACTAAATACGTAGCTGCAGGTCTCACAACAGTAAAAATAAATGAATATTTTAATCGAAAAATAAAATTATTTTATCGAAAGAGTTAAGTAATTTTGAGAAACTCTGAATTTATGAAGTTCTTGGATTGCTTGAAAATAGATTCAAAAATTAGCAGGTTCACCATTTCAGAAAATTCTAAATCGAATAAACTAGAGTAGAAACAAACTAGCCATCAAAATCCACTTCGCTGGATAACTCTAAAAATAAAATTTAACTTAAAAAAATTTAAAATCTTATCATTATTATAAATAATCAATTTCATGTATCAGTAATATCAGGAATATAATATCCTATTTCCTATTGAGAAGATAACTGTTTAATAAGTAATGACTGTTTAATTTTTAATCTATAATTGTTATTTTCTTTGTTGAGAATTTTGAAATTATTATGATCTTTGTTAAATGATATTAAATGACTTTTCATATCAAAGTTATGAATTGATGCTGTTTAACACTTTTAAGAAGTAACTGTAATTGGAAAGACATCAAAATTCATAATCAAGATAATAACAATTATAGATTATAAAGTAAAGAGGTATTTCTTATCAAGAACACAAACAGTTATCTTCTCAATCAAAAGCATGACATTTTTGAGATTACTGATTTACTTCAAATTGATTATTTATAATAATAACTATTCTTAAGGTATTGTTTACAAGAATCCTCCAATGTTTATTTTAATTAACTTTTTAAGTAGATATCTAGGAAATCTAAGATTATTTCTAAGTCGCTTCCTGACGTTTTCAATCTTCATTTCTAAAATTTCCAGTTATTTCTATCTGACATCAATCATTTGTTTCAATTTGCCTTCAGGAATTAAATGCTAATTCTTTTGTTAAACTTTTGTCTATTGTCTTCCCACAAAATAAAGATGAAATAGAATTGGTTTGATAAGTGCTGAGTCTGAAGCTTCGTCAACAACTCAAATCTAATGTTATTCAAAAGGCCATTCAATTTGAATTGAAGATCAGTTTTTCACTCAACTTCTCGATCAATACCAAACAACTTGGTCAAGCTCGAATCCCGATTTCCCTTCGACAATAAAAGACCGCTTAGAAAACATCTAATAGAATGAAT
>JAFIDM010005346.1:22357900-22376933 GCA_023159025.1 Thereuonema tuberculata
AAGCAAAAACCGCCTTTCTAATTATATTTTTTGTCTGAGAAGGATTTTGCTTCATAAAATTGATTATGTTTAGCTTCAGGTTTTTTCAACAAATTTCTAGGAAATCATAGAAATGATTTTGTATGATGGCATTTGAATATTAATATTGAGAAAAAACCTTATTTAAAAAATCATGGTATTTAATATCTTGTTTAATGAAAATCGATAATAATTGAAATCATTTCTATGCTGGAAGTCGGAAAAAATGTGTCCCCAATTATAAATCCGAAAACCATATCACGATTACACATCTTTTGATAGCTTAATTTGTTTCCTCCCCCCTTTTCATCATTTGGCTTCGTTTTCCATTTTCTAATGAATCACCGCTTCTTTTCAACAGCCATTCATTCAATGAACACAGCTAATTCAAGATCTATAATTTATTCCTTGTGCAATACGTGCTGTTCTGAAGGAAGAAACCGCGTCTGAACCCATTATTCAGCCAGCGCATTTATATCTCGATTCTAGGTGGGATTAAAATTTTATGCCCTTAACGAAAGCCCTCAACTTTCTTTAATAAACTGGCTCTCGGAATTACAGCGGATCTGGAAATACCAAGAGAAAACGGAATGGCTGGATGCAGAGACGCACTTCCACTTAGGCGAAGTAATTAACAAAAATATTATTAAAAATTTTGGAGCGAAAATTGCTTTTTGGATAGATGTTCTTTAATTATTCAGCAAAAAAAAAAACAATTTTTGTTAGTAGTTCTGATATTTTTTATCTTCCTCAACTTGAATTTATATGTAAAAAACCGTTTAGTTTCTTATGTTTGTGTCATACAGTGCACTTAGCTTGGACTGTTCGTTTTGAAAAGCGAGAGCTATAACAACACAGACGATTCTACTCCCCAAAGGGGTGACACGCTGAGATGGACACTTTCATAACACCTGTTTTTCTTTTAGTACCTGTTATTTTTGCAATAGTATTTATTCTTTCCATAATTCTTTCCCGAAAAGCGCAAATAGAACGCAGCTACTAGTAAACTAACACTGATAAAAAGTAAATATCCTCTCTATTTTTCCTCAACCCTATTTTCATGAAAACCAATAGACCTGACGCCTGCGCAAAAGCGTTGAAGGCTCTCGTAAACGAAAACGAACAGTATTCTCACAATATACCGGGCGACTCATTAAATACTGGAAATTACTGGTGGTTTTCACCGCCCCATATCTTTCAAACTACTGCTCATAATCTGAAACTTTTTATATAAAGTCGTCAAACGTATAAGAATTATATTTTCATGATATTGTTTATTCATTATTATTGAAATTCATTTTATTTGCATTTTATTAAAATCCCCAATATATCGTATATTTAAATAAATGTTCTGATGTTGTTTAAACTCAAAAAGTCTGGATCCAATATTCAAATGATACAGAAACCTAATTAGGAAAATTTAATCTAAACACTTTTGTCATTAATTCCTTCGTTTAATTTTTTTTTAAAAAAATATTTTTTGAAAATGCCTTCTGACAAACGACTTTTTTGGGAGACAGTCGAATAATTATTTTGGATAACAATTTCGATATATTGTTTGAACGGAAGTAGGCAAAACACCGAACGGCGGTCCCAAATTATGACGGCGGTTCCATATTATGAAAACCTCCGAATGCGGTCCCAACGTTGTTATTAATGAAATATTGTGATTTGTTGCTTAAAAATCACTTTAAACGTGCCTTGCAGGGCCCCACAAAGGGGGGGGGGGTCAGTTGGTCCCACAGCACCTGCCCACCCCTGCTGTAGAAGTATGAAATCGTATGGTATTTTCGTGAAATTTTTGGCTAAGAATTTATGATTTTTTTCATAACATGGGGAGAGGGGGTGGGGAAAAGCCCGGTATTTCATTTGGTACCTGGGCCCGGAATTTGACGGGGGGGGGGGGGGAGCCTGGTGCCATGGCTGGTAGATCGCAAGCACCAAGAGTAATAACGCTTTAGTCATAAGTCTCACACATTCGGACAATACTTAAATAAGTTGAGCGAAAATTATATGATTTGATATGTAATAACTCTGGCTATGTGTTATCCTTCACAGTCATACTGTTATAAACCAACAAAACACAAAGAAAGGTAAATTTACTGAAGAATTAGAGAATCTATTCATAAAAAATGAAAATATATTAAACAACTGTCCAACTATACTAATTGGCGACGTAAATATAAATCTATTCATAATGAATAAAAAAATGCAGTAGCCTACAGAAATATCTAAAACTTATGTGCAATAATGGTTTCAAAAATTGTCTTTACGGAACAACGAGAAACAACTGTACAATTCATGGAAATACGAAAACAAATGTAGATCATATTTTCATAAACAAGCATGATACCGAAACACCAGGAATAATATGTAAAGAACGAATCTCGGATAA
Source organism: Thereuonema tuberculata (assembly GCA_023159025.1). NCBI lineage: Eukaryota > Metazoa > Arthropoda > Chilopoda > Scutigeromorpha > Scutigeridae > Thereuonema > Thereuonema tuberculata. The sequence goes on from JAFIDM010005346.1 coordinate 22,360,314, forward strand.
TAAGAGTTGAAAAGGAGAAAAATAACAGATCCAAATATAATCTATGAAGAACTAATCAATGAGTTTAACAAAACATAATTCGTAAAAATCTACCTATATAAAAAAAAAAATTCCTGACACCGACTGAATCATCAATGCCCACCCCAAAACCTTGGACCTAGAAAGCTGAAATTTTGCACAGAGGTTCCCTTTATGATGTCGACAAGGAATAAGATCGGATTTTTCGAAATTCCCACGGGATAGGGAATAATCTGGCAAACTGACCATGAAGTGTGTGGCGACAAACCCAGGTGTGTGGTGCCAACCCGCCATACACCTGAGTGAAGCGGAGAAGGCCACAATGGACTGGGAAGTAGAATATTCTCCGATCTCAATCATAATTGCTAAATAATTTTTTTTTTAATGCTATATATGCAAGGGTTCCGGAGCGAAGCGACGCGAGTGTATCCGTCTAGTTACTTAATAGTTAGTTTTGAGAAATGAAAACGTGTTTCAAGGAATGGTTGTCCAATATTTTTTTTAAATATGTATATTAATAATAATATGGAATTTTTTTTAATTTTATTTATTAAATCACTTCAAGGAAGTATTTATTTACATTAGATTACAGAACCAAAAAATCTGGGGATTAGCGTAAATCCGTAGTTTGGTTAATTTAGCAGACAAGATATAACGATAAAAACCTGAATCTACCACTCCTGGGAAGTAAAAGCTAGGAATGCATTTTTAAATTTGTAATAATAAATTCGTTTTGTATGGTACAAATACAAAATATTTATACTGTAGGTATTACGGTCACTCTGGAAACGACCGTTGTAAAATGTGTTAAAATTAGTATGAAGATTCTGCAGATTAATTGTAAAATGCAATTTGTTCAAAATATCACTTTCTGAAGATTACATTCAGTACAAAATATAAAAAAAGGAATATCTTCTAATTGAAATTCTGGAATAAAGAAAAGAGCTTATAAATTAAAAAAAAATCTTAGAAAACGGAATTTTTGAAAAAGGATGTGAATGTTTTTATGTTAATTTTGAGTTAGAGTTGTCAATGGTTGAAGTCTGAATAAAGTAAGACTAAAAAAATTATTTTGCTTTTTGTGGTGATAGGAATAAAATGATAATTGGTTTTCTAAAATGAATATAATCAACATTATTTTTAAATCTGTCAAAACAAAAAATTATTTTAAAAATCAAGGCATAAGTATTGAATTCCAGAGTTCCTGCTGAAATATTTTTCATTTATAATTAATAAATGACAAAAAATAGCATGCAAAAAATTTAAAAAAATTTTTTAATCGTAAAAATTATTACGATAGTGGTCATAATTAATTACAATTAAAATCTATCACGTAACGTTTCGTCCTTTACCTGAAAACTTCTGCGGACGTTCCATTTCCGTGATGATTGGTTTTTTTTATAATTTTCTATGACTTGATTGGATATACCATTATTAATGGAAGGGGTAATCGCTGTCAAACAGATAATTTACCCAATTAAAATCTACCACGTGACGTTTCGTTATTGGCCTGGGACTTCTTCGGACGTTTCATTTTTGTGATGGTTATGGTTTATATAATGCCTTGATTGGAAATACCATTTTAATGAAAGGGGTGGTCGTTATAACCAAGATTCACGGAGAGTGAGGAGAAAATGTTATTAGTTTTAGTTAGTATTTTTATTTCGTCAAAATTTGATTCATGATTAGTAAGTTATTTGTTTTTAAATAAAAGATTTATTCGTGTCTTTATTTTTATAATTAAATATGTTGGTATCTACGTTTCATTAAATTTTAGTTGTATATCCTACATATCTTTTTTTCACACCCCGTACACGGAGTGTAATAGACCAGATTACTTTGTTCCAAACTTTTATCATTATTAAAATTCAAAAACAAATTTTTCTGTACTTTTGTAGGTTGTATTTATTAAAAATTTTCTTTCTACAATTATTAACTTCTTTCTTTCTTTAGAAATGATGGCAAAATTTCTATCCATTACTGTTTGTTTTTTATATAAAATTTTCTTATAACATTTTGTTGGTTTGTAATTTTTCATAATTATTTTCTTTAAACATAGTAAATAAAAATTTTACTTCTTTTTTAATCTAGATTTTTTTGTATTATTAAGAAATTTTATTAGATTGGATTTAATGTACTCAGGTAAATTAGTTTTACTAGGGCTTTTTATTTACAATAAGTATCTTTTTTATATAAACTTGCGTTTGTAATTTGAATTTACTTATACAAGGCAAAAATGTTAACATTTTTGATATCCCACTTCAAATTTTTATAAATTTTTAAAAATTAAAATTTTTAAAAATTACTCTTTTCTTTGCTTTTTTTTAATTATCATGAAAATGTCATCAACATATGTTAGTTATAATAGAAATCCGTTCGTTTCATTTTTAGTGCATTTGGTTTCTAAATGTTTCATAATTCTAAATAAACCCGAGGTAGCGGTCCCCATAAATACACCTTTCTTTAACTCTGCCATTTTGAAAGTTACTTTGTTATTTATAAAGATTTCAATATCTCCAAAAATGTTACTATCTCCAATTTAAATAATTGATGTTATTTAATTGCATCAATAACATTAATAATGGCTTCTTTGATAAATTCATGTACATTCTATATAAATTTTTTACATCGTAACATAACATGATCCAATCTTCTTTTCATTTTTTTATATGCTTCAAGAAACTTACTTTTACAATTTTTTACGATGTATTTGTTAATCTCATCAGTAATACAAAGCTTTAAACTTTAAAATAAATTTAGATATATTTCTAAATGGGTCATTTTTTACAATTACTAATAGGTCTCCCTTCTACTATGCCATATATTTTAGCTTTATTAATTTAGGGTTTCATTTGTAATTCATAAATTTATCTCTTAAGTTAATAAAAGGAAACATCAATTCTTAACTCTTCAAATAAACATCCTAAGTTAGTTTTTAATGTTCTCACTTATTAATTTTCTTACTATCAATCCATTTATTTTTTTCATTAATTTTATTTTCTATAGTACTTATTGCTGCTTTTCTAATTTTACAAAAATCTTCATTTTTCCAATTTATTATTGTAATTTTCAACCACATCATCATATTGTTTATATCATTATAATAATTTTTGCCCTTTATCAGCGTTTACTATGACTATATCTTTCATATTTTTTTTTTTATTTCCTATAAGCTTTATCTTCCTGTGGTTGTAAATTCTTCTCCTGTTGTTGTTTTTCTATTCTACTTATAAGAAATTCCATTTATTCTCTTTTAATAATTTTTTTCAACATTATTGAAGCCTGGATAATTCTTTATATTAATAGCCTTAGGCATTAAATAATAGCGCACGCATGTTTTGTTAAACTTCGTAGTAACGTGGCTCAACTGTCAGCCGTTTTACTACATACTTTTCCATTGATTTTTATAAATTCTTAAATATGTCCATAATCAAAATTGTTGAACGTATAAAACAAGGTAATTAATGCTTTTAGACAGTGTCAAAAGCAAAGCGGCCCCATAATATGCACAATTTTAAAAACAAAATGTTATCGGAAGCGATCAGATCGTAGTCGGCGATATGCTTCAACATTTCTTTCTCATTCTCTGTCTCTTGTCTCTGACTTTGAGCAAAACCATTCTGTAAACAAACGTGAAGCTTCTCGCTTTGCATCAGCATCTCGTTTTTCCGCATGTCGAGACATTTTTTCAATTTCAATCACAACAATCGCAACAATTGCGTCTTTTGCATTCGCAACAATCACATTTGTAATAATAAGGAAATTAAAACAATATCGAGTGTCTTGGTTTTTAGCAACCCATTATTAGCAAACCACTCCTTGGGGGGTCAGGGAGTGGTCTTACAAGTTTGATTTTTTGGACAAGGTACTTTTTGATGCTGAACACAATGGTGAACACATTCTAATATCTCTAACCATTTGGCCACTACAGAGTGTGACATCCAGTAAGCATCCAGTGTGCTGTCACCTATGTTTTATAGGCAAACTGTAACATAGGGGCCGCTTAAAAAGGGATACGGAAATTTTTGCTTCGTTTCTACATTTTTTATTCAATAGTTTATTGACTTGAGCGAAATTAATACTGTTCGTATCATTGTTATATTCTGTATAGATCACACCTTGGCATCCATTTTATCTTTAACACTTCGAGATAATGAGATTTCAAATTATCTAAAGAATTGCTTATTTACTTGAAAAAAATTAAAAATCACTTACTATTCTTGTGGCTGATAAAATTTCACCAATGAATATTGCCTCCCTCAATTCTGTCTTTGATGGGTTCTTCCACTATTATTTAAAAATCTTTAGAAGTTTCCTCCAGTGTTCTTTTCAATGGCTTCGTGTAGCTGTTTTTCATGCTGATGGAATCTCACAGTTGTAATTTCCTTTTCATGCAGTCCGTCTTTGATGGGTTCTTCCAATATTATTCAAAACATTTCAGAAGTCTGCTCCGAAAGCTTCCGCTGATTTTAAATTGTCGAGTTCATGCAGAAATTTTCAATTTCATCATAAATTAAAAATGGCATACTAAATATTTAAAAAAAATCCTAATTGTAAAAATTATTACGATAGCCGTCGTAATTATTTACAATTAAAATCTGTCACGTGACGTTTCGTCCTTGGCCGGGGAGTTCTTCGGACGGGTTCAATCCTGTGGTGGTTGGGGTTTATACAATTTTCTATGACTTGATTGGAAATACCAATCAATGCAATGGAAGGGGTGGTAATTATATTTCGCTTCAAATTTTGTAAATTTATTTAAATCGTTAACAGGAAAATAATTTTAAAAATTTCAAAAGAACAAAATACTATACGAAAACTTTACATAAATAAACAGTAAAGGTTGGAAATTTTGCCATCATCTGAAAGAAATTTTGAATAAATACATCGTACCAGTGATAAACGAAAATTATCTAAAATTCAATTTTTAAATTTTAATTAATTAAGATAAAAGATTGGAGCAAAGTAATCTGGTCTGTTACATTCCGTGTAAGGGATATGAAAAAGTATATATGGGATAAACAATTCAAAATTTAATTAAACCTAGATACCAACATATATAGAATTATATACTCCTAAATAAAGACACGAAGCGTGAACCAAATTTTGACAAAATAAAAATACAAACTAAAGCTAAAAACATTTACAACCTCCCCCTCTGTGAATCTTGGTTATAATGACCACCCCCTCTTTCATTAAAAATGGTATTTTCAATCAAGACATTATACAAACCTAACAATCACAAAAATGAAATGTTCGAAGAAGTCCCAGGATTGATAAGTTTCTTACATGATTAATTATTTCAATAGAACTATACATTACTTTAGCTATCTTCCGAAGTTTTACATGTGAAATTACGAAAGTTTCTGTAATACAGGCGTAAGTGATGCATAAGATATAGCATCAGAACAGAAAGAAGCAAAGGGAAGTAGAAAAACGTAATACAGGATCTGACAATTTACGAAGAGTTTAAATATCATAAATTGAATGTGTAATGAGGACACCTACTGATGTCATGACAATACATTTTTACATCATCTTTTAAATAAGCCGATGTTAATAAAGCCTTTTCTCATTTCGTGGCTTGCGAGCTTATTATTTTCACTTAAAAAAAAGCAATTAATTATAGGTAGTTTTCGATTTTTGTCAGCCAAGTTATATTTTATTTTCGAATAAAAATTTTCGAATGAAAAATGTAGATAAATTAATAGATTGAAATACAGGTCTCTAACAGCTTTCTTTCCTGGTAACATTATCAAAAAACTTATCAAATTGACAAAATGGAAATTAGAAACGTAAGAAATAAGAAGTCGTTAGAGGCTACCGAATTGCGAATAAAGATAGAAGTAAGCAGTTCAAACATAGACAAATCAACTGTGTTTTAGAGGGAAGCTGACTATCATTGTTTATTTTTCTATATTGGGATTGAAAGCAACTGGTAGGATTTTTATCCACGAATCGATACTTACAGCTTGTACCGAAATCAATAGGGTTGTTATAATGACATCCTAAGCCTGATTAAATTTTCAGCTTCGTAGGCAAATGTTGTTGAGTAAGCTTAATACTGATAGATTTCAGCTTAAAATAGATTTAATTTTTTTTCGTTGTACTTTTTTCTTTCTTTTCGAAGAATATTAAGGGGTGATACAAACACTTCACAAAAACATATTAAAGCAAGATGTAGTTGACGTGTCAACTTTCAAACAAGTTCATGGTAAGAATGCATAAAAAAGTTTCATCTAAAAATTTGTTTATCTACAAAGCAGAATGTGCATTGACGGCCTGAACTACTAGATTCTTATCCATTGGTGCGATTTCCAATGTCAACTGAAATCTTCATTCTAAGAATATAGAAAAGTTTCAGTTACTTCTCGTTAATCGCGCGGGTTACGTTTCTGTAAAATCACATTTTAATGGAGACAGTGGTTACCACAGATTCGATCTTACTTGGAAAAATGAGAATTTTCTTTCCTTTGTTCCAAGGAAGATCGATGCTTTAGTAACCGTAGTCTCCATTAACACGTGATTTTATAGAAATTTAACAAATTAATTACTAAAACAGCGTGAAATATGAAATACACTGCCTGACAGAGAAAATATCACCTGAAGATCGCATGTGCAAGTTACACATTAAAATGTGAATGATTAAAATTTCTGGGCAATCACAGGAACCGCGCGTATGAAACAGACAACTAGCATGTGAAACCGTCATTCAAGACGTCGTCCCGGCTGCGGGAAGCGAGTGATTTTGCTGTTACTGTATCTGGAGAATGAACAAGGAGTGTTAACGCTTTTAGGATGCCGGCGTACGCAATTTCGTCAAAAGGATGAGTTCACGAGCGTTTTCATTGTGGGTTTTTGTACAACCGGTTGGTCCTTGTGCCATATTGCGGAAGAAACGCAACGTGATACCACAACCGCAGTCGCATTTGGAGACGTGGTCCCAAGAAGGAAATGTGAACCGTCACAGTCGGACGTCAGAGCCCACAGATCGTCGCATCAGACGTAATGCCGTAGCACACCCACAATCCCCGACTGGCAACATTTTGCAAAATGTTCAGGGAGTTTTAGATACTCCGATATCAAGACGGACAGTGTTGGGCCGATTGGCTGTGGCAGATTTATTGTCTAGGCCTCCGTTACGAAGGCTACCCATAACAGCAAATCATCGTCGTCATCGCTTAGAATGGTGTCGTACCAGTGCTACGTGGGCTGCAGAATGGAACAGTATAGTGTTCAGCGACGAATGCCCTTTCTGTCTCACCCATGAGACCATAGAGCGGATTCCTTTGATTTTGTGGAGTGCCACACAGCCCGTCAACATGGAGTCATGGTTTGGGATGCTATTAGCGCCAACAGTCGCTTATCTCTAGTACCCATTATGGACACAGTTCTCACGGTGCTACGTTGATGAGATGCTGCGGCCGTGGCACTACCACAACTGCATGGCGTCCCAAAGCCAATTTTTCAACAGGATAACTTCCAGCCACATACAGCTCTGATCAGCCTATATACTTTGAAAGATGTCCAGATTGTTCCTTGGCCAGCCTTATCCTCCGAGCTCACGCTAATCGAGAATCTGTGAGAATCTATCGGTTGCATACCCTCTCACCTTCACAAAAGGAAGTTGAACTGTGGACTCGGATCAACACCACATGGTCTACGATATGCCAGGACATTATTCGTTCACTAATCGAATCGATGCCACGTCGGATTCAAAATAGAAGTTCCACTTCTTATTGACCTTCTGTATTTAGGCCTTGTCTTTATCTGAAAATTAAATCACCTGTTATGCACCTGTTTGGCTATATAGGCATGCAGTTAGGTCTTTTCTAGAGTATTCTTTCATTTTCTCTGTCAGGCAGTGTTTTATTAGAATGATGTAGACACTTGATAACACAAGAGAAAACCGAGCCTTCCCTGGTAAAGTTCTAGTCGACATTAAGCGATTAGCCTCTCAGAATTTTTTCCACAACTGCCCATGGTTGGCAACGGGGCGGAAAGAGTCTGAGTGTTGGACGAAATAAGTTACACTTTTTTTTACAAGCGGATAAGAGAAACCGCGGGATCGGAGTCAGCGAACAAAGAGAATTTAAAATATAATGGATCAATATATATTCAAAGAATATTTAAAATATATATATTCAAAGAATATTTAAAATATATATTGATAGCAAAAGTTCTACCCGTTTTTCGATATGAAAATTTGCAATGGAATTGCACTCACACATGACATTGTAATGACGCAAATCGTCTGCCAATCAAACGTGTGGATGCCTCACATATAAATGCATCGTGTCTCACAAAGTTAATCATCTCAAAAAAAATATCAGAGGGTGTAACATGGAACGCGAGAAGGAGCGTATAAGACATTGTTTGTTATACGAGTTCGATAAAAAGAGTATGGCAGCCGCAGCAAGTCGCCATGTTTGTCAAGTTTATGGGGAGGATGCAATAGACGAAAGCACATGTCGTCGATGGTTTCGTAAAGTTAGGGAAGGAGACAGAAGCTACCAAGTTCAGGCTAGGAGCGGACGGCCATCACACGTTGGAGAGGACGATATTGACCAAGCCATACGGAACAGCCCGAACTCAACCGTGCAAGAATTAGCGGAGACCTTCAACGTACACCGGACAATGGTCGAGAGGCAGCTGGTTAAGTTGGATTTTACGAGAAAGTTTGATTGTTGGGTTCCACATAACCTGACAGCTAAGCAACGGGATGACCGAATCGCCACCTGTGTTTCCTTGCTTTCCCGGTACAAAAATGATCCATTCTTGACACGAATTGTGGCAGGAAATGAGAAGTGGGTTATGTACCGTAACGTAAAGCGTCGTAGGACTGTGTGTCGCCCTTCTGATCCGCCTGCATCGGCTTCGAAAGCTAAACTTCATCCCAAGAAGATGTTATTGAGTGTATGGTGGGATGTGCAGGGAATAATTCACTGGGAGGTCCTGGCACTCAACCAAATCATCAATGCTGCCTTCTATTGTCTACAGTTAGACAGGCTGCATTCAAATTTGGTAGCAGAGCGGCCAGGTCTCATCAATCATCACGATAACGCCAGGCCACATGCTGCTGTTATCACTCGCCAAAAGTTACTGGGCTTTGATTGGGAGGTTTTTACCTCACCCTCCCTATTCTTCTGACTTGGCACCAACTGACCATCACCTATTTCGTGCGTTGAACAATTCCATCAGTCAGAAAATCTTTGATGATCTTGATGCTGTGAAAACTGCCATCCAAGACTTTTTTAACTCGAAACCGCCGGAATTTTACCGCCGCTGGGATTCATCTCCTACCAGAAAGATGGCACGAGGTCCTAGATAGCAATGGGGATTATGCACAATAATAGGTACTGTTTATTTATTTGCTTTTCTTTATGGGTAATAAAAACGAGTAGAACTTTTGCACTCATCCAATATGTTCCATCTTGAATGGACAGCCAATGAACGGATGATCTTGGATCCTTAGCTTTTTGCCTATTGTTCGACTTAAGACCATGCATTAAAAATATTTTATCTAAAATATAAAATTTCAACTTCGAAGGAAATATTTATTTTAAGTTATCATGATTATTGCTCTTGATTGACAAGATAAATGGACAATTTTAAATCCTAATTTCTAATTTACTATGGTATGTAATAAAGCCAATAGAGATCGTCTTTGCAGACTTAATCACCTACTTCAAAAAAATTGAGTTTTTAAGGAAATAATGTTTTTGAGCTATCTTAATAGATAGAAATGTATATTTTGAAATTACATTTTCACATTTATTTGTTGTAATCTTTTTTGTCTTCAGTGCATATTAAAGAGTTATTATAAGGTTGAACCCTGTAGTATTTACCTGCCATCCCGTTATAATAAAAACAGCTTTTAGTAGAAGGAATACCTCATCACCGATATACCACACTAATCTGTTTGTGTTTTCTCCGTCCCCCTTTAAAGGGTATCGACCATTTGGAAAGATAAATTCTATCAACGTAAAGAATATTCATACTTCGAGAAAACTCCTCTCATTGTGCGTGTAAACTGATTGCAGCAATGAATATTAATGCAAATTATTTCATCAGTTACGTATCATTGCTTATTCATTTTGACAGCAGTTAGCGCGAATTTTGGAAAACACATTCCGAAGGCCACATTAATTTTCGTCCAGTACATTCCGAAGGCCGCATTAAGTCCAATGCCGTAACCTGGTGCACTATTGAATAAAATCTTGCCTTCCTCAACAAATGTTAAAGGAATAGGCCAATCTCATTAATGTTCCCATCAACTGCAGACAGCTTCAACGGAAAACACTTCCCCATTTGTAGATCCGATCGTCCATTTGCATACGAGGCCAGCGATCAATTTATTGCTCCGATATTGTGGAAAGTCCCTTTCTCACTGACCACGGCCGAAAGTAATTACTGGGAGATGTTCCGAGCCTGTGGAATCATTCGCTGCTAAATGACTAGGCTCCATGGCTAGCTACATCGACCGTGGCTCGAATATTAGGTATAAATGGGCGGAATTTAGTTGAAAATAATATCCCCAACGTGGTTTTCCATCAGCAGAATAATTGCATCACGCTGTAAAAGGGTAATTCCTCGTTTAAATTGAGCGGGGTTCGGAAATACAGCTCGGGCTCTGGTAAATTGGGAAACTAGATGAGGAGAAAAGTAAATGCAATTGCCTAATAATTTATCCACCACGACTTAACGTTCGGGAAAAGATTATTCACTGAAGATCGAATATGTCTTAACCCAGCAGATTCAGGCTTACAGGATAGGAAAGTTATTGGAAACAATAACTTATTGGCTGATTTAGCTTGGGGCCTAAAAAATAGCAATAACATCAAAATTGAATATTAAACCTACTTCAAGAATAAATCACTATCTAAAATCGTGATGAAAATTACAATTGCTGAAAACTAATTCCACAAATAATGCATATTTTTTAGGATTTAGTAAATTATACTAATCGCCGTACTCAGAAATTAATCTAAATCTCCCGATATAGCTATATATGGGCTTCGTCTGCGAAGTCCAGGCATACACGAATGGGTCGCTGTAGTTAAGCGCCAAAAATTCGACGAACAATGATTGAAATAAAAACCAAAAGACAAAATAACATCATATTTGGAGGATTTTTAAGTATTTCAGTTTTTACATTAGAGGTCGTACAAAAGAAAACAACGAAGAATTCAGTAGCGAAGTTCAGAAAACTGATATTTTAAAATAATCTCCAAAACTAACGTCCTTTACGAAAAGATTTTTCAATCAAAATTAAAAAAAAAAGAAATAAGAGAAAAAATAAGCGGAAAAAAGACAATTTAAAAAAAAATTCAATGTCACAGTTTTAAAATAAATTGTTAACCTTATAATAGAAATGTTCCTCATTATCGTTAAAAATGTTTCTGCAGCAGCAAATTTGGGGACACAGTTAGTGACCTGATAGGATTGCACTCACGTGAAAAAAACAGTTGAGAATAATTGCAAAAGGATAATAAGCTATCCTTAGATGGTATGAAACAATGGTTAATAACGACTTGTTATTTAACCCTTTAATTGATCTTTAACTTACATCAATTTATTCGAATTGACATCCTGTGGATGCAATTAATATTTCTATTTAGAAACGTTAATTGAGGACAACCACATCCTATCTAAAAGAAAAGAAATCTTAAGAACACTTTTATTCCTGTATCCTACAATGATTTCCATTGTTAAAAGGAGGCTAAAGTGTTTTCTAAAATTAAATCTATAGATCGTTCATAGAGAGGTTTTCAAATTTAGGAGAATAATTTAGAAATTTTGCCAAACTAAAATAAGAAATTTTCAGAGAAGATATACGATTTTAGATGAAAGTAAGTAATTTAGATGAAAGTAAAAAAAAAAAAAAATCTTATGACTCTTTATATGCAAATAAATTTTCATAAAAATCTGTGATGGTGTGGTGAACTCATCGGGTGACTTGACATGGAATGACCCATTTATGACTAGTACAGTTAAAACCGTTCATAAATCGGAGCTAGCGTATATTGTTATTTCCATAATTTCTTATTTGATGATGGTAAACATACAAGCGATCAATCTAAAAATGAGGTAACTATTGAAAAGCAATTATACTGATCAAAATATTTGTTATTTAAGAAAAAATTGTTGCTTAAGTTAGGACTTGCAGGCGCTTATGAAATATTGTAAATACTAATTAATTTCCTAAGATAAGATTTAACGTGCCACCAAAATATTACAATGAAGTAAGAAATGACACAGAAATTAAAAAATCTCTGAGCTTTCATTGGTGAGAGTTTGGGACGGCCGTTTCTTCCTTTTTGTGAATTCATCAGCCAAACCCACTCACCAGCTGAAATGCTCAGATAGTTGCGAGAGTTTCATCTGGTGAATGGTTTTGCTGACAAGTTACCTTATTACTTTTTGACGACTTTGTTTCCTTAAATACAAAGGAATTACATAATTAAGGAATTAGTTAAAAAGAATGTAATTAGTTATTACTGATATACTGTTATTCTTATGCACGAATTTGCGAGCTGTTACACTTGCTTAAATAAATTAAATTTTACAAATTAAAAAAAAAAATTAAAAATCTTTAAAAACTTTTAACAGGCCTGTTCACAGATTGAATCCTAGTTTCGTTCTCAAGTACATGTTTTTTAAAGATTTAAAAAAAAAAAAAAAAAATTAAGCAAATGTGATAGTTTTGAAATTTGTCCCTAACTATTTCCATACATGTTAAATTTTATCTGCATACTCTTATTCTTCTTCTTATATATTATATTATTGAATGGGTGGCTAAATAGTATTGCTCATGATTGTGGCTGTAAGAGCGAGGAACAATCCCAGCGGAGGTCGTGGAGTTTATCACACGGGTGAATTCTCCTTCAGACGAGTACTACTAGCCATCTAAAGAATGGGATAGTTTCCTTTACCGGGGTTTAAAGGTGGGCTAGCATCGGACTGATCACGCGACCTCAACTTAGTCCAGTTGACTAGGAAGTGCTGGGCCCTTATCTCCCACGATTTTAAGAGCCAGTTAGGCTTATAATAGGATACTATCGTTTAACTTACATTATTGATTACTTTAGATTATATTTATTGCTATTTTAAATTTAATTATTCTGATTTAAAAAAAGAGTTAGATAGGTATTCCACATCCGTTTTCTTTTGATATTTGGATATGAATGTAATAATATTGACTGAAAACATCTTTTTTAATCACGATCAACTTGACATTAGTATATAAGTTTTTGTTTTAAATTTTAAAAAATCTTTTAAACTTGTGTATTGGCTTTATGACTGTATATATAAAATTGACATATTGAGTAAATTCTAAATGGAATTTACTAGGATTTGTTGTTAGGAAGGATTTGTTGCTAGGATTTGTTGCACAAAAAAAAAAGAAACAAAAATTGAAGTTAGAACTTAAAACTTATTATCCTTAAAATGTTATTTCATAAAATTTTATTATTTTAATCTTTTTTTTAAACTGCATACTATCGTTTAACGTTCACATTTTCTGAAAAAAAAAAAATCAGAATTAAATTTCATTATTAATACTCATTTACTTAAATCCGATTAAAGATGGCCGAATCAAATCACATGGGAAGGATAAAGAATTCAACATTAATTTTAAGACAATAGAAATAGGATAAAGATTCATTGTTCAGAATCATTTTTAATCTTCCAATGCTTTTCTGTTCTTGCGCTTCAAATTTCTTTTGCGGAAATTTCTCGTCAAGGAACGATTTGAAAAAAGTTTTCAAATATAAAAGTTGATTAATTTTAAATCGCGATCTGGATTTTTTTTTAATATTTATAAATTTTGAATGACAATAAAGTTGTGATTGGGGAACCATTTGCGGTAGCGCAGTATGATCCTTAATCTTTTCACTCCCTCTGAGCTTACCACGGAGGAAAAATCTGGCTGAAGACGCCTAAAAATGCAGAAACGGCCGTATCAGATAGATTCCCGTCCGTGAATGGTCAGGTTTTAAATCCTTTATTCCTGTGCATTTCTGATTTACGTTTTTTTAAGTTGTTTTTTATTTTCTCATTTACAAAATGTTTTGGCAATATTTATATTTATTAAATCTTATCATATACACGAATTTAGTAAAAGAATTAGAATTAGAATAAAATGTTAAGGAATTTGTTATAGTCGCATTGTTGCTTAATTTTTTAGACTATTGCATAGAAAATTATTATGTAAGATGTGATAGTAATTATATATTTAAAATTGTAATGTACGTCTATCAGTAGCTGAACGGCAGATGATATACTACTGTAAGAAGTGGATTTCGATAGTGATTGCGAAATATAAAGTAATTGTGTACAATACTTTAGCTATTTATCTCAATATAATAATATACTCTTGAATGCTAGGATGGATACCATTGGTTTACCCAGAAAAATCGCGCGAAATTTCACAATTACGCGGAGTGTTGACTCCAACACTTGCTGATACATTAGGGATGACATCACGTTCCTGACCTGCCATGTATTTAGGGCTGATCCATCTGTGCTACACGCTTTGATCTTCTTAGTGAACTCACCTTGAAGGAGTAGAAAAAGTAACGAACTAAACTGATAAAACAGTCGAGAATCTCGAACGTACGGGAAATACAATCATATCTTTCTAATATACTTTTTAATTTTAATTATTAAGATTCTCTTTAATATCTGCTGACATTTTTTCATTTGGAAAAAAAAGAAAGAAAATGAGTTACAAAGGAAATCATTATTTAATTGTACTAAATATTCTGGAAGGAGAAAATGTTTTTAACGTGTGCTCAGTAATTCATATTGACGAAATAATTATTAGCCAACACACCAAAATTTAAATTAACAAGATATAATTAACAATATAAACTATAAAAACATGCATACATGTTCTGGAGCTTTCGAGTGCCGCAAAGGCAGCTCGAAAGCTCCAGAACATATGTATGTTTTTATATTTTATGAAAAGAGAAGAAAATCTATAACATGTACAAATTCGTTAGAATTGTTTGCTTTTCACGCATTGAGCTATTGCTATCGATGATGGCTCAATGCGTGAAAAGCAAATAATTCTAACGAATTTGTGCATTTTATAGATTTTTCTTCCCTATTCATATTTCATTATTGCACGTTAAACCTTCTTTATTTTTATGTTTTATATTATTAATTATAACTTGTTAATTTAAACTTTGATGTGTTGGCTAATAATTATTTCTTCGAATATTTATTTATCAAATGTATAATCAAAACTTTCTTTTTGTTATTACGATTCTTTTCCTTATCCTTTTTATTCAATATGCTCTATATAAAATATTCCGTTACGTAGGACATAGTAATTACATAGTAATTCATTTTATAGGATCAATTTATACACTTATTTTTTTCAGTATTATAATTCAATTGGGATTAATTTTTAATTCACTAAATTCTTTTGAGATTAAAATTATATTACAATTTAAAATAGCCAAAAATGTGACATTTTATTAAATAGAAAATAGTAAGCGAATTGGAAAGTAAAGCCTTTGACCTTTTAATGTACCGGTATGTATTTTTGTTATTCTTACTTTTTAAAATTACTTCAATTTATTAAAATTTTGGATCAATCAAACTCAAATTTTGAAAGTATTGTGCTACATTATTTCAACCTTACTATCCCTTTGGTATTTAGTAAATATAAATATCCCAAAAAGTTCGTGAACCAAACCATTTTAAATACTGGTCGAATATCTCCAAACACATCCGACTTGTCACCGATTGCTATTCGTCGACCACTACCCATCAGATTCGAATGAATGTAGTGAGTAATTCGGTCTAAAGGTTCTGGTTGATTCGAAAGGAAAGAGTTGAAAATCAAACTTCTGATTTTATTTTATCCGTAACATTTACATAAATGGCCAACAGATATATTTTTCTGTTTAAATGGAAAGATAAATTTTCAAAAGAAACTGAAAAACGAAATGAAAAGTTATTTATTTTACTTTTGATTTTGACTAGAAAGCCTTAGACCATGAACCTTGATTTCATATTTTAATGACGTGTGTCTAAAAGGACTCTTTGTAGGTCGAGTAGTTTTACTCGCTGGTCCGACATCTCAAGATACAACCATCTTCAGTTGGCTTCTGTTCAAGAATTAGGTGTGCCCTGGCTTTTTTTTATGTTTGTCTACTTTTTGGGTGGACTGTAAACTTCCTTCTAAACTCTCCCTGGATCTGCTGAGGCCTGCCTAGTTTGGGCATCCAAACATACACTTTTAAATTAGGAATTTATTCCATTATTTAAAGTAAATATATATATATATATATATATATATATATATATATATATATATCTGATGGCCAAGCTCAAATGACACCAATTCGAGTTTAGCAATGCAAAGATTTCAATCAATCATTTGCAATTTAGAGGATTTAGTATATAAATTTAGTATATATATATATTTATAGTATTGCTTTCAAAATCTGTATTTGGACATGTCTTCATGAATATATTAAAAGAATATTTCCATTCTATCTTAGTGAATGATTTGAATAGTGTTGATAAATAAAACTTATTCAAAATTCCAAACAAATACAAACTTCATCAAAACATGTCTTCAATATT
>JAFIDM010005346.1:22381933-22401054 GCA_023159025.1 Thereuonema tuberculata
AATATTGAAGACATGTTTTGATGAAGTTTGTATTTGTTTGGAATTTTAATGATAATGAAGATAAAGATATGGTTCTTTAAAACTTATTCAACAATTTAAACTAAAATGATTTCTATTATTTTTGTCTTCTGCTTGCTAGACATTTTAAATTCCCTTTGGATAATGATTAAATTTCTGTCGAATTGGTATTATTTACTTAAGATAAAACTTCATCGAACAAGGAACAAAAGCTTCCCTAATCGATAATGGATCCACGTCCGTTGGAGCTTTTACGTTCCGAATCATCTCAACACCGTCCAATTCAAACGCTGTCACGATTGGAGTCCAAAAGGTTAGCAGACATCAGTGGTGAGAGGACATTTCATTCTGTCATAAGCCGTCCGATTATGAATTCCACCATGACAATTCACGGTTCATTGGATGGATTAACAGAGGACTCAGCGTCCGAATGGCCGCTGCAAGGATCGTTAACGTGGCTGGAAATGAAACGAGATGGTATGGACAAGGAAGTCAGATTGTAATATCGAGAATCATTGAGGAAAGGATTGCTTCCTTGTTCGACACCTTGCAATTACTGCAACATTCTCATCAATATCGCTGTTACGCTTTCAAAACATCCTTCTGGTATCTACATAAAGCTGTTTCATGAGTCAATTTCTTGTTGAGATTTAAATAGCAATTCGTTCAAAAGGGATGTGGATTTGATTTTCTTTTTTACTTTCTTCTATAGGTTTTTTTTTGTTTATTTTAATACTTATGTATTTTAGATAAACACTCGTATGTATATTTGAACAAATGAAAAAAAAAATCACAACACGAAATATTTAAAAAAAAATCTATTACACATTATTTATTAATCGGAATTTAGGATTAACAATTTTTCTCTTCAATCAGAAAATATAACAGTAAACTAATGAATTTATATAAGTTCTTCAAAACAATACTGGAATTCCTTTTTCGGAAATTAATATTTGAGCTTAGTTTCAAAACCCGCCATCTCAAAAAAATTGAAAATTCCGAGTCAATGGAGTTTTTGCTAAGTTTAAATCAAAACCCGCCGTTTCCATACAGTTTAACTTCAAAAACCGCCATAACAATGTATTGGATACGATTTCGATACGAGTGCTTTTTCAAAGCCTGCCATATCCAATGCGAATGAATTATCAAACCCCATCATATCCCAAACTTAATTTTGGAGATTGCGGGTTTGGAAACTAAGCTCATCATTTGTTTCATTATTACTTGAATACCTGCATATTTTTATTTAATTAACAAATTCTGTTAATTGTAACGGTTTACAAGTAAATAACTAGCCCGCCTAACTGAAACCTGGTCGTCATTAAATTTGAATCAAGGCCGAACTTCAACACCCAGGGCCCCTAGGCACTTGATATTTGTGTCCCCACCAATCCCGAAAATCTACAACCAAAAAAAAAAAACAATCCAATACGGCGGGGCCCATCGGCTGGCTGGGGCCCCTAGGCCCGGGCCTTCCAGGAGTAGGCGGAAATCCGGGTCTTATTTGAATGTGTTAAATGTTTTTTTAATACATAGTTTCTGTGTTTGGTCTAAGTTTTTTAAAAATCTTCAAAATTAAACACTTTAAATTTTACTAAAATTTGGACTCTTTTTTTGTAAAACATTAATTTCTATTTAAGTTAAAAACCCAAAAAATACCAATCTATCACGAATTTCATGATGCGACGTTAAGGAACTTTCTAGTCACATACTGTAAACGGATACTTTTATAGTATCTTTTGGAATATTAAATTAGAATGCCAATTTCGAGATGTGCAAATGTTTCCATTTAAAAATTGGAAATGAGTTATTGCAAACAAAGTTTCAAAAATCAAATTCGCAGAAAGGATTAATTCTACTCTTTGACATTGAATTTGTTGCCTATATTAAGTAAGAACTACTAGGAACATGATCACTGAACTGTGCAAACAATAGCAAGTTTTCTTGATTTAATGAAGCATTAACAGTTCGTAAGGTTACGCTGAGATGGTAGCGCACATTGACTCACGAATTGATTACGCATAACCACGTCTTGCCATGACTGATTTGAAAGAAACCTTTAGAAACGGCAACCATCTGTGTCAGGTCAAACATAGGGCAAACCTTTCATGGAAGAAGTTGCAGAGATCTCACTCGGTACAGGCAGAAATCCATCGCTGGAACCATTTCTATTTCTGAATCAAAAACACCAGTTACAACTGTTTTTTTCGGAATTTTTTAAAAAAAATGTGT
This sequence comes from Thereuonema tuberculata, assembly GCA_023159025.1. Taxonomy (NCBI): domain Eukaryota; kingdom Metazoa; phylum Arthropoda; class Chilopoda; order Scutigeromorpha; family Scutigeridae; genus Thereuonema; species Thereuonema tuberculata. Next base: position 22,384,184 of record JAFIDM010005346.1, read on the forward strand.
CAAAATTTCCAGTTTTAATTTTAATAAATATTAAATTTCTCAAATTTTTAAATTTAGGTTAATACTTAATTTAATAATAATTTAATTAATAATAATAATAATAATAATAATTTGAACTAGGTCGTTCGCGAACCATATAGTTCTTTTCATGAACTAGTTCATTTGAACTAGGTCGTTCGCGAACTATAGTTCTTTTCATGAACTAGTTCATTTGAACTAGGTCGTTCATGAACTATGGTTCTTTTATACGAACTAGTTCAATGAACTAGTTCGTTCACGAACTACCCATCCCTACTATGGTGTAGCTCTATCTGAAGGTATTTTTTTAAAATAAATATTTCTACAAATTTGCTCTTTTTTTTGCATTGCCAGAGTTAATCGCAGGGAATTAATATAGGAAATTAACATTACACTGGAATACCACAAATCTATATAATAAACCCAGGATATTTGCAGAAAGTTAAAACTGATCTTAAGATATCTTAATAGTTATTATTTGATGCAATTAAAGAAATTAGAACTCTACTGAATAGTTAATCTACAAAATTCGTCAGATTTATAGATATTTCTTTCGATATAAATTTTAAAGAAGTCTTATATTCTATTTAGAAAGTTCATTGGGAAACTTCGAAATAGTTGTGAACATTATTATTTGCCAATTGTAGTTTCACTTTTTCGAAATTTTCCCCAAACCAATAGTAATTTGAAAATTTCTTGGTAAGAATAAACTCAGTTGAAATAACCGCAAATAACGAAAATTTGTCAACATACTGTTCGTTTTGAAAAGGGAGAACCAGCCCTCGCGGACGATTCTACCCCGCAAAGGGGTGATACGCTGAGATGGGCACTTTTCTAAGACCTGTGGTTTTTTTTTTAGTACGCAATTATTTTTGCAATAGTATTTACAAGATATATGAAAGGTATGAAGGAGAATATTTTCTTGTCCTCTGGTACCACCTGAAGAAGTCCTTCGCAAAGAAGGACGAAATGTTGTGTGAATTAAAGGAGTGTTATTATATTATTAGGATTTCTAGGAGTAAAATATTAACCTAAATTGTTTGGATACTGCTTTTAATACAATCATCAAAGGCTGTTTAAATTCTTACCACACTTTTTATTGTAATAATAAAATCAATAAGCTGTATGAATAAAGTAATTAGCAGCTTATTAACAATAAGCTAAATTGTAAAATAAATTTAAGATTTGTTAGTCAAAATTTTTCGTTGTTTTTATTTTAGGAGGGGGGGGGGGCGGCAGGTCTTTACAATATTTGGAAAGGTTATTTAGAAAATAATACTTGTAATTAATCCATATTATTTTGGTTTTTCCATCTTGATATTTGTTATTTTTCTTCAAAAATTGCAGAACTGGAAATGTGTACTCGAATGTAATTAGCCTGATTAAGAACTGATAAATTCCTTTGGAAGCATTTATCTCAGCTTTTATTTTAATCTATTTATTTCAAATTATTATACCAGAATACTTAATACACAACTATAAAAACTGTAAAAAACAAAGTTTGGTTTCAAATCAGATCAAACTGCGCCGAATATTAAATTATTATTAATATTTAATATTAAAAGAATGAGGGAAATATTATTTAATATATTTTGCCCTTGATTTATTAAAAGGAATAACTTTATTTTGTAGCAGTTTTTTAAGTCTATTTAAATGCTTTTTTTCGGTTTAGAAGAATTCAGATTGATTTTTAATTCATTTTACTTAACATTTCGTAATTATTTAACAATTACGTAACATTTTATACTAATGGCAATGAATTAATGCTTTTTCAATCAAAATATTCTTTTTTAATTTAATTAGTCATTTTTATCTTGTCTTGAACATTTTTAGATTTAGATATGATTGTCGGTTTCTAAACTCTGAAGATGATTTTGATCTCTCCATCTTGTAATTAGTCATTAAATTTGTAATAATTAAAAAATACCTATAAAATTTATTATTACTTGGAATAAAAAAATAAATTGAAATTACTCATTATCACATTTTAATTATTAGAAAGTTAGCTTTCTCTTCGGATTCCAATTTTAATAAGCTCTTCTAAAATTAAATCGACAACCTGCGGAAAAAGAAAGATCCTCGGACATTCAGGCATTCTCGAGCTGCATATATTGGAATGACAATGTCCGCCAAACAGATAGCGCCGGTATCGACCTCCGTTATTCTTCTAGTGGCCCATCTGTAACTCTCGTAGGTGTCATAGACAGGCTTTCATTCGTCACGGCGGACGTAAAAATGTAAACGCAAGCTCCTGTTGCGACCGAACGTTGTCGGGAAGTCGTCAATCACTGCGAACGCTGACGGCTCGTCTGGGCGCTCAGTGGCGGCCTACAAAGCAAAAGACTATCCGACAACGACAATAAGCGCGGTTCGTTTATCTGTCCGGAGAATTGGATTATTACAACCGCAATTTTTTTTTCTAGCCTTCTTTCTCGTTTTGGGAGATTCCAGAACGATCTTCGCATCGAATTATTAAATTTTGTCCTTTAACGAGCCAGAAACTGAAGTTTTATTTGATAGTAAATCAATACTGGGTGTCCACAAATTTACTTAAAAAATTAAAGGAGAAAGGAAATTATTTATTTGATTTCCTTGAAAATCAAATCGAGGGAATTATTAACAACACATCATTCCAGATCGATAACAAACATATTTCCTCACCCGAACTACTAAACATAGGAGGATATTATCTGATTTTGATAGAGTTAGATTGACTAATCGTTAATGATATCATCAAAGCCCATTATCTTTCCATCTGTATATTATAAGACTTCAATCGATTTTCTATTTGACTGATATCAAAAACTGAATTTAAAGAAAGTATTGAATTTTATAAAAGAAAAGTGTTTGTCTTGTCACTATTAATCATTTTGTATGAATTGGCCTTGAATTGTTGCAATGTCAAAGAGAGGGTTTTATGGTAAAGAGATTTCACTTAATTTTGAATAAGTGAAAAAAGAAAGCATTTTCTGTAATCTCATCTTAAGTTACCACGAACGAGAATTAAGATATCTGTTTCGTCCCTTTCATGAATTGTTCATACTTTTTGTATTTGTACCAATGAGACAAAAGAAAAATATTAAAGCATATATTTTGAGGTTCCATTAGCTGGCAGACGAAGAGATCAACAAAGATGATGTATTGGAAATCACTAACTGAAGGTCTTGATATAGATCAACAGTTCCCAACCTGGGGTACGTGTAACCCTGGGGGTACTGGGAAGGACGTTCAGTGGGTATTCGAAAAAAAATTGAATAATGGCGGAGAAAGGCATATATGTCAGAAGTGAAAGACAAAAGACAAGGAAAAGTTGTCAGAGTAATCCAATGCTACAGTGAGGGATGGTGCACGTTTTTTCGTTATTTGACTATGTGAAAAGCCCTCGTTATCCCTCCCTAAACAGTTTTTAACGACACATTGTTTCTTGAAATCTTTTTTTAAGTCCTATTACTAACCCATTTGTTTTCAATTGCAACATATAAAGCTGGTTTAACAGCAACTACATTAATTACAAACATGTTGCTGAAATCATTAAGCATAATATTTTACGTGTGCTAAATTATTCATAATTCTCATAATCAAGTCTTGAAAATGTTTCGACTTAACTGAAACGAAGCCAGATCGTGTTGTGAATTTTTAATATGTATACTACATAATTTTAATTGTATATAGTTTTAATTTTATTTGAATAATATAAGTTTTTAATCTTAATCAGGCGTGCCAACTTTGATTTTGAGAATTATTATTATCTTGCTGAAATTTGGATATATTTCTGAAAATGAACTGTCAAGGGGTGAGCGTGTGAAAAAAGGTTGAGAACCGCTGATATAGATGAAAGAGCCATTCCAAATTTGTACCTTTCTACCGAAGGTCAGGGAAAATTTTCCCTAAAGGGTTTTATTTCATTTTATTGAAATATGGTATTAGCTCAAGGGCTGTTAATAAAACATTGATGCCCAAGTGCACCAAACTTCAATTAACTTTGACGGCTGCATTGTGGACGTAGCTAAAATTAGTGGGGGATGCTGCTGCAGAAAAATGTTAGCCTTTGCTTTAAAATTGTGTTAAAGAAAACAAACATGTATAAAAAGAAAATTTATTTATAAACTTGATAAATTTCTTTTTATACATGTTTGTTTTCTTTCACATAATTTTAAAACAAAGTCTAAAATTTTTGTGCAGCAGCACCCCCCCCCCACTAATTTTAGTTACGTCCACAATGCAGCCGTCAAAGTTAATTGAAGTTTGGTGCACTTGGGCATGAGCCTCACAAAGTCACTGAACATAAGAACTTGAAAACGATTAGTACTGACTTAATTCTTACACTTTGTGGACTTGTACTATTCTTTTCATGATGAAGAGATAATAATAGTACATTCATATTGTTATTATTCATAACATTCGAAATAATTCGTTTAATTTACTTCAAAAACAAAACAGGTTGGAAAGTAGCTTTAATATTATTATTAAGTGAAACAATATAGCGATTTTAAAAATATATTTATATAGTTAATAAGATAATTTATGTTAAAAAAAATAAAAAATATGATTAAAAAAATACAAAGTTAAATTACCTCTTTCAGATTTAAATGATTTTTATCCTCAACTTAAAGTGTAGTATTTTTCTTTTTGTATATTTTAATTAACTATTAACATATTTACAAAAATTTACCTTTAACGTGTCTAGAGTCAATAGTATTGATCAAGTAGGTAGACATACTGCTTCTAAAAGAATTCATTTTGATGAGTACTACTTCTTCAGAAACTATATTTTAATGTATTTATAAATATTTAAAAATAAGTGTAGTAAATTAGTTTTATTTACCATTGTATTTGAGTATCATTATACTTTCATACTTAATCAATTTCACTAAATAGGGTGGCAGAAAAAGTTATCTTAAAACGATAATGGGCAGAAATGTATAAATTTCAAAGATGACATTATTACTTATTAATGTTTGTAAAAGCAATGGAAGAGAGATTGAAGAACAGGGAATGCAATGAAAAAAAAAGCAATAATCCCTGATTAAAAAGATGCAAAGATCCTCAAAAGCCATTAAGTATCTTATGTGAACATTTGATTAAAAGGAGAAATGAAATAAAAAAATCTTCTTTATTATTCATTCGAAACGGTAAAAAAAAAGAACAAAAGAAAGTTCAAAGCTTATTCTAATTTTGAATTATGTTTATTTTAAACAGAAAAAATTAAAACGGATATTTTTTTAAAAAAATAGAAAATGAAATATCGACTTTTCTTATTTTCTTCTCCTTTTCTTTAATTATAATCTAAATCGAGTTCCAATTTATATATTTACGTTTTATTCCTTTCTTCACTTAAGAAATGCGAAATAAATTAAAAATTTAAAAATTTCCACTAGATATTTGCAGCACAGCAAGAACTGCGTATTGTGTAGAAAAATAACACCATGGTTATTATGCACTGCATAAGAATATAATTGGATGGAGTTAACGTGATGGACTTATCATTACAATTATATATCTACGTATATAAAAAAGAAAAGTCCTGACTCAAGCCCTTTGCACATGGATCCGAAAATCGGTCTGTCGGATCCATGTGCAATGGGCTTAAGGGAGCTTGTTAGACCAAAATTATCATATTGAAATGAAAAAAGGTAAGGTGAATGAGGGGTTTTCGGAACAATTTAAAAATAGGGTGATTCAGTCAAAAATTTACATACTCAAAACACCCTCATTCACCTTATCTTTTTTCATTTCATTATGATAATTTTGGTCTCACATGCTGCCCTTAAGCCCATTGCACATGGATGCGACCGACCGATTTTCGGATCCTTGGGAATGGGATTTACTCATTCACTCACTGACTGACTCATCAACGCCCAGCCCAAACCCTTGAACCTAGAAAGCTGAAATGTTGCACAGAGGTTCCCTTTATGATGTAGACAAGGAATAAGACCGGATTTTTCGAAATTTCCACGGGATAGGGAATAAAGAGGATTTATATTTTCGCTTTAAAGTTGCTAACCCGCAATACATCTGAGTTATCCGGAGAAGGCCACATATTGCTAAATAAATAAAGTTGCTTTTTTTTACGCTATGTATGCAAGGGTTCCGGAGCGAAGCGACGGTACCCGGCTTGTATACATATCTATATCTATATATAAAAGAACAGATATGATTTTTTTTCTGACCCTATGTACTCTGAAACCATAAGACACAGAAATACAAATGATGTGACAAATGTTAGTATTGAGGTTGCCCAAATTTTCTATTTGTGTCAACCGGACGTCCAGGGCCGACCAAGATGCTCATGTTTCCATTGTTATCTACGAGGTTCAACCGGAAGTCATATGACTTACGATCATGAACACGAGGGAACTTTTTTTTTTATCAATAAACGTAAACAAAAGTGAATCGACAGTCATATTAATTACAGTTGATGAAGATTGTTTCAATGATGTATGCTACATAAAACTACTATTATCATTTCCACTTTTTCATTTATTTTCTAACGAAACCAACGATTTTATTCACTTAAAACACGTTAAAATATCTTGAAACAGATGTATCAACTTAAAATAACAAAATAATGCTGTTAATTCTTTATTCAAAGTTAAGCTTTATTGTACGAAGAATGAGCTCTATCAATGGATTCAAAAAGGCTATTTGAATAAGCCTTGGGTGGTATTTAATTCACAGATCAAATCCTTTACGAATAACAAAGAATTATGTTCCTTAAATGAAATTATAAATTAAAAATGGTCTCAAAACAAACAAGTAATGTAAGAGGATATCGAGTGATTTATGGATTTCTAACTTATACAACGACAATTTTCGGAATATCATCAACATTTCTCATTTATTTTGCATGAGTGCTTCGTTAGCGCTTTCAAATTAAAACCAAACTATAAACTAATTACATAATCTGAAGAGTAGCCAAAGGCAAGTGGGATGTGGATTAGATCGCAAAGCGGACAGAGTCAACAAGAACTTTAATAAATTGCGCAGGATAACACGATTTTTGTCGCACTTAAAATTAAATTTATGCCTAAAATGCCAATTTATAATTGGAATTCCTCTATCATCAACAAATTTTATGATCTCAATTTTATGTATATATATCAATATTTTAATATCGTTTACTATGATACTCAACCTATTGTTATTTATCATATATATTCGTATATTGTTTAGATGTTAGACATTCAGCATTATGTCATCAAAGGCCAAGTGTGAATCGGAGAAGGGGAACCTCCGGCCTATTGTGATACTTAACTTTTACCTCATATCTTTTGTATGCAAATTCAAATTCATATCAGGTTTCAGTAGGACACTTAAAAAAAAAATTCCAAGTTACTAATACTTATTTGTAAATGAAAAAATATTTGAGAGCAAATAAGAGGCTTAACACAAGATGAAAATTTTGAAGAATATTTAAGTGAATTTGAAAAACCAGCAAAGCAAGTCATTCAGAAATGTTTCTCAAAATTTTGTTTAAATCGAAAGGTTGAAAACCACCTTGATATATTGAGAATATTGGTGAAATCATATAAGCCCATGGGATTTTAACATTCTTTTAAAATCCACTTTCCATACTCGAACTTAGATTTCTTCCCAGAAAATCTAGGAGCTATCAGTGAAGAAGATAGAGAAAGCATTCATCAGATTTCAATGATGGAAGAAAACGGGAAGAGGGACAAGGCTTTCCTGCAGAGGCTCAGTATCCGGACATTTAAAAGAGACGTTCCAAAAGCGAAATTTGTTCGAACTCCACTTTTACTTTTTAGATTTGTATAATAACATTTTGTAGGTTATATAACATATCAGGTTTAAAATTATTATTAAATGCCTAGTAAATTTTCCGAAATTCTAACCGTGTAAATAAAAGCCATACCTGATGAAAGAAAAATCTAAAAGGTTGTTGAATTCAGGAAGAAAGATGATTGATGTTTTGTCTGAAGAGGCTGCAGGATATCCGCAGCGAAACTAGTTGTGTTTTTTTTAATTGTATTATTATATTATATTTTTTTATATTTTTATCTTGTCATCTGTGTTATCGTCCATCAGTGTGAAATTAAGTCTATAACGTTAAACTCTTACCATACAGGAAATACACTTCTTGCGAAAAAAAACCTATTATTTTGTACTGTAGTTATTTTGACATTGTAAATATCATAGAGTATATAATTAAATTTAACCATCAAAATCAAAATGAAAAATGACGATAATGGCTCTTCTTGATTTCGCTATTTGTCTTTTGAGTTTCAATTTTCTTTTTGTTTACTAAACAACATTATGCTATATATAACGAAACGTAATGATGAATTTAGATGAATAACATTTCTCTCCACTGTAATTGATGTATCGAAAACGAAAAATAAACAAAAACACGACAATTTCTAATAAAATATGTATGCTCCCTGAAAGTGAACATCAATTTTATTAATATTGAAATAAAATTCGGCAAATGTACATCATTACTTTTAAAGATGAGTTTTGGCAACGAAAAATTTATAGTAATATTCTAATCAACAATACCAATTAAACTGATTTAATATATTTATTTAGCGTCTGAGTTTTCTCAAATTGAACTCATACATTCGTAATTTTTTGTTAAGGCAGGCGATTATAAATTAATTTCATTTGATTAATTTAAAGTAATTTCTACAGTATAAACATCACGATACCAAACGGAGGTTACAATTCATGATAGATAACCATATCTCCAATGACAGAATAATTAGTCTAGGATAGCATCAGAGCGATCGTCTACTAGAATATAGAGAGTCTACTATTTATAGACAACTATTTATAGACAGAACGTCAAAAATGAGAACTCCAGAACAGAGATAATCTAATCATGCCTGATTATCGTAGATTCCTTGATCCTTCTTGTAAGCGATCAATGTCTGAGGATTTTGTGACCAATGTTGTCAAGATGAGCAAAGAGAAGGCTGTCTTGAACTACAAACATGTTTGTCAATATGAGGTATGATTTAACCAAATCGAAATATTGTCGAAAGTAGATTTTGAGTTGAAACTATAGACAAGAAAGTGGCTATAATGTAAGTATTCCTTAGACTTAAATTACACATTATGAGATTGTATTTCATTAAAAGCTAGATTAAAGGACTTGGCAAAAAACTGAAACATCTAAAAAGAAGCAGTAAATGTCGATTTAAAAACAAAGAGTTTCAATTCCAGAGAAAAAAAGGCTCATTCCATAGCATTTCAAACTGTACAATAAGTCTGAAAAGATTTTGTTAATTAAATATAGTAATTTTTTGTGGTTTAATGATTTGAAAATAATTCTAAAATTAAAAACTGCTAAAGGATTAGTCTTTAGATCGAAGCAAAAATTAATAAACTCCACGTTTACTTGTCTCAATTAAAATTGAAAATGAAAAAGCTTAATGGAAAAGTTAAAATGAAATAACAGCGCATTAATAATAACATCGTTTCTTTCTTTTCTTACTACAAAAAAAGCACTGTACAAAATTCGTTTCTGGAAGAATAATGAATTAAGCAGCGGCATCAACATAGCTGATTTTTTTAAGGAAAAATGTGTAGGACGCATATTGATCATTCTTCTTGAATCATAGTTTAATTTTCTTAAGAAAGGAATCTCTCGATGAGATTTTAAGCGAATACTTCGGAGATTGAAGAATTAACTAAAAGTGAATGATTTATTCTCTTCAGTAATGAAAAGTTTTGCATTCTTTGTATGTATTACCCATATTAAAGTTACAGATCAATCAATAAGAAGTTCTTTACCAAAAATTCGACAATCGTAACTTCATATGACGACATCTACCAAAGATGTTTGATCACGTTTAAATCAACTTATGCAATTTGCTAATTTCGTCTGTCTGTCTGTCTGTAACTCGATATTATTCAGCTATTAAGATAGATCCAAGGTTCTCAATGGTACCATTGAATCAAGGGTACTCAAATTGATGAAATATTAGTTCATTTTGTCATTCCATGTTTTTTCCATGAAATTTTAACTGAAATTCTAACAAAACATACGTTCAAAACCAAATGATTTCGTTACCACTGCACCCATTTTATTGAAATTTTGCATACTTACTTAGTTGTTTACGATGATTTCGAAACTCAAAGCCATTTTTGCCGTAGAAGCTTCGTTCACAAGTTAGCACAGTATTTAGATTATACAAAGGTCAGTTTGGTTTCTACAGAAATCAATTGTCAGAGAATAGGAAACAATTTGACATCTACATTATTTAATTTTGTAATGGAACAATGCATTATTATTAAATTACTTGAAGAAAGATAATTAAAAAATCTACAAATTGTCAGAGAATTAAAGGACAATAAGCTGTCTGTAACTCGAATAGTTAAGCTATTAAGGTAGATCCAACGGTTCTCAATGATACCATTAAATCAAGGGTACTCAAATTGGATGAAAATATTAGTTCGTTGTGTCATTCCATGTTGTTTCCATGAAATTTTATTCTTGGGAACTGACCTCGACAACTGATATTCTAACAAAACATACGTTCAAAACCAAATAATTTTGTTACCACTGCATCCATTTTAATGAAATTTGGCATACTTACTCAGTTGTTTACGCAGATTTCGAAGCTCAAAACCATTTTTGCCGTAGGAGCTTAGTTCACAAGTTAGCGCAGTATTTAGATTACAGTTACTTTATATTTGATAGTTGATAATAACAAGATTTTTTCAGATTTTTTTTATGTTTGCTGCTAGTTGTCTAAATATGAAAATCAAATTCTGAGTTGTAAAAGAATGTGATTGTTAGACCTGGAATAAAACTTCTAGTTTCTGATATCTAGTTCAGTAACCAATCCTTATCACGGTTTTAGAAAAAAAAAAGACCTCCTGATATACTATATCTTTCTGCACGAATACTTTCAGTGACAATGTTGCCAACGAACTGAATGTACTAAAAAATTTCAGAGAAACTAGAATTTTTCTTTTATACTTCTTTGCTACTGAAAAACATTATTATCGCCAGTCAAGCAACGAATCATAGGATGTTGGTGACAATGTGGATCCTTTATAGTAGGAATTTCGATCATGACAGGTCATTTCCCAAAAATGATCACCGAACAGTCATTAATTTCAAAGAACTAGAAATTTATGATGGGAAACTTACAGACATCAAAGAAGCTACAGAATACTGAAGAGATTCATATTTTCTTAGATCCTTTTCGAAATATTTTCGACTCCTACAAAATAAAACAGTTAACGTTAAGTTTGGAATTAAAATAATTCAAAAAATAATGTAAAAGTTGAAGAAGTTTTAATTAAACTTTAAAAACAATAAATTTGTTTCAACAGTTTTTTTTCAACACTGAAAACTGAATTTTTTTTTTGGTAAATGAAGAGATTTGGACTTTTATAGAAAAGTTCCTTTTCCGTAATTATTAAATCTCGAACTACTAAAATTTCTATGGCATCATAATACTAATGATTTCATACCATAGTTTGCTTTCTATTCTCGATTATTTTTCCAATTCACTTTTAAACTTTAAAAATTATTTTGGATTGTTATGCATATTATTTGATGGACTTTCATCGTACGACAAACCGGAGAGTAAAATTATATTTAGTAGACAAATTTAACGTGCATTAAGGACAATATAATTACAAAAAAAGGCTTAAAAACGCAGACACGTTAAACAAATTAAACAAATTATACTCTTCATGTTAGATATATTTTTGACTAATGGAAGCTTTAGATCGCATATTTTGGAATATTTAATACAATTTAATTGACATAAAAACAGAATCATTTATAATATGTTTGTTGTGAATTGTACTGAATGAAAAGTTAGGTATTTAAGGATAATTCTTGAAAAAATTTCATGAGAAAACGCTGAGATGAAACAGAAAATCAATGCTCCCTGGGCAAACATTCATCCTCGTATGTTTAACATTCTAGTCGATCATGGGTATTTCGAATTTACATTCAATGATGTTCTTCGCGAAGCCTTATGGGAATTCTCTAAATTCGTTAGGCAGATCCAGGTTCATCAAGCTTAATAGACTTAGTCATGATCAAGCTCAACCTTCCACTTCGGTTAACAGCACTACGGAGATTCAAGTAACATGGTTGAATCATCTTAAGAAAGCTATACAGACTTCATTCATTGTAGATATTTTCTTATTACTTTAATATCTAGAAAAGTCTTGGTACAATTTAAGTTACTTTTAAATCTAGCCAATGATCAACAAATTACAAGTTAAAAGTATTTCTGCATTGTTTATGGAGAAGAATGGAACTGGCAAATTTGTGCGTTCAGAAGTAGGCGAAAGCAAACTTAGGTTAACATCAAATTACGTACAAGAAATAATATTTTACTCCAAATTTCATACCGATATTTCGTCTTAACTTAACATCAAGATTTCCTTATGATTCTTAAATAAAATACAAATGAAAAGAAGAAAATTATTCTTAATTTAACAAAATAAAACATATAACAACTGAATAACATCAATTTAAATAATAATTATTTAACATTATTTTATTTTTAACAAAGGTTTGATGTTGTTCACGAAGGTTTGATGTTATTCAGTTGTTATATGTTTTATTTTGTTAAATTAAGAATAATTTTCTTCTTTTCATTTGTATTTTATTTAAGAACCATAAGGAAGTCTTGATGTTAAGTTAAGACGAAATATCGGTATGAAATTTGGAGTAAATTATTATTTCTTGTACGTAATTTGATGTTTAAGATACAGAAGTACTTGTATATAAACTTAGTCTAACACTGCAAGCCCAGAACATGGACAGACTTTTAATAGCATATTGTAAATCATTACTGATGCTAATTTTATAGTTTTAATTTTATATTTTTTTTTGCACTGTTTTTTTGGCACAAAAGAAACCACATCAACCGCCACAATAAAAATCTAAAACACCTAATGCAGGATGAACATATTTTATTAAGGAATTGTTATACTGTTTTTCTATTTTTTCTTATTTTTAATATTTAGTGTGTAAAATTATGTGTTAAAAATTAAATGTAAATGGGATTTTAGGAAAAAATTGAGGTCATGTAAAGTGACAATATTTTGTTTTAGCAAGTAAATTGGCCCCATTTATAGAAAACAATGAAATATATAACTCCACTAATGAATCTATGGAAGAATAGGACCTACTGAATATCTATTACTTCGATTATAAAAAGATTCATCAATATAACGCCATAAGGATTCACAGAATTGCATGTATTTCTATTTCACTGAAAATCTGTTAGAACTTGTTTATTTTTAAAAATTTACTAATTTACAAATGTCACGGCCTTTTTACTTATTACTGGATATAGGACTTAAATAATGTGGAATTGCTGAATCGAAGCGTCAGTAGCCAGTTGTTCAATGTAAGATTACTTGTGATTACAAACTTTTTGAATGGATAATGACCGAGTTTTCTTGGGCTTATTATTTTCTTAAAATTTTGTAAAAGAATATTTTTAGAAAACATAAGCCTTATCTAAGCAATATCTAATCGATGAAGAGAGTGTGCACCAACGTTCTGCTAAAGCGGTTGTCAGTTGATGATCCGGCACTCGTGATCGAAGATACCTGCAAGTGTTGAAATCAAAGTTGCTGAGCACGAAGCACAATTAGACGATACTGTCGTGATAACAACGGGTCGTTTCTAAAAGTGGCTCCGATTAATAACGTTTAACGTCATTTCATATTCACATTTGTAATTGTTGAAAATGGAGGCTTCCATGGAGAAGAAAATAACTACGTAGCCTGAATGTTTCGCTTGAAAATAACAATATCGGGGAAAGAATCTTCAAATTAATTTGCTTTATCTAACATAATGTTGGGAATTTTTAGTGGAGTACGTACACCTTATTCATCATCAAAAGCACAGGAATTCGAAGTCGATGTCAGACATCGTGGAAAAGCTGGCGGAACTTTTCTAATTGAGGAATGACTAATCAGAAGAAAATTGGGCAGATAAATTTTGATTACTTAACAGCGATTTAGCGACGATAAATGTTGTAACCAGCCAATTTAGGTTAAGGGAAGATTTGGACTATCCTCGATTTAAATGTAAGCTTGCACAGTGCTTGCACAGTGACCTAAAAAGCTTAAATTATTACAACGCATCTATTTAAAACTGACTGCCCAATGCAGCCAACTGTTTGCCTAGTGATCATTTTTTAATGGGGGAGATAAGTTTATTTTTTATAATAATATATAGAGCTCAAGATGTCGGCAATAAGTGTCCATTGACTACATTTCTAAATTTATCTATAACTCTCTTTAATCAATGCCAATGACATTTCCAACTTAAAATTGATAGTGCAAAACTCTGTGAATCAGTGCCTATTAAAAGTTCGCTAATAGTAAATTCAGAATTTAGGTACAGCATATCGATCACGAGTTATAAATTTGCCCCCCAGCATTTAATGCATTAATTTGCATAAACACAGCGGAAAAATTTCTCGGGCTTTTAATTAATTATTCATGTTTCATTATAATTTGTTTTAAGAATTTGATCTCGATTTATTAGCATTGAATATTAACAACAATTACCACTTATCATGGCGTGATTTTGAATTAAAAATTATATCATTAGGCCTATTATGGTTTTCTAATCGAAATTATTTTTAAGAACATTCGTACGAATTTCTAAAAACATGTATAAGTTGCTAAACACTTTATTTTATGTAAAAGTTATTTTAATTATTTCTAATCTTCTGGATATAAGATCTTTCATATAATAATAGCAAATGATTTACCACTAATCTCTTATATAATTTTTGAGGTCTATCTGTGTCTAAAGCACTTCCTCTATGTATGGAAAATAATTTTAATTTCCTGTGAAAATAGAAATAATTTTTACCTGTAACCTTCTGATCTTAAGTCAGACATCTTATCCATTAGGCCATGGGGTCTACATTCAAATTATTATTGTTAAATATCTCTTATTACTCCCTCTGTGTGTGTGACGCAATGAGAGAAGAACCAGAGAAAAAAAATACTTCATTAATTTTAGCGAACTAGATTCAAATTTAACTTTCAATCTTCCTTTTTTTAGCCTACTACAAGCGCAGACCAGACGAGCATTAGATGCAGAAGCTCGCCCTCAACAATGAACTGAAGAGTCGGTGGAGACATTTCTCGACATGAATGAAGAAATTAAAAATAATATTTAATCACAGAAAAAAAACTTTCTCCCGCCATTGTTAACGGGGCGTATACGCTAGTACATACGTACAAATCCTGTAAATTAATGACTAATTTTTTTGTTCTATTTTTCTGTTTCAGGATAAAGATTAAGGAGTAAAAATGCTTTTAAGATGACAATTTCATCAGACTGATGAGTTTATTTTCATCATAGGCCTACTTACAGCGGGTTGGTTTTGCGTCGTATTGAGGCAGAAACTCAACTCAACGTGATGCAATAACCTTGGGTCGAATTTGAAGACCATGTTCAGAAAAAGGAAATGTGAATCGTCATAATGGGACTGTAGCATGCAGACGATCGCATAGATTGACGCATTCGACTTCGATATTTGGCGCATATTGATATTGACGAATATGGATTCTGTCTCATAAATGATGATCGCAGAGTGAGATCTGGAAGCGATGTGGAATCGGGTTTATCCTTCTGACATTTTTGAACGTCACACAGTTCGTCAACGTGTAGTCTTAGTTTGACGTACCATAAGCATCAGCAGCTGATTACCTCTCATAGGCAAAACGGGCACATTGACGGCAAGGCGATATTTTGATGAGAAGCTGCAGCAAGTCGCACTATCGTACCTTCAGGGCGTATCACGAAATTTTTCAACAAGATAACCCACGGCTACACATAGCGATCATCAGCAGGCATGCTTTGCAAGGTGTTCAGGTGATACCTTGGCCAGTAATTCCCCGATCTCTCTGCAATCCAGAATCTGTGGACGTCGCTTGGACGTCGAGTGAATACTTTTCAACGCCCTCGAAATGAAGATCAGCTATGGAGTAATGAACATCAATACCATACGGCTCACAATGCCCCAGGACAGTTTTCGAGCACAAGTTGAATCAATGCCACGCGAGTTAATGAATTCATAGCCAAAAAATGAATCACCCTGTATACTGGGCCACTGGAGACGTTTAATTGTTTGAAATTTAAATCATTTTTTCAAACTTATTTACTTATCTCTGTGTCAGGTTTTGCTTTATTTCGAGCATTTCTTCCTGATGTGACGGTTTCTCTGTGAGGCAGTGTATATACAAGGACCACACTTTATTCGATTCCAATAGTAATTGAGCCGGATTTAAGAATAAATCAACTTTTTTTTTTACTGTACTTTCTTTACTTTTTGATGACATCAAGTAGAAGATTAACAACGAAATTTGGAAATTATCAACTTGAATGTATCGACCTGCTGTCACATTTTTGTTAATGGGATAATTAATTTCACAATAAATTATTCATTTACATTAATTCATAAACTAAAAAAATGAACTAATTGAAATGGTTGAAGGCAATTAAAGCGCATAAAGTCTAGTCATAAATACTGTACAAGTTAAGAATAAATGAACTTCAGAACATTGGTAGCTCTGAAACAACAGATTTACATATATATTTATAAATTTTTATATTTTTTATATTTTTTTATATATTTTATGTACATACTTTAACTCAATATTATAGATTTTGCTCTTTTTAGTAATTTTTATATTTTTAAATAATTATATTTTTATAATTAACTATATATTTTTATATTTTTTATATTTTTTTATATATTTTATGTATATACCTTAACTCAATATTATAGATTTTGCTCTTTTTAATATTCTTCAAATTTAAAATTAGTTAATTTAGCTATTGTATTTTTTCTTCTTGGTAGTTTAGTTTTAATTTTAAATTT
>JAFIDM010005346.1:22411054-22482158 GCA_023159025.1 Thereuonema tuberculata
TATCATAGATATATGATTCACACGCTGATTCTAAAAGCAGTTGTGGATTGAGAGAATATAGATATCAAAAACTAAAATAAAAAAAAAAAAACTTTAAAATTTTTTTTTTTTATATTATTTGATGTAATTTGTGTGTGTGTTTTTTTTAATAAATAACAAATTGTTTTCCGTTACATACGCGAGGCTTCCGGAGCGAAGCGACGGGTAGCCGACTAGTTTTCATTAAAACTATTCAAAATTGGGGAGACATGATAAACTAAAGCATGCGACAATTTTATTCTTAGTCATCCAATAGCTGATTGCAGATATTCCCAAATTACGAACATTCGCTTTTATGACTAAAAATTTTTAAAAATATCCAAACACATCATAGCACATTTTCAGAAAAAAAATGGAACATTTCCAATAATCTTTTAATATTATTTAAAACCTTCAACATCATCACATAAAATAAAAATAAATGTAAAAACAATACATTTATTAAAGCTAATTTTCGAAGAGACTACATCTTCTCTTCTTTCCCAAGCAACCTTCTAATATTAGATATATCTAATTGTTTAACTAGATATATCTAGAACATATATAAGCCATATATAAACACAATATGTAACATACATTCAAAGACCGTTGCCATAGCACCCAAGTTGGTTTCCTTTCCACTGTTCAGGCAACATCTATTAGCACTAGAACTTTCTAATTATAATGTAGGTGTTGGAGATTCCCTACACTATATTCTCTTGGCATCCAGACTGGTGTTTACCACCAGACAATCGTAAAGCAACCGTGTTTGTTTGAAAAGATTGACTCAATTTTATTTTATCCACAGACTTACCGAATTATTTTACCTAATTTTTCAAAATAAATTTAATACTTATTTTGTTTATTTTATTTTGTTTACAGATAAATGTATCCGGTAATCTTGTGGTGATTCGCTTGACTACTGTCTGCAAGAACCGGGTTCCCTCCTGACATAGGTTGAATTCTCCTCCAGACGTGGCCTGAGGTACTCCCAGCTATCTATAGAATTGGTATCGCATTTCTTTCTTTCGCAATATTAATGGACTTTGTTCTTCTTATTTTAAGCATTTATACAGAAACATATTCATCAAAATACAAAATCATATAAAAAGTTATAAATTAAAAATAAATAAAAATTAACCAAAATTTATGTTTTAAATAATTTTAAAATTTTTATATAATTTTAATTTCATCAAATTTAAATAATGATTATAATAAATAGATACAATGATTTCTTCTTTTTTAAAAATAACAAATTTTTTTTATATAAACAAGAAGTTCCTAAAACAACCTAATACTAAGGAAACTAGACTAAATTTTAATTGTTATTGTTTTTAAAGTTGTAAATATAATAATAAAAAAAAACTCAAAATTTATTGTATAGTTTCTAATGCGTTTCCATATGATTCTTTGTTGTTTTTTATATTTTATATTTTATTAAGTTTTTTTAATTACAGAGAGATGCTTAATTGAGGTTCTCAGGGTATCTTTTTATATTAATTATTACAGAAAACATAGTACCCATAATGGTAAATTAATCATTTATGTATGTTTAGTATAATACAGTAGCTATCAAGATTTTTACTTACGGGGAAATAAAGCTGATTTTTTTATTATTTTCGATGTGTAGATTTCAAAAATTGCATGGAAAATTTCATATCAGATGACAATTTTTTGATATAGGGCTTATATGTCGGACTATTTGGAAGTTTGTCAAACTTGAGCCGATGAAGTCGTACAAATAAAAAATGTTTGGCTTATGTTCAAAGAACATTTTCTAGTCGATATGTTTAATGAACTCTTTTTTACTTGTCATTAGGGCCGGCCCAAGAGCCAAGCACCTGGGCGTCGAATTAAGGGGCGCAAAAATAACGAGAATTATAGTTGAAAGAATATAGAAACTACGCTAGTTTTCGCTAAAACGTATGTAGTTGATCCCCTATTTTAAATAGACCGAATGTTTTTCTTAAAATTAGTGAATTTAATTAATTAATGAATTAATTAAATGAATAGCCCTAGACGTAATTTTTTTTGTGTGTGTTATTGCGTTAAATGTTCAACCAGGGTGAATCCCATTTGTCGAAAGATGAATCTGAACTTCTTGGTTCTAAACTTCAAAAATGGAAAATAGACACCAGACCTTTGCAAAGTATTTTGTTATGGAAAAGAATACCTGTCTTTATATAGACGTTAATGGCGTGATGGGTGAAGTAGGGTCGTGCACAACCCAGATGAATGCGATTGTTCATAGATTCGTCGAAGCCTAGCTTTAAAGCAGTTTTACTTCATAACAGAAATGTATTACCATCTATTCCGGTTTTCCATTTCGTCGACCTGTAAGAAACTCAAAAGGAAGGTAAAGATTGTGCGTGTTTTACAATATCAAGATCATGATTGGAAGATTTATGGTGACCTTCAAGTAATCAGTTTGCTGCTTGGATTGCAAGGGGGTTCCACAAAATATTGTTGTTTTTTGTGTTTGTGGGACAGCAATTTTATTATATATAATATATAATACAATCCTATCATATCAAACTTTTCCCCAATTGTTCCAGAACAATATTTGTATAGTTACCATTGTCGCCACCAGGTCCATAAGTAGCGCTATTTTAGAGATTTCACCCTTTTTCACCCCCTTGGGAGTGGTTAACCGGGTTCCAAGGTAGCCTAAATTTTCCGCACGATAGAAGAGAGTATCTATTCAAAATTTGATTCCGATCAGTTCAACGGTGTAAAATTGTTTAGAGGACATACAAACTTTGATTTTTGTATATATGTATAGATATCTTATTTTCTTCTTAATACTGCTGGTTATTCTATGTGATAGGTTTGTTAGTGATTATGGGACATTACTTGTTTCAGTTTTATTCAGATATGAATAATCATTCTAACTGGCCACAGTTCTACATTCTAATTAGCTGCGGTTTATCAGTATTCAATTGGAGTTTCTGTGGCCGTAATTATATTTGGGTTTTCATAGTACAAAATTTGAATTAGTTTGTTTCTTGATTTGTTATATGTATTTTTATTATTATGCAGTTTTCTTAATTCATAAAAAGTTTTAGTTATAAAGAAATACATTAATGTTTCCCTAAAAATAAATATTTTATATTTCATTCTTATATCTATTTCTTTCTTGTTTAGTTAATGCATTATAGCTCTTGTAATATAGTTAATTACTCTATTTAGTATTCTATTAATGTTACTCAAGTCTGTTTTATTTAAATGTGCCCAACAATATAAGCCATAATTTATTAGTGAATCAATAAATAATTTGTGTAATAATAACTTATATTTAATTAGGAAAACATGTTGTATATGTTGAAACATATATATGAAAGAATTGAGTTTATTTAATTTACACAAATAGTTTTCAAAATAAAATTTTCATTAATATCTAAATCTAGATATTTTTATTATTTTATGATATCTGGAATTTCCCAATTACAGGATTCCAGGTTTGAGTTTCTGTTTGCTAAGCAGTTATGATTTGACATTTAATTAAAGGGTGTGAATGAAGATATTTATTTTTACTTTTAATTATAATTAATTATCATTGATTTTGCATTTTAGATATTTATTGTCATTTGATGTTGTATGTCCATTTAGTCAGTTTACTGAGTAAACTGACTAAAAGATTAGTCAGTTTAATCTTTTTGTATATTTTGTTCTGCAATATTATAGTTTTCGTATATACTTATCAATATGATATTGCTACCGAACTTTTACACAGGTTCGGTGGCGCTGGGGGATAAAGTGCGACTAGAGCACGTTTAAATTAAAATCAGAGAATTTATTCAATAAGAGAAAATACGACAATCACAGTTCACAAATTAACGATTTGAAGAAACGCTCGGGTTCTGGCTAACTAGCAATATCCTCCTCGTAGACTTCTGTATCTGGACGGTCCTCGTCAAATTCTCCCGGTACTTGGATCGAGTTGTGCGGCCCAGAGTTGTCTTCCTCGTAGCCTTCTTGTCTCGGGACGGTCCTTGGTATCTTCTCCCGGTTTTTGGATCGAGTTATGCGGCACAGAGTTGTCTTTCTCGTAGCCTGCTGTAACGGGACGATCCTTGGTATGTTCTCCCGGTAATTGGATTGAATTGTGCGGCCCAAATCTGTCTTCTTCGTACTCTTCTTTAACGGGACGGTCCTTGGTATCTTCTCTCGGTTACTAGATTGAGTTCCACAGCTTGTGAGCTTGGAGACCTTCTCTGTGGCACTAAGCCACCAAACCCCACTCTACTCTCTGGCTCCGGGTTGGAGACCCCTCTTGCGGCTGGCTGCCGCCAAAACGAACCGTACTCTCTGGCTCCGAGTGGAGACCCCTCTTGCGGCTGGCTGCCGCCAAAACGAACCCTACTCTCAGGCTCCGGGTGAAGACCCCTCTTGCGGCTGGCTGCCGCCAAAACTCACTGACTCTGCAGCCCTCTGCGCTCCATTATATGCCTAATCTCTGCCTCCCTTTCATCCTGGAAGAATCTACAATCAACATGGGTTAGTTGAACCTATTCTTCTCATAAGGGAGTCAGCGTCAGTCAAATCCAACAAAAAAAAGATAGGGGGGAAATTGGATAGATCCACGGGTAACAATATCATCTGAATAAGTTTAGATTCTAGAGATAGTAAGTATATTATAAATTGTATTTAAATATTTTGTAAATAAAAGTTGATCCAGATTTCAGTCTTGTGGCATTCCTGTCTTTAATTTGCTGATAATGATAGCTTTTTCTATACTGTTAAGATTGACAGCTTTTTTACACTCGATATTTGATAGTAAAGAAGCATTATTATTATTACTATGGAATTCATAAATACAAGACACCATTTAACGAATTATATGGACCTATCAGAAACAAAGATGGTCTTATTGGTTAATCACTAATCGTCCCTAGAAAGAAATAAGCATAGTAAAAAATATAATTTTTATCTTATGCTGTAGATATCGTTTTCAGCTTTCAGCTTTTTTTTCCATTTTAAAGGTAAAAAATAATAAAGAAATCACTGACTATTTCACGAGAAAACACACTATCCTCCTTTCCAAGTTGTAATATAATATGAACAGTATGGCATCTCGTGTTGTAAGTAGGCAGAATCCAAGCAATGACAACATAATCGTTACAGTGTTTCTGAGCTAAAAGAAGATTTTCCACTAGTCCTTCACTTCCCCTCTCGTGGATCACCGCTTCTCAACTGAAAGTGCCTATTAAAAAGGTTATTAATTAAGGGAGGGCCTGCAAGGTTTGTAATTTCCTGTGCCCCTACTGGGAAAGATCCCGAAGGTTTTATTATCCCTTTGGCCTTTGTTTTTATGTATACTTTCCTTATGTTTTTCAGTAAATTTCTTGATTCATTTCACCCTATTACAGAATCGAAGGGTTGTCAACACTTTAGATAACAATATATGTTTCAATTCTATCTGTACGTTTCACTAAGTGACTGAATTTTAAGTTGATGGACTTAAATAATTAAAAACGTTGAACGTGCATGTAAAGAAATAAAATTGTAGTACAGAGAATAAATAGTTTTAATTTTTTCATGTTTCATTATATACATGTTCAACGTATTTCTTCAGCGTCCAATAGGTCCTTCTGTTGTTTTATCCTTATGTTTAGTGGCTCTGTAGCAACAAGTCAACTGAGTACATTTTTTTATATAATACTGGTTGTGATTTTTTTTATTGCTTTTTATTTGTAGGAGATTAGGACATTGCCGGGAGCCTGAGTGACATCCAAAGACTTTCAAGCTTGCTGGGTAGATCCTCAATGGATATACCTGACTGATGAGTCCTAACAAGATATAAAACAGAAGTATCTGTTTGCCTTTGTGGCTGTGAAAGGAAAAAAAAATGTGCATTCTCTGTGCTGTTTTTATATATTTATTTTTCTGCATTGTTAACTTCAATGCGTAGCATTCAAGAAGTCACTGTACAAAAAAAAAATGTGTTTTTTTATTTTTTTTTAATTTCAAACTTAATTTATTGTAATAAAAGAGATCTAGTTTCTCATTCGGGCAACGCCTGGCTTTATTTCCTAACAATCAATATAATGAAACTTTGATTTCATAAAACTGACGTCCTAATACAAAAGGCTGCCTCGTGCTTATTAGCGTCATCAGCCTGAACTAGCCATTTGATTAAGCTCCCGAGTCCCAGAAGAGGCCAATGTTATTAATCTTCCAAAGGCAATTCCAAGCAAAACAACTGCAATTGAAGATTACAGAAATTTATAACAATGAGTCTCTAAAATTACAACAACTTTGAGAAATATATTCAAAAAATATTTATTGTAACAGAAGTAGGTTGATTTTTCTGTTTGAAATCAACAAGAAAGAAGCTATTTTTTACATAAACTTAAAGTAAAATTATAAACCGATTTTTTTTTTTAAAAGAAATCATAAAAGATGTTGAATAATTACAATAATTTAATAATTATTCAAAATCAATGTTTAAAGACATGGAATAATAAATCGTATCAACATTTTATGAAAATTAATAACTGTTTTTTTAATATTTGTAATAGTATTTATGTCCTTGAGAATAAATATCTGTTTTTTGAGAATTGCTTCTTTTACGTTAAATAATATTAAAAAAATAATACTTTTAATAATAATTTCTTAATTACGAGAGACATTTGATCTATGATCTGAATCTCTCCATCTGAATCTTTTTTCTGTAAAATTTAAGTTGGTTTTGTTTTGTTTTTTTCAATTTACAAGATTGATGTTCTGAATTGCACTTTACTATGAATCCAATAGTATTAATAGTACTAGTAATAGTATTGTTACTAAATCATTAGTGTTTATAGTTTCACAAAAATAGAATTTTTCATAAGAATATGGCTTATAGAAAACTCAATTTCTATAAATTAATCAATTTTTGATAATAAAATTTACTTCAAAAATGCAACAAAAAAAAAAAAAAAAAAAAAAAACAAATATTGTGTATTGCTAAGCTTCAGTAATCATTTCAGTTAATTAAAATATACTAAAAAAAATTAAGAGTGAAACTTTCAAAATACATTTATACAGTTATACAATTAGCGTATTCGCAATTTAAGCAACTCGATTATATGACTCTTAATACAGTAAAATTTGATAGCAGCAGTTGAAATAGGGGGGGGGGGGGGCGCAAAATTCCATGAAAAAATTAGATGGTAACAAAATGTGACACCAGATGGCGCCTTGATCATTGCATTGCATCGTTAATATTAGTGACAGTTTCGTTCCAGAGCGACTTCTTCTACGGCAAAAACGTAACATCTTGATCTGCCTGAGTGAGATACCTCATCAAAAAGTCCCATATCCAAAAGGCACACGCGATATGATTCGGTGATCAGGGTGGCCAAGACGTTTATAAGAAGCGTTCTTCTATTAAGTGTCGTTGGAACAATCGTTACGGAGAGCTTGTGATGTACTGTAGGTGTTGTCTCATCTTGCGTGAAAATGCTATTCTAAAAACATCTATGTTGTTGGAGCTCAGGAATGACAAATTTTCAAAAAGCATGATATAACGGGAATTTCTATTACCCAATTGCGACAGTTGTGTTCACTTCACCATTGTAGTCTGAATCAACAGAATTAAAGACGTATTTTTACATAATTTGTTACTTTAACTTGTGAGTAACAATGTACAATTAAATATATATGCCCTTATCAAATTATCGACTGTACAGGGTGATTTCGTAACTTGACGGAAATTTTGGATTTTTTTTAGAAAAATCGAGGTATAAACAACGTTTGAACAACAACCTAGATCCTGAGAAGTCAACCAGCGATACTGGTAAGTCTAAGTATACACGATCAGGTGCTACGATTAAATTCTCCGAACAGATGTACAGTTTCACATTCTGAGATCATAGTGGTATGATTCCAGTCAATAGAAAGCAGCGAAAGTAAATAAGTTTTATATTTTCAATGTTCAAAATATAAGAAAAAAGATTTGCTGTTCTCAATACTATTAGGGAAATTTTTAAGTGATCATGAAGCAAGTCAACATTACTTCATTCGAATGTTATTCATTTTGTTTTATCTTTCTTATCACACGTTATTTTTCAATTTTGAATCCATCAACACTTCCAAAATTTGTATCAAATCTATTGAATAAAGACCAGTACCGAAAATGAAAAAGTTCATACAATAAAAACATGGAAATGATAACGTTGCTTAGTGTAATTACTATTTTACACAGAAAGATTCATTTCAGTGAAAATTAGAGCATTCAGAGCGCTTGAATGGAAACTGACGTCCCATATAAACAATAATTACTGCTTCCTCGTAATAAATTTGCATAAACTTCTCGTTCGTATTATCTCCATTTGCATTTTCTCATTTTCTTTGTCAGATTCAAGGCCACCAATTTATACTTCCACCATTCTACACATTTGAGATAAATGAAACAAGCCAAAGACATGTAGATTTTAAAGAATCCCAAATAATTGAGAGAGTTTTCTAAACTGATTTTATAATACTGAGAACATCTTCTTAATTATTACTTAGGAATAACTACATTTTTATTACTTATCATTTTCATCAAATGATTTCATTTGGTCATTAAATTAAAATGCATGCAAACAAAAAAAAATATAAAAAAGTTATTTTTTTTGTGCAACAATATTTGTTTTAAGCATTAAGAAAAGACATCAACAAATTCCGAATGACATACATGCACAGATAAAGTAACGTCAGAGGTTTACTGTGGTAAATGACAGTATGTAAGGCTCTTCAATAATTGGCTAGTGTGATTTACAGTGTTGTGTCGATTGTGATAATACAAAACTGCGAGGAAACAATGTGAATGTACAAGATAACGCCGAAGTGATGCATTGTATTGTTGCCGTTGCCACAACGAGTTGGGGTGTTGATCATGAAAAAAGTAAAGATAAATTAATAAAAAGACGAACGGACAAACGATTATTTAATATTATTTAAGATAGAAGGTTGTCTCCGCCGCGAAAACGGTTTCGATTGGCTAGCCCAATGACGTCACCTGGTTGCAAGGTTGGATAGTAGAGCACTCGGGTTTTTAGTGTAACACCCAATAACTATTTCTAACTAAAATTAAAAGTTTTGAAGTATTTAAATTTTTTCCTGATTGAAATATTTTATCACTCACTTACGATAATTTAGAAAACAACTAGAAAAAATATGAAGATTAAATGAATTTTAATTTTCTTTTAATCTCTAAGGGTAACACAAATTTACGTTCCTTAAAATATATCTTTGTAAATACTTTTTTCATGTACATAAAAAAGAAAGACTTCGTTGACAAAACATTGTATCTACTTAAGAAAAAGTTTCCACTGTAAGGAAATTGTTTCTGGACTACGGTAATCCTTTCAAAATGTAAATTTGCTAAACTCTCTTTCAATGAAAATGCAGGGATTCGTCGTTCAAAATTCAACGAAATGAAACTTATTAAAATAACCCAGGTTCTGAGCCTTATATTATTTTTTTTAAGATTGACATAAATTAAAGTGTGTATAAAATATCGGAGAAGAACTCATAAAATCAAATCTTTTAAGAGTTCACTGACAGAATATCATTTTTACAAGCATTTTTTTTAATAAATTAATAAATATTAGAAAATACTAATTTCGTTAAATGGCGAAAGGAACTTAGAATTATGTTAAACATATTTAAAACCAATAATTGAATTTATGAATATTTTGAAGATAATTTTAATGTTTGTTTGTGGAAGTTCCTTTCACCAATTAAATCAACAATTTTTCACAATACACGTAAAACATCAGTTATTTCTACAAAATATACCCCCTCCCACATAAAGAAAAAAACCTCACTAATTTCATCAACTTTTTCCTTAGCTTTCACATCGTCTGAGCCAAAAATCAAGGGTAAATTCTGCTGATGATTCCCAATAATGATGAAATAGCTGTTCAGGATTCCCGTAGATGTAAGCTCAGTCTGCGAAAGCATAATGACGGTCCAGTTGTCATTTTATCCTGATATACGAATTATTATCGACGTTTAGTTTTGCTTTTTTTGATTAAATTTCTTTGTAAGCATTACATTCCTTTAATTTTCATTGGCCTTTATTGAAAACGAGGTCAATATAGTTAAAAACTAATTTTATTTTGTAATATTTGATGAAAATAGCAATGAAATTTGTAATATCTGTATCAGTATTATCTTTGAAAAGTTCCTTTTTTCGATTTATTTATTAATTAATTTATTTAATTAATTATTTTAGAGTCAGATTGCTTAGCAATTTAATATTTCAAATATTATTTCGCTAATTTTCAAAACTTTTTTTTCAAAAACTGAATCACTCCATTCATTATTTGAATAGAAGAGAATTTTCAAGTTGCAACCATTTGACGTCATGCTCAAATAGAAAATATCGTTTTGCCTACTGCGCAGCGATTTGGACTTCTCCCCACTCCCCGACGATAAAGTTATGGTCCGAAAATATACCTGATCCGCAACATCCATACTTTAGCAATGTCCAACAGCGTATGTTAAATACAGTGAAATACACAAGTCTCAGCTGAATAGAGGCAAATATTCAGTGTGTTATGGAAATAAACAGAATAGAACGGAGAAGCAAGTTCCAATTGTTACGAGCAACCCTGATGACGAATCAAAGCGATGATTGATTCAGCGAATGATTCCTGTGAAACGAATAATAAACCAAAGTTCTGTGTTCGAGAATAACTAGAATCAATAGGAGGCAAGCTGAGCGATTTATCCAGATATTCCTTTAGATTAGCGGACTCACGGAACTCCAAGTTTCAGTTAAGAGATATTTGCGAACATGTGTTGTTCTATCTGTAAATAATTTAAGAAGAAGGATCTATCCTTGTATTGTTAGTTTACGAAAGTTATATTTATCACCGCATCTATTCGATTGTGTTGTTCTATCTGTAAATAATTTAAGAAGAAGGATCTATCCTTGTATTGTTAGTTTACGAAAGTTATATTTATCACCGCATCTATTCGATTGCTATCTTCACTGACTTCTCTCACAAAATCTAATTGTTGGGTAAAAATTACAATAGTCTATCTTATATTCTTAGTTATTGAATACAATCCAACTATTCAAATACTAGTTCAGATACATTTTAGCTATTGTTATATTCCTCCTATAAGATAACAGCTTGGTTTCACTTACATATATTTTTCAGTTCCTCTTGGAAATTAAGTAAAAAATATGCAATCAATACAAATTGATTGGAGTTTCATTTACTGCAGAATTGTTATGACGCATTTTACACTGTAAACATTTCATAGACTCGTAAAAATAGACCATATATACAAGGAAACCAACAAAAAAGCATTTCCAAGTCCATCCCTTGTTATAATATTCATTCTTAATGCGCTTGAATATGACATTAAATAAGATGTAATGTTGTCGTTATTATATAAATTCCTGTTTCATTGTTTTAATTCCATGATTATTAATGATGTAACTTTAGCATTGTTAAACTTATTACTTTTCAAATTCTTATGTTCTTTTGATGTTAAAAATTTTACTCGGGACGGGTAAGTTCCGAAGTTTTATTTTATGTTGTAATCTGATGATGGGAGATTATATAATCCCGAAACATGTTATTTTAATGCTTTTTTGTTGGTTGCCTTGTGTATATGGTCTATTTTCACTATTATTATATGGAAATACACATCATGAATAATTTCATAGACTATATTTAAGAATTCAAAATGTACTTGATATCTTTCAATCTTATAAATAATTCGTATTGTTTTATCTGCAATTATAATCAGGATGAGTTCAGTTTGACTTGAACCTGCAGATTTTGGTAAAATGATTGATATTTGATAATGAAATCTGATATTTTATCAGATCATCTAGGTCACATAGTGATGACATATGCTGATTGCCATTCATTTGAATACATTATTTTTGATTTTTAATGTGTCACCGGATATTCATTAAATCATTTTTGATTTCCTGATTCTATTTACGATAATAATGTGCTCTTATGTTTTAATATTCAGCTCTGTTCGTTTTAGAAGTCCAAGAGAGAAAAAAGCCCTTTTTTCCAAAACAAAAACTTCTTTAATAAAACTTAAAGAGGAAATTTAGTTGGAAGTCAGGGTCCAAGAATGAAAATTAAAGTGCAATAAAAATGAATGAAAAATAGGAAACAAAAAAATAATTATGGCGAACAAAGTAAAGGACAATAAAAAAAGTTAGGCAAAGTTACAGAGGTTAGGAACGAAAACTTGAATTAGTCGATGCTTCCTATTATAGGAGAGACGTATTATAAACTTATTATAAATCTTTGAAATTAGAGATGTGGAACACGAAGTGATCTCTCATATTTCATCCGATCCTGAAGACGTGTAGCTCATTACAGTGATAAACCATAACGAAAAAACAAACATTTTTTTCCATTTCTATTTTCTTTTACTTTGATAAAATTGTCTTAGTCATTTCTCTGTTTTTCATTCAGTATTTCTTTGTACTTCAACGTTCTCTTTCTCATCACCGATTCCCAATTGAACTAATTTCCAGTTAATAGCCAAATTCCAATTAAAACTTATTCTTTACTTCACAAAAATTAGAAGTAAGTAATGGAGAATGTTCTCTCAAAAACTTTAATACTTTTTAAAATCAATTTGTAGATCCATACTGAATATTTTCAGACAATTTCCATTTCATGTCAAAACAAATCTGGACTTTTGCACAATAACATGCATTATGCATTAGCAATATTTCATAATGTAAAAGTTTCACTTTAAGAATTATTTGTTGTTAGATGTACTAGCAGCTTGTTATCTCAATTTGTAAAAGGAATAGGCTAAAGTTAGCAATGTTAAGTATTATCGATATTTGCTCCTGGATGCCGATTCATAAATTATTACTGATTGATAGCATCGATTGAAGTTCACAGCCAGCACTTTATTCAATTGTTGAAAATGCATACAAATCTATGCAGAAATAACCTAAGAAACACTTATATACATAAATACACATATTTAACTATCATACATTTAACTATTCTGAAGAATAGTATATAGGGGTAAAGTACGACCTTGGATATTGACACTATTATCCAGTAAATGTTGACATTATTCATAATACGCGGATAATGTTGAATAAAGTAAAAGTGAAAATAGTATTTTGAAGTTTATCTGGATAATGATGACATCATCCAGACACACTTGGATAATGTAATAATCTACGGTTGAACAAGGAATTGCGCATGCGTAGTTCATCGTTTTAAGCTCGTTAAACTCGATATTCGTATAACACCCAGTTCTTCAGTGTTCCACGTAACGTAGACAGATCTCGTCTACATTGTTCGTGATATTTACCCATTGTAAATTCATTTGGTAATTTTCTATTTTCACCAATAAAAAATAATGTTTAAAATTTTGTAATATAAACATCCTGGAGGACGTCATACCTCAACTTACCTAGCCTACAGCTAACCTGCATACACGATTCGCTCGGGCGCTGTTGGAACTTCAACATCTTGAGTTCATACTAAGAAGTTAGTCAAATATTTTTCCCATTGATTTCATGACAGCTGAAAAATACTTAACTTAGCATCAGCTCAAACTGTTGGCGCCAGAGCGAATCATGTGTACTGATTAGCTATTAGTTAGGGAAGTTGAGATACATTGACAAATTTTAAAAATACCTAACTTCCGTTAAAATTGAAAATTACCAAATATTTTTACAATGGGTAGATATCACGAATAATTAATAAAAAAATAAGGGAAAATGCTAGATAAATGTTAATTAACGAAAATACGATTATAATTAACTTAACAATTTCTGGCGAACGCCATTAATTTTATGGACATAAAATAGGGAATTACCGAATAATTTTTTGCTGTATAATTTTGGTTCTATAATATTGTATTCAATATTACATTTTCAATAAATAACGTGTTTTTTACTTAAGAAAATAATTGTAAACGTGCTGGCTTAATTTTACATCTATTATTCGAAGTCGACCTAAATGGGTAACGTCGAGATTATCCAGATCAAGCCGATTATGAGATAAATTACTTTTTATTTCGGTCATTTACTTCGTTATCTGTTTAGATAACGTTGTCATTCCCGGATAATCTCGATATTAACCATATTTTTTTATATAATAAATGTAAGCAAATTTATATAATTAATGTATAATGTCCAAAATTTTAAAATAACCTTACTAATAAACATCTAATGTTTAGCAGAATACTATATGTTAATTAAATTCTATGTATAATCATGTAGCAAGTAAAAAAACAAAGCAAAGAAATAAAAAACTCTCGAAGCTTCGCCTATCTCTAAAATCACCGCGTAGATATTTGGCAATAATTAATTAAAGTCGGTTCACCATCAAAACCAAATCGCAATATTCCCACCTCATTTCCATCGATCATATTTAATATTCATAATGTAGAAATTTTACTAGATTATTCGGATCGATTAACCTTAGGGCACACACCCTAGCAATCTTTCAAAACGCGGGGGTTCGATTCAAATTAGTGTTAGTATGTAGTTATGCTGATATTGGAGGAAATAGTAAATGAAATTTAATGCTTGTAAATAGAAATAAAAGGGCAGCCACTGTAATTGTTCGAGAATTCTAAGAGTTTTTTTTTTTTCATTTGCTACATTATTATACTAATTAAATTTAATTAAAAGAAAGTGATTTTGTAACAATAAAAGTACTACATTTATGTACTTTCAAGCAGTTATGGAATACAAAATGTGTCAGATGACATTTAGTCATAGATTTAAAGATTCTTAAAAGAACAATATAATCTTGGATAGTTTATAATCTACTAGTATATAATCACTGTAATCTTGAGTTGTTCCAATATTATAAGAATTATTAAGGAAACGTGCTGTGGTTTACGCCCTACTCAAACAGCCTGATCACACGATCATTTAGTCACGCAAGAATGGAAGAGCACTATTTTGTTTTGGAATGTTTTTGCTGTCAAAATATATCTAGGGCTGCAATTTGCTGGGAAGGCTACATAGATACTGCTTCCAACTCGAATTTTCGTATCATCATATCCGAGACCTATGCATTTCCAGCCACTGTAAGAAAGGTAAAGGAATTAGTGAAAAGAGAACTGAAGTATTCAAGTGAAGCAGTGCCCAGATCACGGGAGTATTAAATACAAATGTGGAATACATAATTAATCAGGATCTAGATCTTCGAAAATATTGTAAACCAAAGATTATACAAGCTTAGACCCCGTAACATTGCAAAGGGCAGAACCAACTCTCGTAAGCTACGAATATATGAAGGAATGCTTGTAGGTGATTGGTAGAAAAATGTAACTCGTGATGAAATCTGGACGTAATCAAACGGCTGTAATAATCCATGGGCAATTTGCTGTCGTCCACATGACGCAAAGGCAGGACAGAATGGTTCAGTCAATGTAAAGAAACCTTTTCCAGTAGTAGCTAGTTATTAGCATCGGGAAAGGGTAAACACTGGGCATAGATTTTCTGGAAAAACAGGGTTAACGCTGCTTTCTACGAACAGAACATTTTGTAATTCTTATTTCTGAAATTCATAGACTTCTCCTTGAGGCTTCGTCTCCTACAGCAAATCAACAGTGAC
This sequence comes from Thereuonema tuberculata, assembly GCA_023159025.1. Classification (NCBI taxonomy): domain Eukaryota; kingdom Metazoa; phylum Arthropoda; class Chilopoda; order Scutigeromorpha; family Scutigeridae; genus Thereuonema; species Thereuonema tuberculata. The sequence goes on from JAFIDM010005346.1 coordinate 22,426,633, forward strand.
ATACATGAATAAAATGGCTGAATAAACGGAAAATTAGGCTCTTCTCTTTGACATACCCCTCAAATCGCCAAATGCATCTCTGTGGATTGGGTCCTTGGTACAAGACATAGCACTGGAAAGCATGTCAGGAGGAATCGGACAAAATACCATTAACAACTTTTCAACTTAGCCTCCTTCGGTGGAAATGTTTTGTCGCGCAATAACCGGAATTCTAGGGAAGCCAACAGAGCAGAATCGTTGATGGTTGGGTGGTTCCTCATGACAACTAAGTACTGCTAAAATCATTCTTATAAAAACGTTCTTATATATTTGGTAAATTCTCCGTATACCAGCTGGATGGTTACCGTAGTAATGGGCATGTTTCTGACTTATATAGAAAAAAAGAAATAAAACAATAACTTAAACTAGGAGTGCAAACCCCAAAATTATATCTGTTGTAAATATTTGGAATTTAGTCCAACATAGAAATTTGACTGGTTAGGCCCGAACTGTAAAGAGGCTCCAAATACTAAAACCTATATGAATTGGACAATAACGTTAATCTCAAATAAGAACCTTCATTACTGCAGGAATAAAATGTTTTATGTTTTAATGTAATTGAAATCTCAAAGTGGATCTACAAATATCAGAATTTAATGAGATTTAGACAATAAGAATAAACTTTTAAAAAGGAAGTAAGTCCAAGTATTATTTCTTTATAATAATCCTATTCACTTCTTTTGAAATAAACGCATTTCAAATACAACTATAGTAAAGGAGAATGGACAGATCTGCCCCACCACCATATAGCGATAAGATATACACGTAAGGAAAGATCTCCATAAATAGAGCATTTTTTATCATTACTACTTGTGTCAATTATTAGTCCGTTCGGAGTTATAATTCTAGACATGACTTATGTGTGAATATGGGTTGCAGGGAAGCCGAGCACCGCGACCGTTGATATGACTTATCTCTTAATTCCCGGATGTATTAATTAATTATCAATTAATAATTATTTTTAGTAACAGTAAATATTATTTCCATTTATTACATGTAAATAATTATTGTTTACTTGAAATAAATGATAATATTAATTAATAATTAAGTATAATAATACTTAATAATACTTATTTCTTTTGAGTTGAGGAGGTGAGTGTAAGTTTAATAAGTATAATAATAATTATTATGAGTTAAATAAATAATACATTCGAGAATTATGTAACTCCGAACCGACTAATAATTGAGATGACGACTAATAATTGAGATGACGACTAATAATAAAATATGTTCTATTTAAGGAGATTTTTCTATGAGTATATATCTTATCACAATACAGAGTGGGGCAACTTCCCATAGAGTTTTGCCAATTGTCCTTTATTTTCTTAACTTTGAAAAAAAAAGGTAAACTTGAAATATAAAATTTTATTCCTTATTCTTTATTTAATATTAACTTTAATTTTGTTTGTTTTAATTATTTTTATATGTAGTTATATTTAAAATATTTTCATTCTTTAATTTAGACATTAAGTTAGACTCGGTTAAGCTTTGTAAATGTTACAAAACTAATTCGAACTTTCTAAGCCTCCATGTATTTTAATTTTAATTTAAGCCAGACTTCTAAATTCCCTTCGAATGTTCTTTATATATATTCTATATATATTCTTCTATATATTTTTCATATGCGGAAAATAAGTCATACCGTTTAATGAAAAGTGATTCTTAAATATGTTTTTCTTGCCAATGTTGGTAATAAATAACTTTAGTATCCTATTTCTTCTGTTCATGCACAGTCTTGGCTTCAAGAATACCTTGAGACTAAAACCTGCCTTGAGATTAATACGTCTGCATCTGGATTCAAATCATGAAACCGGCATGGATGTGAAAAACCACTTTAACAACCAAAAAAATTAAAATAAAAACCCGGAAAAGCACTTTGACAATCAAAGGAAAGACAACAAAAAACTACTTTCGCAATTATTAACAAAATCCAGCACTATTTTCAGACTCCGGGACATTTTCCGGGACATACACTGATGCAGGACATTGCACTAAAATCCGGGACTGCCCGCACAATCCTGGACATCTGACTACCAGACTCTTACCAAACTCATTAAGAATATTGCGATTAGGACGATTAATTGAAAGTTGTTCAGAAAAAAATTATTCTAAACTAATTTATAATTTTTTTCTAAAATTCTTTAAAAACGCAAAAAATCTCGTTATATAGTTTTTAATGAATTTTAACTTTCATAGGTAAATAACAATTTATTCCATATGTTTCTAAAAGATATGTTTTAAATGATATTTTTATCACATCAGCTGGAAATATTCAAATATTGACAAATAGTTTATAAACGTTATCTAATTTCAGTATTGAAGAGGTCTCTTCACAGAATTATCGATTTTTGGAGATTAGTTGCACAGTTTAACTAATAAATTACAGAACTGATTGAACCAACGTTAAATCCCTTAATGGACAATTGCAATACTGCTTAAAGCTTCAATTATTAGCATAAATTTAAATAAATGTTTATTAATATCACGGAATACGTACTCTTTCTATGACTTAGGTATCATTTAATAATAACTTTTTTTTAGTTAATTCAGCTTTTTTTTAATTTTAATAAACCATCTATCGAAATAAATGGCTACAATGGAAAATGGCTGTTTGTGTCTGTTTTGGATCACTGTGAATATGCCATGCATTTGCATTACAAAAAAAAAAATGAACCAAAAACCAAAAATAAAGAAATAAAGACTTAAGATGCATAGTTAAATCTCTTTAAGTCTGAAGGATCATATTTGTTGGAAAACCCAGTGATAACAAAGAGCATTGATGTTATGGGAAAATTTGGGATAAGGTTCCCGCGGATGCAGATCACTATGGACTTTTGTCTATGTACTTCTGCTACTGAATTTCCAGAATTTACAGGATTTTACTGATTTACTGTGATTTTAAGTCGAAATGCTATTAGCTCAAAACACTTAAGATTTTAATTTTCCATGATCAATCTCAGCTACGAAGCTTAAGTTTTTACAAATAATTTTAAAAGAACCCTCTTGTTTTCGAAACATGTCAGTCTTTACGTAAAGAGGTAAGAGTAAATACTGCTAAAATACTTAGACGTCCAATTACCATATAGCATTAAAAATGAAACGATAAACTAATATTTTTAAAATATATGCATTTCATACTTATAAAAAAATTATTATTGATAACTAGCCGGGTACCGTCGCTTCGTTCCGGAATCCTTGCGTATATAGCATTAAAAAAAAAAAAAACTTTATTTATTTAGCAAATTAATATTGAGATCGGAGAATATACGACTTTCCAGCCCGTTGTGCCCTTCTCCACTTAACTCAGGTGTATTGCGGGTTGGCGCCACACACCTGGGGTTGCCGCCATACACTTCATCGTCAGTTTGTCAGATTATTCCCTATCCCGAATTTCGAAAAATCATGCCTTATTCCTTGTCAACATCATAAAGGAAACCTCTGTGCAAAACTTCAGTTTTCTAGATCCAAGGGTTTGGGGTGGGCGTTGACGAGTCAGTGAGTGAGTGAGTCAGGACTTTTCTTTTTATGTATGTAGATTTTCATGAATTTTGTTTTGTTAACAGCACTGATTAGTTCTTTATAGATTATATTTGGATGTGTTATTTTCTCATTTTCAACTGTTATCCGATTCGTTCTTTACATATTATTCCTGGTGTTTTGATATCATGTTTATTTATGAAAATATGATCTATATTTGTTTTCGTATTTCCATGAATTGTACAGTTTCTTGTTGTTCCGTAAAGACGATTTTTGAAACCATTATTGCACATAAGATTTACGCATTTCTGTACTACATTGTTTTTATTCATTTTGAAAATATCTATAAGTTTATTTACGTCGCCAATCAGTATAGTTGGACAGTTGTTTAATATATTTTAATTTTTTATGAATAGATTCTCTATTTCAGTAACATTTTAGTAATTTGTAATTTAGCATTTTGCTTACAGAATGACAGACAGAATAACGTTTTATAATATACGTTTTTATAATATATAATAATAATAGCCGGGTACCGTCGCTTCGCTCCGGAACCCTTGCATATATAGCATTAAAAAAAAAAACTTTATTTATTTAGCAAATTAATGTTGCGATCGTCGGAGAATATATAACTTCCCAGCCCGTTGTGGCTTCTCCGAATAACTCGGATGTATTGCGGGTCGGCGTCACACACCGAAAATTCACATTTTTGCATGTATCTTGCAAACGCTGAAGCGTTTGTGAATAAGTGATATATCGTTCGATAGAACTTTCAAATACCAACATTTTCTCAATGTAATATTCTCTTCCATCTTTTATACTTTTCGTTTAAATTGAGAAAAAGTAAAAATTTGACCCTTTAAAAGGCGCCATCTTGGAAACCAAAAACTTTTTTCGAAAGATTTTTGTAGCATTTTGTTTGTCTTAAAAAGATCTACATTTTATCCATTTACATGACCACTCTATCTCTTATAGTTTGGTCACAAAATTGAAAAAACGTAAAGTCTTATGACAGACAAAATAACGCTTTTATAATATATAATAATATATTTGAATCTGTAAAGCTACATCAATTATCGAATATGATCTTCCTTGATTTAGATATAGATATTAAATCAACAGGGATGCGAACTCTGCTCAAACACAAGTTTCTCTAAAACGCCATTTTCACGAAAAGTTAATAAGAAATTAAGTATAAAAGTTGAAAGCTTAGTGATAAATTTGATTATAATTAGTCAATCTGCCGTACCGGTATTGGAAAACACTCGAAACAAAAAGTGATCAGGGAGTATCACTTCTTCGAACACCAGCTTTCATACAAATATGAAGGCAAGTCAGAAGGTTTATCGCCTTATCTCTAGATATATCTATCCCAGTGGCGGATTTAGCACTTCAGAGGCCCTAGGCGCAATTCAATTTTGAGGCCCCCTCTAAATATTTTCACTACCCCTACACAGTGGCGTATCAACGCCTTTGGGGATCCGGGGCGGAAGTTCCATTATTCCACAACCAAAAAAAAAAAAAAAAAAAAAGGAAATACTTCTTGGGTGGATGGGGCCCCTAGGCTGACTGGTGGGGCCCCCTAGGCTGACTGGTGGGGCCCCCTAGGCTTGCTTTTACAACCAAAAAAAAAGGGAAATAAGCTGGCTGGTGGGGTCCCCTAGGCTTGCTTTTACAACAAAGAAAAAAGGAAATCTTGCTTTTACAATCCCCCCCCCCCCCAAAAAAAAAGCTAAAAGCCAAAAGAGCTAAGTTTTGAGGCCCCTTGATTTATGAGGCTTGTGGCGCGCGCCTCCTGCGCCTATGCGGAAATCCGCCACTGATCTATCTCATTTAACAGAAACTCGAGGAATGCTAGGAATTAATGAAGAAAAAATAACCAGAAAACAAAATATCGGTCTAGCCGAGGGTTCCTGTCCTTAGTACTTGAGATACCGAATTACCATTATCATCAAGTACTGTTGCTAATTTATTCAAAAATTTAGATAAAATCTTAAGTTGCTAGAAATCAATACATTGATCATTTCAAAGTGTTTTGCTAATCTTTACATTCAATAAGTTTTAAATCGTCAACTCGCAATTTTAACTCATAACCAATTACCCTATCTACAAAAACAAACCCATAAATTGAGCCTTCTGTTGCTATCCATTGAAATCCGTTCATACATTCGTCATAAAACGATTTTTCGCGATTTGAACATAAATTAAAGTATCTGAAATGATTATATACTCTTTAAATGATCTCTCTTTAAATTTATTCAATTGGTAAAAAGTTGTTAATTATAATTTAAAACATTCATAGAAATGTATTTATGAGTTACAACATGCTTTTTTGTAAGGAAAATAAGAATATTAAATAAAAGTGTTTTAACTCTTAAGAAATGTCATCCAAATTTGTAAATTAAACGTAAAATGTAGTAAGAAGCTTATATTTCAAGATATTTCGAATCTTAAGCTCTGATTCAACATGAGCTAAATACCTAATACAAAAGAAAATTATAAACAAGGAATTGAAAAATATGTAGTAAAATATAATTCAAAAAATATATAAAGAAACTAATCAGATAGAAAAAAAATATATTAGATTCAATGACATTATCCATTTTATTTTCATTTTTCAACATTTAATTGGTTTTATAACTTAAATATTCAATGAATTTAGCTAATGATGTTGCATTTTTTGAAAAATCTCTTACTTTGTAAGGTTTTACAAATTTCTTTAGTATTTGTCAATAGCTCTATTTTAAATTTGCCTCCAAACTTTTATTTATATTTAAAAATCCAAACAGTTATTCAAAAGTCTTTTCATGCAGCTTAGGAGGTAGAAAGACGAAAACATTAGATTCTTTCACAAGACTGCTTCTATTGAAACAGTGAACCTAAACTCTGGAGCACATAAAAGTCAATAGCTTGGATCAGGAACCTCTCCTTTATCATGCTCTGCATAGGTTCTCTCCTTCGCCTAGCGGATATCTGTCTGGGGAATCATCACAATGCGGCAAAATACATCACCTCAGTGGTCACCACGATTCGCAAAATATCAAAAATAGGCTGGATCACGCTAAAGGGTGACAAGATTAAAAGTTCATCCCTCCCTCCCCTAAAATTTAATCCAGTACATTGTAAATAGTAAGTTTTTTTTGCAACTATTTTGTCATGAAATATATATCTTTTAATACATTTAAAATGTACCAAAAAACTAAAAATTAATTTATGTACTGCAAATACTGCAAATTTCTTGGACCTTTCCAGGGCTACTTTTAGCTATTACCATCCCACCTGTTTAGGCCAGATGCAACTACAGCTACTAGTACTACTACTACTTCAGAATTATCTAAGTTTATAACGATTTTGTTTTATCACGGAAATTAAATATGAGAGAGAGAGTGAATTGTAAACCCCTAAAACCAATTGTAGATTGTAAATACAATGACAAAATGTATGAACGTAAAAGCCGTTTTACATTTACCATTTCACTCGCCATAAATGCAAGCCATAACGCAGAACATGTCAGGGTAGATTGCGAATGATTAGTGTACCGCTTTACACTTACCATAACGCCTTCCATCACACGGAATATTTACACTTCTCAATTGTCATCATGCCTACGTTTTATTTACGAAAAAAATAGCATTGATTTATATAATGTCAATGCATCGGATAGGTGAAAGAATGTTTTTAATCAATTAAAATAGGAAATATTCATGTTTTTTTTTTCATCGTTTTGTGTTTTTGTTTTCAGTTTCAATAAATCCGTTTCGACAAATAATTCAGTATCGTTAAATCTCGGTCAACAACGATATTTTTTTCGAGATCTCGGTCGCTGTCGATTCAAATTTTCAAGCCGAAATTCTGAAATGATTTTGATTAATAATGTAACGTTTTATGACAGCATCCACGAAAACCTAAGGAAAAGATGCCCTCCGATCGTGAAAATGATTTTTGTAATCGGTAATTTCGAATAAATAGATACAAATCGATTGGACTTCCAAGTTCTACAATTCGTCACCAGGAGCGTTGGTGTGTCATGGCGCCATTTCTTCAAAGATAGCCCAACCGCTATTTATCGCCATCTGCTCGACATGTGTGATGGCGAGGTGATGGCGACCGTTAAGGCCGTATTACATTTACCATTTCACTCGCCATAACCTCGCCATTTCACTCGCCATCACCTCGCCATCAGATGGCGAGAGGAGATGGCGAGGGATAGAGCTTGGGCTATCTTTGAAGAAATGGTGCGACATCAGATGGCTGGACATCGACACTAGCGCTCCTGGTGACGAATTGTAGAACTTGGAAGTCCAATCGATTTGTATCTATTTATTCGAAATCACCGATTACAAAAATGATTTTCACGATCGGAGGGCATCTTTTCCTTATGTTTTCGTCGATGCTTTCATAAAATGTTACATTATTCATCAAAATCATTTCTTAATTTCGGCTTGAAAATTTGAATCGACAGCGACCGACATCTCGAAAAGATATCGTCGTTGATCGAGATTTAACGAGACTGAATTATTTATCGAAACTGATTTATCGAAACTGAAAACAAAGAACGTAAAACGATGAAAAAAAAACATGAATATTTCCTATTTGAAATAATTAAAAACATTCTTTCATCTATCCGATGCATTGACTAAATGTTTTTTATATAAATCAATGCTATTTTTTTTGTAAATAAAACGTAGGCATGATGACAATTGAGAAGTGTAAATGTACCGTGTGATGGAAGGCGTTATGGTAAATGTAAAGCGGTACATTAATCACTCGCAATCTACCCTGACATTGCCTGCGTTATGGCTTGCATTTATGGCGAGTGAAATGGTAAATGTAATACGGCCTTTATGGCGAGGTTATGGCGAGTAAAATGATAAATGTAAAACGGGCTTAAGTTCTATAAATATAGGCTTGCCAATGTTTAGTTTTACCCTTTTTTAGTTTAATACCAACATTAGAATAATTTTTATAATAATTCTTAAAATGTTTGGTATTTATTGCGTAAATAAATGAGCATCTGATTCAAATTTACTTACCTCAAAAGAAATACAGTTACTAATTCCTAGTAAAAAAAATAAATGCTTATTCAGTTTTAAATAATGTAAACAGCGGACAGAAAAGTGAAAAACATACAGAGAAACAAATTTGATTCTGACGTTTCCTCTTACAGCTGTGGTTTGATTTTTGACATTGGAATTTAATATGAACTAGAATCGAATCCTAATATTCGGATCGATACCAATATTTTTTTGAGAATTACTAGAGAGCACTAGCGAACAAAGCAATGTGTCATTCTGTTTTGGAGCGCGTCTATTGGTGGATTCCTTGAATAAGAATAAAAGAATAATGTAATGTCACTTCAGTTTCAAACAAGTTCCTATCTAGTACGATTTGAAAACATTACCTTCAAAAAATGAATATCATAGTTTAAATCTAAGTTGCCAGCGTTATGTACGTCATATACTATAAGATTAGAATGCAGACTTATTTATTACATGGTTTGAAAACTTTAGAAAATCGTTAAGTATATTAACAAGCTAAAAGACAGCGTAAAATAAATTTAAATATCCTAAAAGAACTATCAAAATTACAGAGCATAAAACAAAGATAATAATAGCATAATGAATGCTAACTAGCTTATATAGGCATTGTTATTATTCCAATTTAAAACGTAGAAGATAACTTGAAACCTGCAAAGTGTTGCTGTTAAAAATACTATTCCTAGAAATTTATGATAAATGCTTGTTAGAAATGCGACAAGCGTATGAGAGATGAAGCTTACCAGAGGATTACTGATGAACTAGAATTACCGATGATCTGTTTGATATATCTATAGAAATTTCGAAAATAACTTGGAAACTTCTCAGTATGCGTTCTATTGTGAAAATTAGATTAATATTCCTACGTTAGTTTTGGAATTTCACCGAGGTTTTATATTGGAAGAGTATTCTCGACAAGTGAACTTTTCCAATCTAGCATTTTATCAAGTTAGTTTCTTTGCAAAACAGTGGCGAAATACTTGCCTCTTCAGATTCAATTATGAAGCAAATAAACAAGGCAGGCAAAGCGATTAGAAAACCAATCCCAATGCTTCGCAACGTCTTCTGATAAGAAAATATCATTGATATTGCTTTAAATTCCTTATTATTATAAATGTGATTGTTGCGAATGCAAAATGCGCAATTGTTGCGTTTACTGTGATTGTTGCGATTGTTGTAGAGCTGCATTATAAATGTGATTGTTGCGAACGTAAAAGACGCAATTGTTGCGATTGCTGGGATTGTTGTGCTTAACGATAATTTAATGAGATGTTAACGATTCTAACCTACGTATAGACACTACGGGAATATAAGTCTGCTGATCTTATCAGAAGACTAAAATTAATTTTGAAATCCATCATTTGTTTCGCTATATTGGTATACATCACTTTTGAGTTTTCTTTTGTTTTTTTCAACTACTGATATATTTTTTTTCAACTACTGGTTACTGAGAACGGATTACTTCTTTCTCTGTATTAAGAAAAATCTCTGTAACTTTTTTTTATTTTCTTCCTTCTGATTGAGTGTCTGTGAAAACCTGTAATGTTTTAAAATGTTTAAGAATATTTGGAATTCCTTATTACAAGTTTCAAGGTTAGCCATGTTTTTTCTTAATTTAGAAATGTTCTTGAGGAAAATTCACTTCTTAGCATAGTAAATGTTGTCCCAAAATTCGAATTAGATAAAAGATTATTTCTACGTTACTTTTATTTTATTTTCTTACATCTTGAAGTAATCTTGATACCTCAAAAACAATATTTGTTCCAACTCTTAATATACTGTTGATTTTATTTATGTCTTGACAATAAAACACTGTTTATGATGTTATGTTATCAGATAATCACTTTATGATAAGACATAATCGTATTTGGAATCTCTGTTAGTAAAGATTCTCTAAAACGAAGAATGATGTAGCAGTTCAAAGATGCCTGGTAATCCTGGTAATCCTCCGTTAATACGTAATGTTAGCATCTTTCATTTTCTCCATGAGGGTTATACTTACCCACATAGTTCGGCATCATATTCCTAAGTTCACAGGAATAAACAAACAAAATTTTCATTTCAAGTCATAGATTTACCTTCGTTTTCTAAGCAAATTTGGATTTTCTAAGTTTTTTAATATTTCCTGAATAAAATTAGTAAAATTTCAAATACAGGGAAAATAAGAAAACTTTGAAATGATATTAGTTCATAATCAAATAATTCCAATTTATCTTAGTACAAGAACAAATTAAGAATTTAGAAGTTTACCAGGTAGAAATATGCAAATATTACGAAACAGCATTCCCTATATTTCAAAATAGAGATGAAATTGTTAAAAAAATATTTAAAACCTATTTGTTTTTCCAAACAATAATCGAAAATAAAATAAGTAGGCGAAAACGGTCTTGTTCTACACTTATATCAATAAATATTTAAGGTGAAAAAGGTTTAATTTAATGTAACAAAATTGAACTTTTAACAAAGGTCTTTATTTTTAAGTCAAACGTTTAGTATTAATGCTTTCAACATTTATAAAAATAGCCTAATTATATATATTCAAAAAACTCATTTATTTTATGAAATCAGCGTCAGCAAAATCATCGTTTTAGCTATTTGTAAGTATGCAGGAATATTGAACAAAGACAAAGAAGAAGTTATTTATAACACTTCATTGCCTAATTGTATTAATGCTAATAATACATAGCAGGTGCAACTTAAACTAAATCATTAACACTTCATACTAGTATTTCTAATCCTTTAAATCTTTTTAATTTACAATACAATATTTCGCTTAGCCCTAATCTTTTTCAAATATCATCTATTACAAATGTATTAAGTTTAAAATAGCAGGAATGTAAAACATCTCAGTAAAGTAATCAATTGTTAATACATCATATTGGAAACAAAACACAACATATCAATCTTAAAGTTTAAAAAGCACCATCAACGTATGTCTACGTTTTGAAATTCATACAAATGAGTTCTTCTTAACTCATTTGAGCATTCAGAAAAAAAAAAATCAGTGTAAACCTTCGCTTTGTGTAATATTTATAGGATAGTTTATTTCAGTTTAATTTCTTTTCTTGTTGAAATTTCTTTTCATGTCCAATAGTCATGGTGAAACTATGTATCATCCTTGTAACAATTGTACAAAGACCTTGGTTGTTGCCGAATATTTTTGAGAATTCTTATCTGCTAAGCAAAAGTCTACATGGAAGACGAGAATGGAAACATACAACGGAACGAGAGAAATAAAAGGAATATCATCTTATTAAAATAAAGGTATTTATTCAAAGACTGAGGAATTGGAGCAATAACGAATTCATCATCACATTCTGGTGCAGGACTATAATTACCATCGACAAAGATCCTGTGTCCTTAACTTTTGTACCCTATAATTTAAATCTGTTAAAAATTTATTAACTCGTCATCGGATTATCGAAACAAGCTTAGTAAAGCTGTTAAGATTTGTTGTTTCTTATAACATGTACAATATTCAAGATAGTCATGGTAGTATATTCAAAATTGCTTAAGAACAGTATACAGGCCTACCATAAATATTTGTCCATCTTCTCTTAGAGATTGAACAACTGAAATAAATAAACTATTTATTCTAGAAGTCATGGTTCAGTTTGCTGACAAAGTGTTTACAACGCTATTGTATCCGATTTGTTTTTTGTTTTTTTCTATGTCTACCTAAATCTTCTAAAAAGCATAACTATAGCAGATTTCTAAGAGCATAACTTCTACATAACAGTTAATTTTCTCAGTTGTTTGTAGCTGTGAAGAAGGGGATTCGTGATGGCTAAACATTAATGGTCATGTCGTGATGTACATCTGTAGGAGAAGTAGTGCAGATTATTTTTCTGTTTCATTGTTAGAGATCTTAACGATTTTTCGCATTTATCATCAAAACATCCTGTTTAATACAAAATGAAAAGTCTGCATCTTTTCAAATTATTTGAAGGACGATGTCAATACACTTTGACAAATTCAAAAATTTCAATAAACCGTTTAAAAGAAAATTTCTTTATTGTAAGATGTTTTTCCACTGGAAAACTTTCAATGATATTTCGAGATGAATAAATTTTACTCTTTCCTACTGTTGATTTGAAGTTGTCAGTTTTCTAAAAAATATTTATAACTGAAGAAATATACAATAATTTTCAAATATATAAATGCATATCTCAGCTCATATTTTGAAGCAGTCACGTTCTACGTTTAAATTTATCTCGAATAAACTAGAAATCCTGTCTTTATTGGTATTCATTGATGTTTCAATAGCTGCATTAAGTACAGCTTAATAGACAGAGATAACGTGAAATAACAAATCTGGATTATTGTATTTGCTGTTATATCACAAACATAAAAGTTGTTTCGCAGAGAAACAGTGCCCTGAACCAAACAAGAATATCATGTTATTCACATATAAATCATTTTCCACCAAGCAATTCATATTATCGAGCAATCAACCTTTACAGGATAATGGGGAGGGGAATTATGCCCTAATGTATTGGATTGCATTATGTGGATCTCAGAATTTATGAGTCTTTGTCATTAGCATTATTATACGGTACTGATAGCGGCTAAGCATTATTTATAGAATACAGCCATTGAATTGAGGATGATGTGCTTTTATTTTGGGTTTAGCCAGCTTTGTTGGCAGAGCAGTTTATTCAATATTTGGCTCCAGAGTCAACAGAATTAAACAAAAAGCATTTTGTGATGACATGGTTGGTCTCTTCTAATATTTACTCCCGTCGTTTCTAAATCTTGCTTGTATCTCGAATAATCTGGAACAATATCCATAATGGAAGCTGTTGTTGTCTCAGTCTTGTGAAGAGATTGCAATATTTTGTTATAGCTAACAATTTAATCCACGAAACCTAAAACACATGACCTTTACTTACAATCTCTAATCATGTAGAGCTGATGTTTTTTCCAGACAAACTATTCATGGAAATTTTAAATTATTTTCAACGAATATTTAGCGATATATGACTTATTTTTACTGAGTTGCAATATTTACTTCATATTATTTTTTCATTGAAAAAAAGAGTTACAACAATTCGAAGACAAGTAACTTCGAGTAGTTCAACTAATTTTAGATTCTCCAACTGAAAAGAACGCTGTTTATTTCCTTATATTCTCTTTTAATTTGGAAAACAGTACATTATTCATGGACATTTATAATTTTAACAATAATTGAAATTAATATTTCTTTCAATAAAAATAATATTCTAATATTATGTTAAAAAAACTGATGTTGCTTTAATGTCACTATACTAAATGTATTAGTAAGCATTAGTAGGAAGAACTCATGCGTCAATGCTCTTGTTCGCTTTCGAAGTATTAGCTATCGAACTAATAAGTATAGTGTACCGAAGTATAAAAAAAAAATAGTTCAAGCATTTTATTTTTAAGTGTATTTCCGCCCTCAAAGACTAGTAATTAACGGAAGCAGAAAACATATTAAACATGTAGAAATTAATTAAAATAGTGCACAAATAGTATGTATAAATATGTATAAGCCACGTCTGATTTACAGCAGACGTTCTATTCTTTTTGTCGCAAGCCTCGAACATTTTATCATTAAAGAAATATAATGCCATTATAGAATTCCTACCGTGAATCCCTTAAAGGTTTGCAAACAAACAAATGGAAAACGCTACTCCAGAGACAAGTAAGAAAGAAAATTTCTCACAAATGTTTAAATTGTTTACTCTTGCTACATCTACTGATGTTTGTCAAGAAACAAAGCACAGCAACATTTTTTTCAGAAATTATTCACAGAAATTCGCCACTTTAATAATATTTCAGGTCTCAAGTAAGAAACTGGTCTGAAATTATACTTTAGCAGTTGTTCGGCATAATTATGAGTTATCCTTATATTATGTAAAGTTTCACAATTATATTTGAATGTATTGACTGACGAAATACATACTAGAGTTCTGTGAGCGAAGCACAGCTCTTGAATTAAAAACTACCTTATGAAACATTTCAGATTAAAAAAACAATAACCTAAATTCAAATAATGTTTTGACCTTTATGATGGAAATAAATAACTAAAGGTTAAATGGCATCTTTTGCTAAACTCCAAACAGGATTACCTTTCTTTATTAAATTAATTAAAATTAATCTTTATTCAATCACAGATGGAAATATTATAGAAGAAAAGGAATGAAGAACAATTAATCACGAAATCACTGATTAGTTGAAAAGAAAGTAATTTTCATAAAAAACACAGCAATAGTTCATTTTAGAAAAAAAATTTCTATATGAAGTTGGTTCTCATTTTCTGCATTTTGTTTTTCAATATTGTTGTATTTCGTAATAAATATAATAAATATACAATATATTTATAATTATTTATTGATAATTTTGCTATTTATAATAGCAATTTATCAATTAATTATTTATAAATTTACATTTGAAAGTTAAAATATTCCTAAACCTATTTTCCAGGTAGTTGAAATGATTTTCAGTACACCACCTCTCACAGATACTTTATGTAATTTTTTTTTATTTAAAATGATTATTATTTTACTTATAAAAACTTAGTTTTTTCTGATTTGCTTTACAACTTTTCTTTTTAATTTTTGTATTTTGTTGGGAAATAAAAATTTGCATTTCCAAAATTTCTCAAGTTATAAAATATTGAATTTTTGAGTTATTTAAGAAACATTCATAAAATGGCTACTGGTATAATCAATAGCTTTATTGCATAGGGTGCAACAGACAAGGCTTAAGCAAAAGTATTGAAGGGTAGATTCGAGTTATCATTACAAACTAATTTATCGAAACAGTTAACTTACATGTTAATACATTCCTTAAGGAGGGAACTCTCAAACATCCAAAGTTAACTCAAAGAAAATGATCTCTAATGAAACTTCATTTGAAAAATTAGATTTGTTTGAGATACTTTTTCTTTATCTTACTTCATGTTTTAAATCATAAATACTATATATTAATTTTTACCTTTCTACCTCGATCGGAATATACAAATATTTACTAAATCTAGAAATACTGGGAATATTTCATTCGTGCTAAATTTTTATTTCTTTTCTGAAAGGAATAAGTTTCGTTAGCTTCTTGCTTCATTATCTGCTCTGTTGATCAAGAAAGAATTTAAATTATTTGTTGAAGCGCAATCTGTGGTTTTTAAAGGGTCACGCACCTTAAGCCACCATAAATGCCTGAAGGTCTTTAATCTGAAGAAGCAGATATTCATTGAAGTAACGAAATGATGAGATAAGAGATGATGTTAAGTTTCATTGGGACTCGGCATGTAATAGCAAAAAAAGGATAATATTTTAGAATAGATATCTTAAAATCTGAGACTGAGTTTCAGAGCATTATTAGAATAAAACTAAATTAATGTCAGAGTGCTTCTAACAAAAATGTTAGAAATGTACAATTGAATGTCATAAAATTGTATAATCATTATACTTTAATGGGATTCTAAAACCAAAAATAGTCTGATTTTATTTTTATATTCATTTAAACAAATTTATTAAAAGAGAAAAAAAAATAAATGAACAATCAGATTTTATACTCTGACTTCCTATATAAATATGCCTTCTTTTTAGAATGCATAATCGTAAGAGAAATATCTTGAATCTTTCACATATTGTTTTCATTATGTAAAGATGATGCTTACAAATTCTGTGGCATGCTGGTTCTGGAGAAGCTTTCCTAGTGCTTGGGAGAGATGTGAACTTTCAGTCATATCTTACCGAACTATTTTAGAAATAAACCTCTTTAATAGAAGCTCAGAAAGATTCATATTATCAATGATTATAAACTGTTTAAATATTAAAATAAAGAAATAAATAAATACCTGTAAACGAAGATTTCTAAATTTAGACTGCACTGAATTGCATTGGCATTGGAAAAGTAGTCTTGGAGCTGGTCGAAGATTACATGAGATGATCATATCATCTATAAAATAAAGTAACATTACTCTAAGTTAATAAATTAAACCTAAAGCTAAATGTTAAATCTGATTCTAATGAAATCAGACAATTTGCCTTTAGCTAATGCTGAAAATAATATCACATATATGTATATTAAATTCAACAAAAAAAAATCAAAACCCAATTCAATAAATGCTGGTTTTTTTTTGTCCTTAATTTCTAATATATTATTTAACAAGTATGAATGTTCTTTTCAAGATGCAAAGTCTAATTTTGTAATTCAGACAAACATACATGAACGAATGGAAATTAATAGTCAAACCTTTCTAGGGGTTCGAATTTAAGCCTTGACAACATTGAATAATAAAGTGACCAAAGCAGTGGTATGCTCATAGTGTGGCGATTAAAATTCAATGAAGTAGAATTTGACAAGAAAACTTAAAACACAGATAGTATAAAAAGACAAATTAAAATAATAATTTTACTGGCAGAAAATAAATGTTTTACTGCATTTATATAAATTTTATATCAACTAAATTAAATCAAGCTTTAAACACTTTTACTAAATGAGAATACTTAACTTCCGGAAATGTTAGTGATTTCTTTCCCATTTCAGATGTTTCTATTAACTAATGAAGTCGTGGTCGTCACGGCTAGTTGCACCAATGTGAGCAACTTCTTTGCAATTATGAGGCAATAGAACTTCATAATGTGGATTAATAGCTTCATAAAATAAATTAAAAATATAAATAAAACAAAAATCTGAAGCTTTAATATTTAATCCCACTTCTGTGAAATTCTCGCATTTTCCTTCTTAAACATATTTTAACACACTAGGTTCTGATGGATTATTGGATCATTTAGATGTCGTGCTACCTGAGTAATCTTCTTTTCATTCTATTTGGACCTAAATCCGAAACTTCATAAAATTTATCATGTTTAATATATGTTATTTTTATTTATGTGTGTGTATCAATCTCAAGTATTGAACAATCTCAAAAAATATTCCGCTATTGATTAACAAGTTAAGGAGACTCAGCGACATCGAATAACAATTACATATAAAAAAATTGCAGAAATATCTAAATAGAAAAATCCTACTAATCTAAATTTCATAGAGCAAAGATTAAAGCTGTTATCAGCAATAAAACTTTTATTTAATTCTAGTTTATAATTAATTCATGCTATGTTTACAGTTAAATCAAATTGTAAATCTAGCATCAATTATTAACAGATGGTAGCATGTCAATATATTAGCTTAATGTGACAGTAAAAAGGTGAAGTTATAAGTATTAAATATAAACCATATACATTTAAATTTATCTGATTCCTGCTGAAATAATAACTAGGATTCAAAAAATGTAAAGCCTTTAGCAAATCAAGAGAAAGTTGAGAAATTAAAATCATCGAAAGTTGATTTTGATGCAGAGAACATAATTATAAAAATAGATTAGAAAAGACCAATATGTAAATATTCCGAAAAGCTATAAATTACAAGTTACTTGGCGTATGGAGATATAGTTTCAATTACAGTTTCCCATTTAATGTGAAAGAACAATGCGAGGGTATTTACTAAACCAAAGCACCGTACAGTTGTAGTTAAAGCATTCTCATAAATTATCAACAATGCGATAACTGTACAATACCATGTCATTTGTGATAGGACATTAATAGTCTTTATTTTCCTACAACATGTAATGGTACCACATTGATTTTACCAAGCATCTTATCTGATTCCACTGATAATTTCATATTGATTGAAAATTCCTTGTCAAATTGACACAAAGGAGATTATCTTCAGACTTCAAAGAAAGATATGAGCTTTACATCTATGAGAAATAAAAATCATTTACAATCTCAGCTTAGTTCAAAAATGCATTCCATAGTGAAACAATGAAATCTGTAACATAAAAATTAATGCCTGCAACGAAGCACTTCTCTCAAGGTCTGTGTGTAATATGTACTACTTCCATACATTAACATGTCACAGTAACCTCTCGTGTTTTAAAATTTATATTCTTTCTTAATTATGTAGAGCTCTGCGGAAAATATTGAAATTACTGATTTCAAATTAACTGATTTTTTCCAATGCCATTATTCTTTTGTGTTGATATATGATATTTCTTTCAATACTACTTGCATGTGAAATATTCTTTAAGATAATTAGTGATAAGTGTGTTGCTGCTGTTGAATTCCTTTTAGTTGAAATCATCTTGACAGTTTAACAAAACGATTCTTGGAAGTTTAATTTGATTTTCCGTATGTTCTGCAGGTTCTAGGATACTTTTCGGTTGTGGAACTCAACTTATCGGTAAATAATAGATTCTTGTAGAAGCATTCTCAGAAAATCTTTATTATGCGCTTTGCTAGAAAGAGACTTAGCATTCGGAAATTCCTCGAAAATAATTACAATTTTAAATTATGATGGAAATCCGAAAGGAATTCAAGGTTGAATGAAACCAATGTTAAATTTGCATTCTTTAGCGCAAAATAACAAATCCTCTGAATCTTAGGGCAGAAAGAGAGAGAGCTTTGTCTTACAGAAAAGAGGTGAACACGAGGTTAATCAGTGGTGAATATGATGATAAAAGAACGCGGAGGAAATGCTGGTAATATGATGCGAAGCTAATTGAATTCTTGAGGAACAAAATTATTCAGTCTTTTAATTAGGAATTAAGAAATCCAAATGTGCTTCTGAGCAAATGCATTATCCCACTTTTTGGTTATATGTAATTCAACGTACAATGTTCACGAATTCCTCATTTAGCACATTTCCTTAATATACATAAATAGAAAGATTTATTACAAGGGGAATGTCGTGGAGCAGAAGATTTTCAAGAGAGTTGGCTGAAACATGTTTCATTTTCTCACTTTAAAACCTCCATCTAGAATATATAGGCTTCTAAACAGTTCAGAAATTGCCATGTTTTAGTTTAGAATGTTTTAAACTAAACGAGGATGTTCAGGGTGTTTTAGAATTTTAATATTTTTCACATTGTTCAATCTTTAGAATATCTTTTCTTATATAACAATTTAAGAAAATTTCAGTTGTCTTGAGTAATCAATGAATTAATCTTCAATTAAAAGCTTTCAATTTTTATTTTGGGTTTGTTTGGAAACTTCACTAGTTAGTAGAAACAAATCAAATGTATTTTATTTAATAGGTTAGTTGGTTGTGGTCAATTTTCGTAAAGGTAAATCTTACTACCTTTTGGAAACTAAAAAAAAAAAGGATTCTTTGATTAAAAGTACTTTCTGTTTTTGTTCTAACTAATTATAGAAATCCAATTAATAAAAACTTTTTACACTCATGTCCATAAATAAAGGAATAAAGGAAATTGGGGGAAAAACTTGCACTATATCCTTCCTGAAAGCGAATCTATATATAATGCGTAGTAATCTGCCGCAATTGACCTCACTGATAAGTGGAAGTCTAGAACATCAATGAACGAGATCATTTCGGAGATACTGCCATCTAGATATAGGCTGGCATTATGATTGGCTCTCTGTACACCTCTCCATGTCTTTGGTGGATATAATGTAGCTGGGCAGATACATCGGAATGTGATTATTCAACAATGCGTCCGTCTCGTGAGGGGTACAATGGGACCGACCTCCTATTTATGGACGATAATGCCATAGAACGGACCTTGTCAATGAGTCCTTGGATATTCGGAGTTATAGATTGGCGAGCGATGTTCCCCATCTAAATCCTATTGAAAATGCTTGAGAAATTTTCGAGAGACGCATTGCAGGACGGAATCATCCTCATCGTTCCCTTAAAGAGCTGCGCACAGCATTGTTGTAGGAGTGGAACCCATGAACAGTTCGATAATCTCATCCGCAGTATGTCACATCGTTATACGGCATATATTTCTGTCAGAAGACATCATATTCCATATTAACATTTCTGTAGAGCATTAAAATTTGCTTTTGTTCCAAGGCGTGATAATAACTGTGTGACTCTAAATGTGCTTTTTTCCATTTTAACAATTTTTTAGGTACTATTGTTGGTTTCTTGTGTTTTATCTGGGGGCACGGTAGTGCCCCCGCCAAGACGAGCCGAAGGCAGGAAGGGCACTACGTACTTTTTCTGGAAGTGTTTCGTCGTATTTGCGAACCCTCCTAGCTTCGGCCTGGATAATACTAGAGAGCTCAAATTTTCAGGATAAGATGCAGTTAGCAGACTAATGAAATACGCTAAGTTTCATTTATTTAGCTTTTATACTTTGGATTTTTTATCGTTTTCAGTTGTATCACAAATATTTATAACGCATTAAATAGCTGTGTGTGTCTGAATTTCCATGATCCTTAATTTAGACATTGACATGAGTAATGTATATAGCGCGTTTTATTAGGGTTGACGCCCGTTTCTCGCTTCTCGACACCCATTTCTTTCTGTCCATCCAGTCGCCATGTGGATGATCTCTAGTGAGCATTGCATCTTCCACTTCTTACCCGAAGTCCTGACAGGCCTTCTTCTTTTCCTTCTTTCAGTAGGGGTCCACTGCCATACTCGCTTCGCCATTTTGATTCTAACAAAATATTTTATTTAATATCCGAAATTCAAAATTGTTATTTGTGCTGGCCAACTGAGTCCTATTCCCACATACAAATATTCCTCTTTTCATTAACATACTGAAAAGGAGTCGACACACACTGTATCTTTCAAATCTCAGTGCTCTTTTGTTACATGAAAGTACACATGAAGTACTTCAAATAAATATATATATATATATATATTTAGTTTGGTCCTGAAGGAGGAATGAGACATGATACTATAATGGTCCTTTTTTGAGGGATTTCCTCACTCCGGGATGAGATATTATCTCGACTTACTAATTTCTTACTAATTTCTCTTACCAATCTTCCCACTTCCATCAATCATTTTTTTCCACTTATTTATTTATCTATATTTATTTACACATTAATTATTTTACTTTATTTTATTTTATTTTACTTTTTTCTATTTTATTTTATTTTTCTAGTTCTTCCCCACTGTTGTTCTTACTTTTTTTCAATGTAACGGTGTTTTTGAATTGAAATTGACCAATTGAGTTCGCCACCGGTCACGCACCCTCCCCCACGCAATTAAGAAATTGTCCCCAAGGACTTTTCCCTGTTTTTCGCTGTCCCCTCCCACCCCTTCTCCTTCTCACAGGGCGGTCACGAGTTGCTCCGAATAAACAACCATGAGTAACCCCAGAAACTAATGACGAAAGTTGTTAGTTGTGCGCACACCTTGATGTAACTAACATTTATACATCTCCCGAAGAAGGCCCGAGGCACCGGGCCGAAATATCGAGATAATATCTCATCCTGGAGTGAGGAAATCCCTCAAAAAAGGACCTATATATATATTGGGGCCAACGCCCTACAGATTTCGAAATATTCGGCGTTATTTTCGTCGATTTTCAAGTATTGTCTTGTTAGCTCACTGCTATCTTAAGAAAGCAAGTGTTACTGTGGAATAATGGTATGTTAACGGCCTGCAAATCTAAGGATTCGAGTTCAAACCATGTAATATTTTTTTTAATTTCATTTTATTTTTAATTTCATTTTATTTTTAATTTATTTTTATTTTTTTACTTTATTTTTTGTCTTTTTCTCTGTTTTATTTTATTTTTTTCTCTTCTTTCTTTGTAATAGCCTAATGTAAGTTTTTCCGTTTATATTATGCATATTAGACCGAAAAGCAATTTAAGATTAGAAGTAAATAAATAATATTCTCATTAACTTTGATTTTAAGTTAATTAGTTACTGATTAACTAAAGTTTTTTTTTTCTTATCATGTTGTGATGATGCTCATTTACTGTTTGTAATTAAAAGTATTTCAGTTGTGTTTTTTCTGTATTTTAAGAAAAATTAAGTTTGTCAGAATCTTAAATTTAATACTTTACTAACTGAATTCTTTTCTTTTTTTTTCTTATGATATGACCATTAGCATATTAAAAAAAATTTAGTACTAAAGTAATTATATAAAGAAAAACTAAAATTCAATTAGTGAAGTATTACATTTTAAAACTCTTACATAAAAACTTAATTTTTCCTAAAATAAAAGCACAACTGAAGGAATTTTAAATACAAACAGTAAATGAGAATCATCACAACATAAGAAAAAAAAAAGTTTCGTTAATTAAGTAACTAAACTAAATATTCTCGTTAACTTTGGTTTTTAATTAATATGTATTTACTTCTAATCTTAAATTGGTTTTCTGTCTAATATTCATAACACAAACGAAAAAAACTTACATTAGGCTATCATAAAGAAAGAAGGAAAAAAAAGTAAAAAGAAAAAAAAAATTTAAAACAAAAAATAAAGTAAAAAAATAAAATGAGATTAAAAATAAAATGAAATTAAAAAAAGAATTACATGGGATTTGCACTCAAGACCCTTACATTTGCAGGCCGATAACATACCGTTACTTCACAGTAACACTTGCTTTCTTAAGATAGCAGTGCACTAATAAGGCAATACATGAAAATCGACTAAAATAACGCTGATTATCTCGAAATCTGTAGGGCATTGGCCCCAACGTATATGTAAATAGCTATATTTGAAGTAATTATTGTGTATTTTGTTATCTAACAAAAGGGCACTGAGATTTGAAAGATACAGGCTGTGTCGACTCCTTGTGAGTTGAAAATATAATATTGAGGTCATACGAGTATTTACGGGTTTCTTACCTAACTACGATTTTATTCATTCATTTAACGAAACAAATTGGCCGCCGATTTTTAAATAACTGCTAACTTTTTGTTAACTTTTAACTTTGTAAGGAAGACATAAGAAAACCGTTACTATTAACAGTCGTTACAACGGCCCAGATATTAAGACCTACCCTCTTAGATATATGCATCCCCTTATGATTTACAGCAATTCCTAATGTGATCACTGATTATGACTCAAAACTCACCACTCAGTCAACAATAAAATAGGCTCACATCTTCCAACCAAACTTTAATTCTCACGCTTCATATCCTGTGTTCCTACATCTGTTTCCAATACCTACATCTGTTTCCAGTACATCTGTTTCCAATTAACATCTTTCAGGCGATTTTAATTGTATTTTGCTATTATTTTCACAGAACAAAACAGATAAAACTACTCATTTATATTTTATAGAATAGGTCAAGAATAAAATTTGATATGTCATGATAATTAAAGTTCTAGTTAAATAATGTATTAAGACTGTTAGAAATAATATTCTTCTTTTCTAAATGTGATCGCAAAATAGTTATTTTTTAATTTTTATAAACATTCAGTTTTCTATAAAATTTAAAAACTTTGTTATTCTTTCTTTTCTTCAAGTTCAGAATGGTTTAATAGGTTGCAAAGCAACAACATCATCATTTATATTTCTTATCTATGAACTATTCCCGCCTCTGCAGTCATATGAACGCTAATTGATGTGTTTCCTGAAGTGGGGCTCCTCTTTTTCTGCATTTTTGTTTCGGTGTGTGATTAATCCAATGCTATCTTCCTTTCTCTTTTCACTGATTGCATTAATTCTGTTGTTTCTCCGAAGATCGATCAAGGTTTAAGGGGAGGCTGCGTATTACGAACGAGGGACTCAAGTGGGAGAAATACTGCGGTGGCCTTTCCATCACCCGGTTTTATCGATTGGCAATTCCTCGCCACATCATTCTATCATTAGCACAGGATGCTGCGTAATTGCCGGATACAGAGTTTTCCACCAGGTGCAAGACATCTACAATTCGAAATGACAATTTTTTTTTTCTTTGTCTCTAATACCTGCGTCAATACAGCACATCAATTAGTAAGAACCTTTATTTCCAAGTTTTAATGGCAATAATTCCAACAGGATTCGCTGCGAAATACAGGAACATGAAGGTTCTGAAAAGTAGAATCTGAGCAACTTCAACTGATGCACATTACCATTCTTGTACAGAAAACTGAAATAATTCAATAGGTAAAGGTGTTTTGTGGAAAGCTTGTTATTGAACGATTGCTATCATAAATAAATTGAAATAGACAAAAAGTGATCAAATATTAGGATTACGCAAAATTACTGAAGAGTAATTAATGCATTTCTATCAAATAGAATAATTCAGATCAACACAACATCCTGTAGCACCACTGGAATAAAACTATGTCTCAATGAGTCTATGACTTTCAAGGTCATTAAAACTATTTAATGTTTCAAATATTTTATACAAGAGCAAATTGTTGTGTTTTCTGTGTACATCAACTTTATGTATCCTAACTGTCCCTTGTTGCTTGAGACCAGAGAGACATTACCGAAACATTTTCTAGGCAACAATTCTAACAAAACAAAATAACATCTATATCATGCTCCCAATTTCTGAATGTCAGAATTTCGGTACATATTGAAAGTAAAGTTCCGTAAAAAGGACAAAGAGACATAGGTTCTCCATCAATTGTTTGCTTTTAATTTCATAAAATAATAATGCTTTACAACCGATTCAACTATAATAATGACACTATCAATCTTCATTTTTTTAAATAATGTACTTAAAATCACGCCATTAATTTTGTGGATTCCTGGAACTGGGTGTTGACTTTACGTTACACATCAACAATCTCTTCGTACACAAATACATTTTGTCATCGGATATTCGAGTGATGAATTTGACAAATACATTGGCTTCCACTCGATTGTTTTGTTTGTCAGTAACCTTCACTTTTATTTACTCCAGTCCAGTAAATGATTTCACAGCCTTCACGGTCATGTACAACAGCAGCGTCGTGCCTCTTTCGACCATGTGTCGTATATTTGAACACATATCAAAGGCTCAGCTCTTAGTAGAAGTTGACTGGAGGCGTTTTCAGCATCTGCTGTTAACCTCTTCTACTTGCTTCCAGTCTTTCTTCGAGTTCATAAGTAGGTCAGTTCTTCACTCTTCAAAACTACATACATATGTCGGATAGGAAGCCACTTACTTCCCAGTGTTTAAAACTTTCTGTTTTGGAGCATTTATCAAAGATATTTCTGCCCGGTTTTCCAAAATAAACCAGAAGGATAACAGCTTGAGTACTGATATGCATGTAACTTCAAGATCAGTTATAACACCAGAGTATAATAATAATAATAATAATAATAATAATAATAATAATAACCCACACTCAGCGGCTGCGTGAATCATGGGCTCGTAAGGAACTTCATGGCAGACATCATCACGAACTCAGCCAGCCTCATGTCGACATGGAAGCGTCGAACAGATGGCTGACGAGTGGTGAGCTGTTTGGGGAGACCGAAGGGTTCATGATCGCAATACAGGACCAAGTCATCTCCACACGCAACTACAAGAAACACATTCTACACGATGCAAACACACATGACGACAAATGCAGGAAATGCCACACTACGCATGAGACGATCGACCACGTAACATCAGGCTGTCCCCTTCTCTCTCAAATAGACTACCTCCACCGACACAATCAGGTAGCGTCGATCGTTCATCAACAACTAGCACACAAACATTCACTTATTAAGAGCACGGTCCCGTACTACAAGTACATATCACAAAGCGTATTAGAGTTACCCTCATATAAACTATACTGGGACCGCCCCATTCACACAGACAAAACCATACATCACAACAGACCAGACATCACACTTGTTGATAAGGTCAACAAACAGACCTATCTAATTGATATTGCAGTGCCTATCAGCAAGAACATGCAGAAAACTCACGCAGACAAGATCAGTAAATACACTGATCTAGCACACGAGCTCCAGAAGCAGTGGAGGCAGGATCGAGTACGTGTTTTACCCATCGTTCTGTCTGCCACTGGTCTGGTGCCTCACACATTGCACCACAGTCTCAGCACACTAGGACTTCACAACAACACTTATACACAACTGCAGAAGGCTGTGGTACTCAACACTACACGCATAGTTAGGAAATTTATGGACACAACCACACATCCCTAATCATTCTCGCACACGTCTTTACACTTGGCAGTATGTGCTTTGGTCCTTTACCCGCCATATTGGTTTTGCTGGGGAAACCCAAGGTTTGAAACATACAAACATAATAATAAATAAATATATATATATCGGATATATACTTAAAGTTATTTTCGAAAGATTGTAACTGGAGAACCACATAGCTGAATAAGAGGACTTTCGTGGCGATGGAATTTTCTTTAGCGCAAAAAAAAAAAAAAAAAATTCGGAAGATGGCCACTAGTGCGATATATTTGGCATTGCAGTACTGTAGTGGATAATGAAAATGCCATGACACATGATTGAAAGCAGACAGGTGAGCAATACGTCACTTCATTTTATAATGACAATGTTCCAAAGGATCGTGCACTTCTTGTGAACCTGTTTTATCAAAATAACAGCCTTGCGTCAAAATAACAAAATTGCCTTAACAGCATTGAGAAAGTTTAGGTTTTCATGCAGAATGATACCCCAACTCCCATCGACTCTGTCAAGCGTTTGCTTCGGAGTACTTTTACCGAAGCCAGAATCATCAGTCCCCATTTTCATACAACGTGGCCAGCATGTTCGCCGGATCTAAATCCCTGCGACTTTTGGCTGTGGGGGCATCAAAAAGACCTTGTCTATCGTGAATACTTAGCCAAGGTACTTTGCGTTAAGGGACCTGAAGACCAGCATTACACTCCATATTCACAATATTGCGAGTGACACTCTACATGGTATGGTTGATTTCAGTACGTTTCAGATTTCGGGGAGAGCCATATTGAACGTCCTTATGTAACACACAAGAATCATGTCTTTCCACTACAATATTGTAGCGCCATATCTCAGACTAGCGGCCACCTTCGGAAGTAGTTTTTCTTTTTTCTTTGGCGACAAGCAAAATTCCATTACTGCGGACGTCCTTATGTGAAATAGAAAGTCGTTGCTCTGATTGGTTCTCCAGTTATAGCCTTTTGAAACTTGAATTTTAATTATAAACACCTTGTATATAGAGAAACGAAAAACAAAGAACAAAGAAACTTACTTTTCATAGAAAATATGCATTTTTTTTAGCTCATTATATTTTTAAAATATTTTTGTTTAGCAATCATTTTAATTAGCAGGCCCGTAATCAGCTGATTTAAATAATATTTTAATGGATCACTTGATTATAGAGAAATATCTGACATTTATTGATATCGATTTTTCATATCGAATTATCAAATTTATTTAAATTGAATTTTACTCATAGCATTTTCATCTGTTTGTATTGTTTGCTCAGTTAATTGAATACTTATGGTAGTCTCCCATCAAATACAGAAATATTTAAATACCTCCAGACCCATTTGACATAGAAACCGAAAACGTTTTCAACACTGATATATATCTTTCAATGCATACAAAAAATTACGTTAATAATTCATTCGACTTTAAATATAATTAATTTGAAAGTGATATTAACCTAATTACTCAATAACTTTCCAAAACAATAAATTATTAAACATGTATATTTAAATTTCAATTTAAATATCAGAGATTGAATTAATAAATTACATAACGATTTAGTTCATAGATTTGACTTAATTTGGATATAACAATCACCATTCCCTCAAGGCGTCGAAATAGATAAATCACAGTAGGATAAGAATACATTATGGAATCAAATTAATTGATCCTATTTTACATCTGAACATTAAAGTTTTTAAAGTGGTATGTTATATGTTTTATGGTGAAAACAAAATCCTTTATTTCTGGTCTTTATTAAAAAAATGCTATTGTTGGCAAATTACTAAATAATTATACATTATTTAATAATTATATAAAAAAGTAAAATTTTGACAACATTTTATGAATTAAGGATATTTTTTGATGAAAGCATTATGCCCGCACTCTAAAATCTGAATGTTGATCTTTCTCCAATCACCAATCTAACAGTTCAAAATAGATGTCGATGACCAGTCCAATGGTCGCCCTCCTTATTCCTGTGAAAAAAATCGACTAACAATTTAAAAATCTGAATCCTAGAAGTTATTTGGAGGAAAAAAAAATCATGAAACTAAAATTTTACTTTTCTTTCTTTCTCCTTATCTACTGAATCTCAAGCATTATACTTAACATTCACTCTTTGGAAGCACAACAAAGACAGCAACCTGAATGACATGCATTAAACATTTTTAAAAAGTAAATATACTGGACGATTATTTTTGCTCTGTTAACCATTTTCAAAAACTGTTGCTTGTTTATTTGTGTTTTTTTATTTTTAAAAAAGAAATAGCATTAGTAATTTCTGCATATTACCATTTTCGTACATGGAAAAGGATAAAAAATATTTATCCCATTTTAATTATCTAAATAAGATGTTAATTTAAATGTCCTTTGTTGAATGATGGCGAGCGGACTATGCCAATTCTTAACAACAAAGAATATTGTCAAAGAATCACAATATCTTTGAACGTCATTTAAGCAAGTCTTAACTGTCTAACACGCTGCTGATATCATAATTACCCATATGCTTCACAGCATTTCTGTAACCAAGCGAAGGACAATATCAAGGCGAAGCCATAGGAAGAAGACATTCTCAGCTAATCTCTATGTGCCAGTAAGAACAGAATTCCCTTTTGTCCTTCCACAAGGTACAGTATGACCTCCATTATTCATCTAGAGAACTGAAGAAGATCTGATGAATTGGTTAATCGAACTCTATTTTTTTTAACATAATTAGGAATCCGTTGAATCCTTTATTCATTAAAAAATTATGCCAATCTCATACATTATTAACACCATCATTTTCTTATTTGGAAAACGAAAATTCCAAATAAAGATTAAATTGTGGAAGGTCAAACTTGTTAAAAATACTAGAAAACATTAGTACCAAGAGAAAATTCCTTTAACATTAAAAAAAAACCGGCCAGACACCTTCTGAACTGACAACAATATTAAATGCTCTCATTAAACAGAAACACTGAGTGATATAGGATCAAAGGTTACTTAAAGTTATTGTAATAAGCCAGCCTGTGATTTGATCATAGCAGTCAATGTAGGTTTTGATCCAAAAACATATCTTAAGAAGTATCAGCTGATCTAGTTATTGTCTTATTTTCT
Organism: Thereuonema tuberculata; assembly: GCA_023159025.1. Lineage (NCBI taxonomy): Eukaryota > Metazoa > Arthropoda > Chilopoda > Scutigeromorpha > Scutigeridae > Thereuonema > Thereuonema tuberculata. The sequence goes on from JAFIDM010005346.1 coordinate 22,456,102, forward strand.
TTTCTTCCACAGTAGAAGAAATGTTGACTTCTCTAGGTGCTACGCAGAGAAGGTTGCAACGTGTTACATATACATTCCATACTTCAACTAAAAATCTGAGTGTAATTCAGTTCGAAATAGTCTGTTGTCACACTGTTACTCTGTTTTAGCTGTAACTATTGTAGCTTTGAAATGTATGGCACAAGCATAAATATTACCATGGCAGGAAATATGGCAGAAATAATGCTTCTTATAAAACGGATTTTTTTTTCAATTAATATCCATTATTAATTACGGAAGTCATAATTTTCTTTGCAGCTGCAGATACCAAACTATTGTTGATATTCTTCTATCGTTGTATTGTTCTATCGTCGAAAATAACAGGAGAGCCACGGGTAAATGCTTAACACATCTCCCTTTATTTACAACAGAAAATGCATTCCATTTTTTCGTATGACGTGAGGTTTTTGTTCAGTGATGCAATCCCGCTTTCTTGCCGGGAGGGCACTCCAGCGCGGTGTGATTGTAAACATAAGATAAAATTGAATTGGCAAACGCTAATGGAAGTTAACGGTTATATGACAGATTTCCTGTTGACATAATTATACAGGATGCATGCCAATTCCATCCAGGTCCGCCTGTGAGGGAGAGTATTCCTTCCATCCAATGTGTATTCCTTCTTTAAATATAAATTTACAGAAAACATTTATCAAAAATAAACACTCGTTTTCTTATGAAAACCAAGGGACTGATTTTCTAACTTTAGCTGTAAAAAATATCAAACTTTATAAACTACTGTATTTGTTAAAAAATTACAAATTTTAAAAACTTAATGGAACACTTTATTTCTTATTTTCTTCTGCTTTAAAGCATGATCTTGATATAACTTAATATTAATTATTCTTTTGATTTCTTTAATATATTCTTTCTTTCAGTTCACTTGATGACTGTGAAAGTACCATTTGAAAGATCGAATCGCCAACACACCAGTTGTTGCGTGCTGGGGTTGCCCTTTCAAAAACCAAATAAACCCTTAAGTTTCGCTTTAGCTCAGTCTTTTATGATCTTCCCTCCTGTTTGTTTTGCAGCCATACTTCACAGTTAATAAGGACGTTCTGCTGTTTTTGTCCGAGCGACTGCCAATAAAAAAAGTATATGGCGTAGCCACCACTGCCATCTCTACGGCCTTTTCCACCCTTCTTTTTTATTTTACATAAATAAAATTGTCTCAAAATTAAAATGTCAACTCAAACTAAACCGATTACATTGGGTGGGAGGAACAAATCGGCGATACGTTAAGAGGAAGTTGCGGAGACAAAATTTCCCTGGCTTCAAGCAACAAAGATAATGGGAACTATTTGGTAGAAATTCGAGAGGCTGAAAGCAAAAATGTGGCAAACATCCAAACGATGCTCTTTCAGAAACTTCTCTTTTTTTTAAAAAAATGTCTTTCATAATTACATATTTATTAAAATAACTCGGAAGCCAAGATAATTGCAGATAAGGTCATTGCAATATTCACAAATGCTATACATTTTATTTATCCTAATTTATATTGATGTCATACGAAACCAAGTCATCAGACTAATTTATTAGAGAAAACTTCCATCAAATTAGCGAAAATAACAAAATATACTACATATCTTTTCCGATATTTTACATTTTAAAAGCAGTTTATAGAAAATACATGGAAATGATATACTGTATTTAAGAGTTCTTATTATATTTTTTTCAGAATTCAAAATGAAATTCTTAGTATCCCTGTTAACCCAGTCAACAAAGAATATATCTTCAAAGAATTTGATAGGTTTAAAAATCATAACTCCATAATGTTACAACAAAATGAATATATTGCATTAATGTATAAACTTAACGTTATAAACTACAAATGGTAAAATATTTACAGCTTTTTTCCGTTATTTTATCTTTAATAATTAATTCTTTAACATATGTTACAATATTGGCAGACATCATAGAATTTTCTGTAGATATGCAACAATATGTATAGAATGTTATTCTTACAATCGCCGGATATCTTATTTTACATTTAAACAATTTTATGTGTTAATAATTTATATTAAACCATACTTAATATAAGCAAATGATTTGTATTCATATAATAATGGCTTATTGGAATTTCCAAATAAATAAATTTGCTCAATCTTGATTTCTAATTCCATATAACTTCATGTCTTCTATCAAAGGAATTGTTTGTAGCTCTAGAGTACTTTTAAAAAAATTATAACAAAAAAATTCATTTTTGAAACTATTTCCAGTACTTGAATTATATCGAAGTTTTATTATTTTAAGTTTCTACTTCTCAGTGATTGACGTGGATTTACTTTTTATAAAATACGGATTTACAAAATTAATCAGTATTGTATTAGTCAGCATATTAATTTATTTTATAATCATTCAATATTCAAAATTTAAAAAATAATAATTTTTAGAAATTAAATTTTTTACACGTTATAATCAAAATATCTTCTGGAATCGGAAAAGCAAAGTTATTCTGTTTCAATTTATAAATATTTAAATGCAGAAAAAAACTTTGAGAATTGAATTAATAATGATTTTTGAATTATAAGAAAGAATGGTTCCACCTTTTTATTATTCAGCAAAAGGAAATTAATTATCCTTTTCCAGAAACAGTTTTTTCCCATCTTCTTTCGAGCCAAATTAATTGGTCTCTTGAGCCGATTTGAAATTCGAGAAAAAAAAGATTACAATGTACAGCTAAGTTAAAAACACATTAGGACAAAAAAAAAAAATAAACATCTTAAATTCCACTGAAATCGCAAGAATGTACATAATTAGTTTGTTTTTCGAAGATGTTAGCAATTTCTTACGAATGCATCAAAACCATTTTTTCACATTATAATTAAAATTTTTGACGATATTTGGAATTTTGAAATTTTCTAAAATTTTGAGTTGAACAAGCAATCCCCTTTTAACTTCCAATTTTTACTTTTAATATTTTTTTTTTCTTTACAGAATAGGATTATTACTGAAAAACAATAAGTTTTACTTATTTCTGCTATCAGAACTTTACTTCTATACGTATGGAGGGGGGTAAAGTCCCAACATTTTTTTTTTTTTGAACAAATAAAAAATTTCTATTAACAAATATAACGAATGTAACAAATAAGAATTCTATTGACTTTCTTAAAAATTATCAGGCAATCTTCAGAGCAGCAAAAATGCAAAGAAATAAAGTATTTGAATCAACATGACATCTATCGGATCTTAAGCTAGACTTGGTAAATGGAATTACTACTATATATAAAAAAATAAGGAAATCCATTGAATTAGTTTTTTTTTAAGAAAATTAGAAATTTGAAAAAATAAATATAAAAAAAAATAAAAATAAAACAGCTTTTATAATTTTTTTTCATTATTATTATTATTATTATTATTAGTTGATTGTAATTAACTATCAATGAAAGAGTTGTTTATAAAAAAAAAATTTTTCTTTTTTTGATACTACAGAAAAACTGAATAAAAGTGTTACTATTTAACTTAGAATCTATGTTAGCATCTATTAATTTAAAAAAACTGAAGTTAATGAAAAACAAAACAATTTTAAAGTAAATTTATTTATCTGCATCGTTTTATCAATGCTGAGTAAGAAGTTATTTACCATGCATTTATCGAATTTTAAGATAAATACTTCAAACACGAAGATAGATGCTTTTTGAAATCATTAATTTACAGATAAAAAAAAGTTGTACTAAGTTGGTGATCTCAAATCTACATGTTCGGAATTGTCATTTAAGATAGATAATAAACATTCCTTGAAAACAACTTGTCAACACTTAAACAAAAGCACAAGAAATTAGAAGACAATGGATGAGAGAATTAATGAATTCATTGTTTGCCCAGAAAGTTTGATTTTTCTTGTTGTCGCTACAGAAAGAGTCTTGAAAACGTATTAATACAAGCAATTAAGTCTTCATTTGATTGTGTTTGTCTTATGAGGGATTTCAGTTGACTGAAGAGGTTGTTCAGTCCTTTCCATTAAGCAGTAAAGAAGAAATCACGAGGGAAATGCTAAGTAGTATGACAAATAAAATCAATGGAATGGTGAAATGTCAAATCTTGAAGTATTATCAAATGTCTCTTGTGAAATACTACATTGTTATTCATCATTTGACTTGTTCGTTTCAATTTCAAAGGTATTTCAATACGTTGTATATTAATTGAATCAGTAGTTGAAAAAACAGGTGAAGTCAATTTTTTTTTTTAATTTTTCGCTTTCAATGGATGTATAGTGTTCATTTGGGACCGCATTTCCTGTACAAAAACCAGCTAAGACAGATCAGCCGCCACGATAGTAGAGACCAGCTCCATATAGTGTCAATTACAAAAAACACGTGAAGTCCACTGACTTGCCTGGTTTTTGCAACTTACACAAAATTTTGATTTACGTTTCGGCAAACCACAGGTGGACGTATGTTCGATGTGTGAAGAATTTTCAGTTAAATTAAAATGTGCTAAAACAGTCGAAGAAAAAAAAAGAAAGTTACTGCTGAACACATTGTACACAACAGTCGAGCAAACAAGTTTTACAAAAAAATACAAATGGTGAAAACGATGTGTGAAGAAGATAGTACCAGAAGATAGCTAGGTATTGTTTCATCTGTCCTATCCGCTATTATTGAGTATGTGAAGGTAATAAAAGTGTAAAATTCGGGTTTTTTTCTTCGCAAACATGAAATCTTTTAATCGATATTTACAGTCAGTTGCAAAAACAGGCTAAGTCAGCAAACAAATTTATTTTTTAGAAAAATATCTAGAAGTCAAAAAATTGTCTGTTGCTGCATTTTGATTCAAGAGTTGGTTAAATAAATATAAAAAAAATGTAGCCTACAATAGTTTTTCTTTTTTTTTTGGGGGGGGGGGATGGAGAATTTTGACTTACCCTGTTTTTGCAACTACTTCAATTGTAGCAACATTTAGCATTGCTGGATGTTTCCGAAGCTTACGTTTCTACAAAATGAAAAATTTAATCTTACAATACGAAAGCTGGGGAAAAAATAATCTCAGAATACGAAAGGATATCTAAAGTGAATCACAGAAGGCGACGTATGACTGAATAGTTGTCTCTCTCAATCTCATGAAGGAAAGGAACCACGTAAAGAAATTCTCAAACCAAATACCTTATTTTTATCTATGTAAAAACAAGAATAGATACTATTCGAAATACTAGGACAAATTATAAAGGACAAAATTAATGATTTCTTTTTTTAATCCAAATATTTTTATCAGTTTGGAAATATCTTTAATAGCAAACGTATTTTAACTTATCGATAATTTATTTTCTTAAGGGCTTTATCATTACGTAAATACAGTCAAACTTGGATAATTTGAAGTTGAAGGGACCAGAGAAAAAGTTCGAAATATTTAAAAACTCGAATTACATATATTCTCTCAAACAGAAGAGATAAATAAAAAAGATTAACTCCACGTTCAAAGATACACAAACTTTATCTAAGAATAATGCTAAAGTTTTTTTTCATTAAATCAAACATTTTTTACTAGCTTAATTATTTATCACTTTAAAAAAAAAAGGCAGATATTTTTAATTGCTTTCCTTGAATGCAATCTTTGAGTCATAGCATTTGATTCCAACCTATCAATTGATACAAAAATAAATCCCAACCCTCGCTTTTGTTATCTTTAGAAAGTTCGTTAAAATAAATAATGTATCTTAGCTGAGAAAAGTCTCAGGAACAATTTTTACCGTAATATTTTAAGGACAATCGTACCAAAAATTCCAATCATCCAAAATAAAATTCGAATTATCCAGAATTTCGAATTAAACAAGTTCGAATTATCCAAGTTTGACTGTGCTATCTCGCTTCGTGTAGCCAAGTCTTGTCAGTTCCACAGAGCGCCGTGTTCTGCCTCCAGATAAGGGTATTCTGTTGCTAAACGATCTTAAGCCAAACTTGCTCTCACTTGATTGGAATTAAAACATTAATTTTAACTCCAGTTTTTCCAGTTGATTAAATTATAACTAAAAGATCTAGAAACGAATAATTGGAGATAAGACAAAAACAAGAGCAAACAAAAGACGTCAATTACGATGCTGAACAGCTCGCAGACAGCCTCAGAAATGGGAATTGGAGAAAGAAGCAATGGAAAAAAAAACATGTTAGAGCTATAAGACTTCAATTACTTGGTTGGAATTCATCAAGTCCCGGAAGATTAACAATGATAGGCAAGGAACATTTACAATGGGTAAGAATAAGAAAAGAAATATTTATAAGTTATTTAAAAAAAAATCATTATTTACATTGAATACATTATTTACATAGTTGAGAAAGAAACTTCCATACTGTCAACTTTTATGCTACTTTATTGAGTTGGTGTATAATTAAACAGCATTTCTGCTTTAATATGTTACCATGAAGAAGTTGCTTTCTCTCTTTTCAATGACGCTCTTAAATTTCTCAGATCTATTAGGTGAATACAGTAATCTTTTTTTTTCCCTTTTCTTCGTTCTGACCGATTTATAGACTGCTCACAGTGGCAATGAATCAAGCTACGGAATTCCCTAGAGATGCTTTTTTTTTTCTTATTCCTTTCTTTTACTTATTTCCTGGACGAGTAACACAAAAGCAGTTTAAACTCGAATAGCTCTCTAAAAGAAGCTTCATGCTTAATTGCCTTTAAATAAAAATACCTAATAAAAAACCGCTTCATTTATGGTGTGCTGAAATCGAAAAGATCTCGAGAAAAACATAGCAAGAAAATTTTCGTTACTTTTGATAGATGATACGTAAAGAAAACGCTAATAATAACACATCCACCCACACATAGTCTCATTTCCTTTATCGAAGGATTAAAAAAATAATTTGTTTTGCTTAGTTTTTTTTCTAAGAAGAATCTAAAGACATAAATAAAAAAACTCTTATTTTGAAGGGTTATTTAGCTTCTTTATTTCTCCCCCCCTCCCCCCCAAATAAAGAAAGAAATAAAGATTATTTTTTGTATATTGTAGAAATTCCATTATGTTTTCAGATCAGTGACAGATAATTGATTAATCCTTTTTAATCTCCCTCATTCTTAAGTGCAGGATTAAACAATCAAGTCATTATATTTTCCATGCTTTTTGAAATTTCTAACATTACTAATCTAATCGCCTCCTTTCAGTGATCATAATAACTGTAGTATATAAATTCGTCTGCACGAATAATTTTTCTGAGGGACTCCTAGATTGCTGTTTCGTGATTTCTAGTATTTTTGAGGTTACAATGTTTTGCAAAGCCAGGGAGAAGCTGAAGAAAGCATAATTAAAAAAAAAAAAAAGTGTCGTTAAATTTAACAAAAATTCTGAAATTCAATATAATAACAATGTATACAGTCATCAAGATAACTATTAAATGCAAAAATAACTATCCGAAAACTGTGTACATCTTGTAGATATTGTAACAGGGCGTATTTTAAACTATACTGATTAATTGTCTGTATTAAAAAAATCTCTTCTAACGTTATAGTAGTATAGATATAGCATTACAATTTGATTTTAAATTTTCATGTAATTTATTATAGCAGGATTTGCTATCATTTATTATTCGAATTATTATAAACTGGCAGCAAAGCCTGTCGGACGAAAAAAATCTGAAAAATCATTTTATTATCAACTATCAAGTAAATATCTCCTTATAAACTACATTTTTTTGTAAAAACCGCATCATATCCTTCTATCAGATGTCCTTGATCTATTCGGCCACGAATTTTGGTTTTGACGTCGCAAGTACGACGTGCTGGAGAAATAGCAACATATAACTGTCCATGACTAAAAACAGGTTCTGGTAAATAATTACCAACCATATCTAAAGTTTGTCCTTGTAAATAAGTTTTACTAAAAGTAAGAATGGAATAATTATTATTTTTTTGACTCATAACGCCGAAAGGCATTTGAAACTCACCTTTGTAATCTAAATACTGCGCTAACTTGTGAACGAAGCTTCTACGGCAAAAATGGTGGTTGAGTTTCAAAATCAGTGTAAAAAACTGAGTATAGTCAATCCATTTCAGGAAGGCAGTCCCCTCAGGCGTTGCGACTGAGAACTTGAAAAAATAGGGGTGAAAGGGTATCAGGGTATTGTTACGGAATTAAAAAAAGGCCTTACGTGATCCTTTTTTTAGTAATTTGAGATTTCAGCTCTTCGGAAATATAGTTATTTAAAGCCGATAATAACGAGGTCAAGCTCTGCCAACACTGTTGTAATCTTTCCTCCCTACCCCCACTTACCTTATACCCTTTCTATCCTACTTTTTCAAGTTCTCAGTCCCAACTCCAGAGGGGACTGCCTTCCTCAAATGGATTGACTTATAAGTATGCCGAATTTCATTAAAATGGGTGCAGTGGTAACAAATTATTTGGTTTTGAACGTATGTTTTGTTAGAATTTCAGTTGTCTAGGTCAGTTTTCATGGAAACAACATGGAATGACAAAATGAACTAATACTTCATCCAATTTGAGTACCCTTGATTTAATGGTACCATTGAGAAACTTGGATCTATCTTAATAGCTTGATTATATCGAATTACAGACAGACCGACAGACGAACTTAGCCAATTATTTAAGTTGAAGTTCAAAAGTAACTTTCAAACTTCGTAGAAACGAATTCCACAATTTATACTACAATTTTAATTGAAAAAGTTATTGATTTTCAAGGCTTCTCAACGCTAATCGATGGTTTTTTTATTTATATAGTATGAAATCTGACAATTTGGGTTGATAATTTTTCACAAATTTAATTGTGAAACCATCTGCAAATTTTTATTTCCATTGAATTCATTGAAATCTTACTTCACTATACACAGGGAAAGTATACAAGGTACTACCCAGGGAACATCGCAATTTCTTTGCTTTTTCTAAATCTGTCACAAAGGTACAATTCTGTAGGCTATGGTATATGGTTACCATAATATTAATATTTCGTAAAGTTAATTAACGAAATTAACTTTAAATTAATTAATTAATTAAATTAATTTAAATCAAAATTAAAAGTACAAAATTCAAGAATTCAAAAAATAAAAATATTAAAAAAAAAATTCTGAAGGATAGAAGATACATACTGAAGTTCGTATAGTAATTACAGTCGGACCTCTATTTAACGAAGGCGCTAAATCCCGAAGAAAAGTTCGTTATATGGAAAATTCGTTAAATAGAGATTCGCCTTTTATTATTCAATATTATTAAAAAAGTAATAATTTTAATAACATAAAGCATACATTATCACATGCGTACTTAAATTTTACTAATAAAGTCTGTTAATTTTGTTTGAGTTTTTTTTTTTAAAAAAGTGTTCTCGCATCTTTGCAATGCACCAAAAACCCCTTCAGTATTTTCTTCAAATTGTTAACCGCATCGGATTGTTTCAAATGATTTTAGCGTCTCATCATACGAAGGTTTTTTTGATTTCTGCATCATGATCATTTCCATTATTATCATATTCATCTTCATTGCAATTCAAAGCTGTATTGTTTTTATTTTTCACTTTGTCCAAATTATCCGATTCAGTTAGTGTTTCCGTGGTCTCAACTTCAAAATGAAGTGAAAGATAATCATCAATCGGCACATCATCGTTAATTTCTTCTTTTTCTCTCAGCTGTGTCCACATTTCTTTCATTTCCTCTAAGGGAATATTGATAATAAAAACATTTCTAGGAGAAAAAAAAATAGATACCACGAAAAAGTTCATTAAATAGAAAATGCACTTTGCTATTTGGAGGTTATTTTACGAAGAAATTAGCAAAATGTTCTTGGTTCCAAAGAAAAGTTCGCAAAATAGAGAAATTCGCAAAATAGAGGTTCGTTAAATAGAGGTCCGACTGTATTCCTTTACACTTATTTCTATTTCTGTTGATGATATCAGTATTTCTATTTACATCAATCTGCAAGTTATATGGCAAAAAAAAATAATAATAACCAAAAATACAAAACAACAAAATTAAAACAAAATATTTTAAATAAAAGGGTGTCTGTTACTTTCTATCTTTTTCATTATTTTCCTCTTTTTTCGCCGTGTAACTTGCAGATATACGGCAAAATAGGAAGACTGACGTCATCGTCAGAAAAAATAAAAGTGTAAAAGTAATAGTTACTATGGAAACTTTTTTTTTTGTATTTTGAATTTTTATTTTTTGAATTACTTAAATTTTGAATTTTTGAAATTATTTTTAAATTTTTGAAACTATCTTGAATTTTTTGAATTTTTTTAAATGGGTATATTATGAAAAATGTATCCTTATATATTATTTCTCAAAGCTGTTTTTCTGTCGGAACGCCGTATTTCCGTTAATTCTTCATCAAATTCAATGATTGAGACATCATTTTGAAGATTACGTTCCCCGCTAATGACGAAAAATAAACAAATTGTTTAAAATTAACGTTTATTTAAAAAAACTTTATTTTAAAAAACTTTTTATAAAAATGTAGACACGCTTTAACAGAAGCGACTTCTTTTCGAAAACGAAACCTTCTAGCGTCGTAACCTTCAAATATATTCTTTTTTAAAATAAAAATGCTCTTTAAAATGATATTTCATCGTTTATTTAATAAGAACAGATAAAAAAAACAAACAAAGATTTATATTTTAATAAAATTACAGGAATTATTATAATAAGAAACCTAAAAATTTGTCAACTTCTCATATATTATTTATCAAAGGTGTTTTTTTTTATTATTTCCCTTAATACTTCATCAAATCAATGATTGACATATAATTTTGAAGATTATGTCCACCGCTAATGACAAAAAATAAACAAATTGTTTAAAATTAATGTTTTCGTTATTTTAAAAACCTTTTTTCAAAACCTTTAGTTGTAGAAGGCACACTATGTTTAACAGCTTTTGGAGTTGCTTATTATTTCTCAAAGGTATTTGTTTTTTTGTTTTTTTTTTTATCGATGCGCCACATGATTGAGACGTCATTTTGAAGGTTACGTTCACTTAAATCAACGTTTCTCCTCGCAAGTAATTACCATATATTATTATTTATCTATTGTTTTGTATTATTTATTTATTTTTTTATTACTTAATTTTTCATTACTTTACAGCGTTTGCAACGTTACGTTATACTTCTCCTAATCTTAATAACATTGATCTGCATGACAAGCAAAGGTAAAACAAACATTTATTGCCGAGAATTTTCTTATCCTTATATATTATTTCTCAAAGGTGTTTTGTTGTCGGTTTATTTCCCTTAAGACTTCATCAAAATCAATGATTGAGACATCATTTTGAAGATTACGCTCCCCGCTAATGACGAAAAATAAACAAATTGTTTAAAATTAATGTTTTAGTGAAAAAACCTTATTTTAAAAACCTTTTTATAAAAATGTAGACATGCTTTAACATAAGCGACTTATTTTTCGAAAGCGAAAGAAAATTTCAAATAATGCTGTAGCGTCGTAACTTCTAATACATCCTTTTTGGAATAAAAATGCACTTTAAAAAGATATTTCATCGTTTATTTGATAAGAACAGATAAAAAAACATACAAAGATTTATGTTTTAATAAAAATAAACGACTTATTACAATAAAAAACATAACAATTTGTCAACTTCTCATATATTTTTTCTCAAAGGTGGGTTTTTTTTTTTTTTTATCTCACTTAATACTTTTTCAAAATCAATGATTGAGATATTTTGAAGATTACGTTCACCGCTAATGACGAAAAATAAACAAACTGTTTAAATTATTGTTTTCGTTAAAAAACTTTATTTTAAAAACCTTTATAAAAATGTAGAAGGTGCCATCTATTGAATCTGTTCATTTATTTTTTTCCACATTACCATTCGGTGACTGATCAATATACCATGCTAATTATTCGCACGGGTCAACCTTTTTATAAAAATGGAGAAGGCGCCATCTATTGACAATGGGTTTAACTAACATGCACGACAGCTGTTGGATTTGTTTATTATTTCTCAAAAGTGGTTTTTTGGTGCGAATTATTCGCACGGGTCAACTAGTTATGTATTAATGAAAAAGATAGATAGAAAGTAACTCACAACTTTTTGTTTATTTATTTTTTTTGTCGTTTGTTTTTGTTTTGTTTTCGGTTGCAGACCTGCACTTCTAGATTCCTATGTTTGGTTCTTTCAAGGTAAAGCCGATGAGTGACGCCTATTTCAATATCATTGCGGTTCATTTACATGGACCAGCCTATGAGACCTTAGTGTTTTTGTCGTGATTGGCGCCTTCTGCAACGTGGCCATCACATCATTTTGCATAATTTATTTGGATTATTTAATGTTAAGATCACTTGGAAAAGATTACCAGATTTAACTGAAATATATTGTGCATTTTTGAAGTTTTAAATTTTAATTTATTTAATCAACGCAAGTTGTGGGGGATGGTTTTATTTCTTGCATCAATGATTAAATCACGTTAAATTTTTCATTTTAATAGGAAACATAGTTAATTACGTTATGTGTGGTATTCTTAACTTATGTTTACTATTAATCCGAAGTCTATCACTAAAATGCCTTAACTACGACAGTTTCTACTTTTCGTAAAACATTCTAAATTCTTGCACTGATATAGTTGATCATCCTTATTCTTTAATTTTAAAAGGAAATTGTTTATTGGTTTAAGTATTTGAATTAATTAAATCTTAAAATTAAAGGATTGATATTATTAATGATACCAATATTTCTCGTATTTTATTTTTTAATTTTATTTGTAAATAACAAAAAAAGTTGTCCTAATTTGAATGAGGAAGAAATTGTAATTCGAAACTTTTCAGTTGGTAAAAAATCACAAATTAATGCAATATTGTTATTTTGTAACTCCGTAGAAGTACCCTTCAACAAAACTGCCCCTGCCCCCACCCCGTGGGACAAGAATATCGAAAAATCGTCGACTCTGTATCTTTTAGACAAAAAGCCTTCATATCCAATTACCTGTTTCCAACTCAAACGGCTTCGGAGATGCGCATACCCTTCAAGAAATTTTACACCCCGTTTGCACCCTCAGGACCGAATGTCGAAAATTCGTCGAATACTTATCTCTTCGATTTTGACAAAGAACACTCATGTCAAATTTCGTGCTTAGACTTAAAGCGGTTTCAGAAATATGCGTACCCTTCAAGAAAGTTTACACCCCTTAGTCCAGATCCGGGTTTTGAATTGAATAATGCACGATTCTGGGTTGTATGTGAAACTAGCGATGTTGTTTCAATATAAACACACAACCAGACAAACAAACAAACCAACCAAAAATCAAACAAACAAACTTTCGCGCTATTATATAGAAAAGAATGTCTTCATTTTTCTTTCTGTTTTTTTTTTTAATTTTTCTAATTTTTTTGTGTGTGTATGATTTCTTTTGAGATACGCCATGTTTCTTTCCGTAGGTTATTACAGGAATTATGCTCTGGTTAAAAAGTTTGCCTCTGTTTTCAGGTTTTTATTTTACTGCATAGTTTTCTTTCCGGTTTTCCACATGAGCTCCATCCCAATTTTATTCTTATTTTGACATCCTCTTGAATATCTTTTTATGTCTTGTTACTTTTTTTCCTTTTTATGAAAAATACTAATAGATGGACCAAATCTATCAGTGAGTGAAGATCATATGTAGGAAATAGAAAGCCAGGAAGACCGGGAAGAAGATGATCAGGTGATATAATTGAACCAGCTGGAAACACATGGCTTCGATTAGCCCTAGATTGGAAAAGATGGAGGAATATGGGGGAGGCCGATAGCGAAAAATGTCTATAACAAGGACTGAAGAAGAAGAATTATTAATGATTATAAGCGAACGTTTTAAATGGTTTTTATTTCATTGCTAAAAAATTATGCTTCTTCAAAACAAATCAACTGTAATTGTTAAATTCATTCAATAAATGTCTTTTATTTTAAAAAAAAAACCCAATAATTTTCATGTAATAAGTTATCTAATTTACTATAGAAAATGTTAATTCTTTACTTGTATGTATACTTAAGACGTCTTTGTATCAACAACATGCCAATTTCCGTTTCGAATTTATATTTCAGCTAAATGAGGAATTATAAAGAGAGGTCGTTAACAATCACGGAATCGGTATATCACATCAGGTTGTGGGTTGATGACCGCAGCATGACCGTAGTTGTTGTTGCGCCATAAAGCCTAAACAATTAATCCATTGTATTCGCCATTCATTTTTACATCAGTAAATACCTAAACGAATATACCCATGGATTTTATTTTTTAATATCTCCATAAGCATCCAAAAAAAAAAAACAATCGCAAGCAGAATGCAAAGAATGCTATTATCATTTCAGATTGCTTGTCCACTTTAAGAATATCCATTCATTGATTCAGAAGGTATTTGCAGAAAAACTTACAATTACATTTAGCTCGAATTTTTTTTAGGAAAATATATTAAAAGCAAGATTTTTTTCAATGAATTATGTACAAGCTTATTTAGTTGTTTCATATAAATCTGTGCAATTACTTCCAATTCTAAAAAATCACATCACATTGAGGATATGCTTGGCTCTCTTGCTAAAATGCTTCCTCTTCATAAGCAAGACATCTTAACTTCATTATTACAACTGCTACAGATTGAAAACATTGGCCAATTATCATCTTGGTTCCAAAACCCCATAAAAGTAGCATAAAAAACAAGTGTATATATCCAAATAAGTAAAATCAAAAGGATATAATCTGAACTGTTAAAATTGTACAGCTAATATATATAGTATACATGTTTTTCCTCTCCAAATTAAATTTATATTTCGATTAGTTACAAATTTAGAATATATAATGTCCTCGAATTTAAATTAATCAGAGTTAATCTCGTTAGATGCAAATTACAGAATACTTTGAAAATAGGGATTAGTACTTGTTTAGTGATTATTCTTTTTAATTTATAATTAATTCTTCTACTTTCTACAAAGGTTTAATCCTTTGACTAATGTATTTAATATTCAACATTCAGAAATGTAAGAACGGACTTACTTACTTTGATGAATAGTTCCCTCATTTTTATTTTATAAAAACTTCCTAAATCAGTTTTCCAATGTAAACAAGATTTCCATTTTTATAATGGAAATCTTGTTTACATTGGAAAACTGATTTAGGAAGTTAAACCTAATGTTAATACCAGAATAAAGATATCAACATAAATGTTTTAAAGTCTTTATTACTTAAATATTCAATTAGGATCGTGGAATCTAATTGCCCGAAGATCGTGTCTCAGCTAATCAATTCTTAACTCAAATCTTTACTAATCCAATCTGTTCTCAAAGCTGAGATAAGATTAGTGTAAGTCAATAAGACAAAATTGCATTTATAAAATCGAAATGCAGAAGAATGAAATAAAAAAAAAACGAGTAGGAAATAGAACCGAACAGAATGGGTAAGAATGCTGAGCATTTTCCAGCCCAGACCTTTCTAACCCACGGTTACTTAGTCTAATAATGGTAACTGGTGAGTTGTGACTGCACTTATTACCGTTGACGAAGACAAAAGAGGAAATGGTGGTTGGTCGACAGTGACTTGCCACCTGTACGACTTTTAAGGGTCCGCGCAGCCCTCGAAGAGCGCCAGTGCAAGTTTTATGGCGGCGATTTTTATGGATTAGAGTGACACTAGGACACGCAGAACAAGTCACCGGTGACAGAGGAGGGCGAAAGTAAAACAGACCCAGAGGGAAAATGGAGAAGATCGGGAAGCAATACATGTGGGAATTAAAAAAGGAAAAAAAAGAACAGATTGAAAGAGGGTCCGATTGTATCAAATATCTCACTAGGTTAGAAAGGTAAAATCTCTCTCTAGGATAGAGTCTAAATCTCTCTCTTCATTTATCTACTTACTTCTAGATAAAAAAAGAATAAATAAAAGTTTCATAAAAAATAAATGTTGGATACTGATAATGACTTGCACCCTGCAAGTCGAAACGTTTAATAAAATTTGAAGTGAGTATTTAAAGTAAATACATTTTTTAATATGAAGGTAGTCCTGCTTTAATACTTCTTTTATATAGGTATAATATTAAGGATAAGTTAGGTAAAACAACCAAGCATCAGTTCAGAAAATAAGCATTTTGCTGATTACCTTGCAAAAATTAGAGCAGAATTTAAATAATTTTAAATTCACTGGCTGCAACATACATGACTTTAAAAATTATTCTATTTAAAAGACATAAAAAATCCATAGAAACTACTGCTTTCACTTTCAACATTTTAGGCTTCATCTGGTTACAGTTCAAATTTATATCAAAATTACAGTAAGTCTTTCTTCATCTTTCTTACATACCAGAACGATCAGAACAGTTAAAAAAATGGTATGTGATATAAGATGCATTGGATATGACTGCTTCTATGTAGAAGCACGGCGTTCATTGAAACCACGGATAAAAGAACATATTAGGACAATGACTAAAAGGGACATTTCATTTTTGACAGTGATTTATTTTTCAAAAAGCTGGGCACATTTCGGACACGTATTCCGATTATTTTTATCCAAAGTGAGAAGGGATTTGTCAGAAAGTATAAGAAATCTATATGTATATTACAATCGAACCACTATTAGAACGATTGCACTGTATCTCCGTGCAATCGATTACTTATTATGGAATAAAGAACCTGACCGATCCCTTATGTTGAGCAATGCTTTCCTTATTTGGAGTTATTTCAGAAATAAAACTGACTGATTTGTTTGTGACTGAAGTGCAATCAATACGGTGAAACCTCCATGGCGTATTTGAAGAAATTTGCATATGACGTCTGCTGTAGTGCTTTACTATTACCTTCGATATAAATTTGACTGTTTCATTTCAATGTAACCAGATAAAGCCTAAAAGCTTAAAGGCGAAATCGATAGTTTCTACGTATTTGTATGCTTTTTAAATATAATATGTTTTAAAGTTGTGCGTGTTATAATCAATGAATTTCAAACCGTTTTCGGTATAAGTATAAAGCTTATTTAACACAGAGTTTAAAGAATAATTTAAAGAATATTTAGTGTATCAATTATATTCTATAATAATAGAAAATTGGTTATTTAAGGGGAGATTAGTATAACATTTCTGACTTGCTGCTATTGATTAAATAAATAGGTAAAACTAAAAAGGGAAGCAAATAGACAATGATACTCGATCTCAGCAACTACAATACCGATACTCATTACATTTAAGATGTAGTTAGTTGACATCCGTGCTGATGTTTAAAGGAAATTGGGTATTTGGTTAAGCCTTGAGGAGTAATTGCAGAAGAACTACATTTCTCGAACGATAGCCCGAATGGGAAGATAAAATGGATGTGCTACGTACTCTCAGCAATTCTTGACCAATAGATGTTATGAGCATGTGATTAGGCAATTCTGCTACTCGGCACGTAAAAATTAAAGCACTTAACTGCGAGGAATCAGATTCTGTCCCCGACAGGGAAGCCTGATTTCTCCTCCTTAAACGCAACCCTCTGTAAGAAGAGAACTGCATTTTTTTCTCGAGTTAAAAGTGGGTGAGCATCGCGCTGACCACTTGACATGTCCATTTGGTGATTAAATGTCGGTAGCCTTATTTCTCACAAACTGTTCGGTCACTTACGCTTGTTACGGGATAAACTTTGAAATACTTAAGATTCTCAAGATCATGTTTTTAAAAACAGATAATCTTTGAGGACTAAATAACCATTGAAATCCATTTGTAAAATTATAAACCCTACGACAGATGTCCATGATGATTAGCATGTGAGTGACGGGGATCGATGTTCGTGGAATACTCTTGTGGCGCTTGTGGAATATTCGTCGAACTGAATGCTACCATTGAACAATCGTTGCGGTTTTTGATTTAAAAGTACAGTTTTAGATATAACCATCATTATTACCTTTGTAGTACTTTTCTGTAGTTACGCTTTTGAATTGTCTAAACTGAAATAAAGTTGTTTATTAGTCATTTCGTTTAAATAGGACAAAAGAACACATTTCACTAACTACAAGGATTTTTTTCCGTTTACACGCAATGCTTACTAAATTTGTCGTTCAAAAACAGTAGAATACAATTGCAACTTTCTTTTTCTCGTAGATTCGACTAGAGCTGTTTCATATTTATTTACGTTTATCTATTTAGAGCTAGACAAAAATAACCAAATAATGCAGAGAATGCAAACATTGAATGAAAATAAAATATATAAATTATATGTAAGACTTACAGCTATGTAAGAGATAGATTCCACTTTAAATTTATAATTTTTTTGAAAATTCATTCGGTACATAATGTTTTTAAAGGTGAAGGAACATCAGCAGGTTGACCATCTGACCTTAACTGTCCTCTTTAGTTGACAAACATTGGCAACTTTATCTCCAATCCTATCCCTCGCCAAAACAAATTAAATGGTTCCACATGCTACCTGTCGACGACGTATTATTACTCAGTGTTGGAGGAGTTATTTCATACTTTTTATAAATGGTATTAATTTTAGAGCTTTAATTCTGATCTATTTAATTTTATACTTAAGTAATCATGTTCTTACAGTTATGGAAAAGTATAAAAGCTGTTCCTTAATCGATCTCATTTTTATACTTAAGTAGTTAGCGAGTTAAATTAGAAGATATTTTGAATTTGTAGTAAATTACAGGAATTATATTCTCGAATCAGACTATAATATTATAGAAAAATATAAAATACGGTACTTTCAAATAATACCATCACACATGCGTGTTAAGTTACTTGCAAATTAAATGTAAGTATGAAATAAAGGAATTTCGTAAATTTAATTAAACTCTGCAAGTTTCATTTTATTGATTTAAATATTTTACTTTAATTAAAATATTAATTAAAGCAACCTGCGAAGATTCTATTAAAGGTATCATATATATTAGACTTCTTAATCTCTCCTACCTAAAGAGTTTAAAAAATAAATGTAATCGTTTTTTGTATTTATTTTCAATGAAACTATGTTGAATATCGACTTCCTAATAAAGAAAAATCAATTATTTAGGCAAAAGTAATATAGTAATAAACATAAACTATTCGAATTAAGAAACTGCAAAAAAAGGAAACATATTTGTTGAGAATTGTCTGACTTTTCTCTAACTGAACCACAATGTAACTATAATTCATCTAATTCCACGCTCCAAAAATATCAATTGAGATGTTCTGTGAAATAATGGAATTTCTATAATATAAAATATCCAAATGGCTGATTTAGCTTTCAAGTGTTGAACAAAATAGATAGAAAAAGAAAAAAAATAATATCAAATCAATAGATGAAGAGACGATCCTAATATTCAATCTTAATATTTTCCTTTTCTGAAGAGAATAATGAAACCATAAGAGAAAAAAATATCTTCAGTTTTTAGAATAAGAAAATCAATCAAAGTACGATGATATAGAAAATAGTTAAGATGGAAGGAATACTTGTTCTTTTTTTTAGCAATTTCATGCTTTTTTTCTCTAAAAAGTTAGAATTCAAAGTCAGTTATTACAAATTTGAAAAAAATAAGAAGCGAGGGATAATAAAAATACATAAACAACATATTTATTTCGTAAACAAGCTGTTCTAACGAATAACTTGCTTTGTTTTTCTAGAAAAACGCTGCTGCTATGAAGAAGCTGTTGTTTCGTTGAATAAATATTTGTTAGTATGGAAATGATGTTTCTGTTATTTTATCTTGTTTGCAATTACAGTTAAAAAATATAAAGTTTTATTCTCCCCATTGAAAAATGCAAAGTAAACAAGAAATCATGAATATGGGATTTTAAGATTTTTTTAGACTTAGAAAGCCATGAACATTCTAATTTTTTTTTAAAAAAAGCTTAGATCTGACTGTTGTGAATGATATCAACATCTTTTCGGAACTATATTAAAAAAAATTGCGAAATCAATTTTTAAAATTATAAATTAAAGGTATATATAAAATGCTTTATTAAATAAGCATTTTTTTCCCCTTTTGAATTTGATCTTAAGTTTTAATTTACTTTAAGTTCAATAATGAAAACGTTTCAAAAATTTGTATTAGAAGAGCAGCATTTTTATGACTAAGACATATTAGATAATTGAATGAATTTATGATTTAAAAAATAAAAATATCAATATAAAATTCATAACATGACATATGTATTCAATATCCAAACACGAAAATTATCGAACATCTAACCAAAAGGTTAGGAATTCCAGTTTTCTAATATTCTAAATATCTTTACAAATTAGCTCTAAAATCTAAAGAAGTCACAGTAGGATTTAGATCCGAAATGAAAACGGCATTATTTTAATCAACCATATGTATATCCTTTCATTTTTTATCCACTTAAAAATCATAATGAAACCTCAGGAAAAATAAATATGTAAGGAACATCTCTATCATTCCTTACATATTTTAGACATGGTGTAATAAATTCCTTACATATTTTTTTATTCGACTAGATTTATACTATTTCGATTTTAAACCTATCAAATGTAATCGATGAATTCAATAATATTTCATATAATTCACATCCTGGGAATATGTTATTGAAATCAATACATAATGGAAAACAAAATGGTGAATTAGTTTAATATTTGACTCATAACAATTTAGCATACATTAAAAGAAATATATTGAAAATGAAACACACACGACGTTTCGGATCTTTGCAATCAGGGTCCTTTTTAAATACGAAAGATTACGTAAATTACGTTTTTCATTTGAATGTTACTTTAATATGATGGTGAATACATCAAAATTAAAATGATATGGACATCAATTATTACAAACTTATAAAGATGACAGTTACTCAATGAGACAGTTATATTAGTGAGTAAAGGATCAAACATCGTCGAATATGAGTTAAATTTGTGGGCTCTGCGGAATGTGTATTTTTTTAATTTCGGAAACCAGGGTAAGTCAATCTAAGTTTTTATTTAGTGGCTTCTGGAAACTGATCAATTTTCTATTTAGCTGTATTTTCAAATTGAAAATAACAGCACACAGACAACTACATTAAAAAAGTTTGTTTTTTTTGAAAAAATACTTAAAATTCAGGAGCCTTTCGGGTTTCTTTGAGGAAAACCTCTCTTCAACAATAAGTATTTTTTCTAAAAATTTTTAATAAATTCGAATAATTTTTGGGTTTGGTAATTTTTTTTTTTGTATTTTTCTAACGAAAGAATTCTTTGACCAGTGCAAGAAAACTCTTTCTTTCATTCTCTTCTATGGAACAACGTCATAAGTCTATTGGACAAGGTCTTCTGTCACCAGTCTACTTCTCTAGTAAATTTGGACAAGTAAGAAATTTAATGTTGAATTCAATTGTGTGGAAATGCATCTCTCCTTTTACGTTTCAGAAGTAATGGGGAAAGCCCCTCAATTTATCTCTTTTCCAAGGAAGCAATTAAAAGCTGGAGGAATCCGATGACCCGACCCAGGGGTTCCCCCTCCCACTCCTAATGCGTGTCATTCTCTACTGATCTCTTCATCATCCGGTTTAGAAGACGCCGAGTGGTCTCAAACTTAAAGCGAGAACAAAAGTTTCCTTCATTTGGATCTTCTTTTTCTTCTTCTACTCAGTTTTTTCTTCGACAACGACCCCCAGGGATTCCCTGTTAGGCAGCCCAGAATGGAAACAGATGTACGACGGAAACGTGCCACGAGTTCATCTTGAAAGGAACTGCATTATGCACAAGGAATTGGTGAATATTTGGACAGTGTCTATTATTCAGGAGAAGGTTGTCACTTTAAAGGCCATTCAAGAACTAAATATTTAAAATTAATTCTTAAGTAAAGGCTTCTTTAACAACAATATAAAACAATTTAAAGATATTATTGGCTGAGTATGCAAAATCCTACTATTGAACATTCATATTCCTATCCGTCTATTCGTTTATCCATTTCTATCCCTATCATGATAAAACAACTGGTTCGATTTCTTTAAAAAGTGTTATCATTCTTCTTTACGGGCTATTTTAAACTATTATTATGATTACTTTATTTTTATATTCTGAATAACGATGAAAATATTCTACAGTTTTCTGTAGAACAAATCTGAATGTTTTAAATATACCACTCCAGAAAAAAGTAAAATTTGAACCATGAAAACAATAATGACCTAAATAAACAAGTCAATCTTCAGATGTTTTTTTAAAAACATGTTTGACTTAAGTCTTCTGATATTTTATTTCGTAACCAAACTATAAAAGAAATTAAATG
Organism: Thereuonema tuberculata; assembly: GCA_023159025.1. Taxonomy (NCBI): domain Eukaryota; kingdom Metazoa; phylum Arthropoda; class Chilopoda; order Scutigeromorpha; family Scutigeridae; genus Thereuonema; species Thereuonema tuberculata. The sequence goes on from JAFIDM010005346.1 coordinate 22,478,217, forward strand.
AAGATCTTACTTTTAGAAATATAAAATTACAACTACATTTTCGTATTTCGATATTAGTTTTAAACAAGAAAGATACAAAAAAAAATCCTTAATACTTATTTCAAGTAAATGTAAATTTATTGATTAATACTTTATTGGTCAAAAGAATTCAGGGCTTTTTATGCAATGTTCACATAAAGTGAGGGTGGTATAGGCAATGTATGTATTAGTAGAACAGCTCAAAAATTGACATGGTCACAAAAGTAACTGCTCTCTAGTAAGGTGTGTGATCTCCTCGAACACTCAACACCCCTGCACATCAATATGGTATGAGATCTTGGAGGATGCGTCGCCGCTGGTCCAGAAGGGGAATCTCCGCTCTGAAAGAGTTGAGATACCTGCAGGCTTAGCTGCAATGCGTCAGCCAAGCACATCACAGATATGGTGAATGGGATTTAAGCCACTTCCCACTCTCGATGCCCTCTTCTTAGCAATATGCTGTCCAGTAAGCGAGCTTTCTGAGGACGAGGATTATCATCCAAGAAAAGGAAAGAATCACTAATGGCTCCAGCATACTGAACAACAATAGGTTGGACGATCTCCTCTCTACACCTTGCAATTTCGGATGATGTTGAGGTCCGTACATTCATTACTACTTACTACAGTACGTATTATTCTACAGTACGTACTCCTATCAAACCATCAGTCCACCACACCATATTAAGATCCTTTTTGCTCAAAGGTAGTGTTATTTCGTGTTCCACGTTTCTCCAGATGAGGACTCGTCGATTGTCAGGCTGGAGACTGAATTCCGACTCATCGGAGAACGGAACCGAACACCATTAGGCTTGCCTTCAACAGCACAGTTTCGGTTGGACGATATTGTGCGGATAATAGGTCATCCCAGAGTGCATAATGGCCACCTTCAAGTAGGTGATTGTGGACAGTTTGAGGTGTCACTCTGCTTCCTTGTTCCGTTTGAAGGGCACATTGAAAACCCGTTGCATTCTGCAGTCTGTTCCGGCGGGCTTTTAACAAGATGTAACGCTCTTCCCTTACTGTAATTGCTCGTAGACCGCCTTGACCTTGTCTTTGTCAAGCATTTCCTGTTACGTTAAACCGAATCGTGAAATTATATTTTGAGACGCTCCATTGCCTACTGGTACTTCCCGCTCTGGCTGTCCAGCTACTATCTTTCCTATGGCTCTCACGCCATCGATTCTAGTAAATCACGCGGTTGCCTTCTTCACTAAACGAACTTTCACACTATCACGGACGGCTACTGGAGTTCCAACAACTCCTCACTTCTCCCTTCTGATTATCTTCTGACATCATCAATGCATGAGTCACGCGTCTACGTGAACGGAACTTGCTACCTCCACTTCATAGAAGGATATAATGGGATTGTAGTTTACTTCTGCTACAACACATCATTCTCAGGCAATTTCCATGATTCCCTAATTGTTTTGACTAGTGTACTTTAACTTAACAACTCATATGGTCACCATTTCGTAATTTATCTCTAATTACTTATACAGTTATAAACTGTCACAAACGTAGTTCGTGCCTCGACGCTCCCGCTAACCCTTTCTCTCCTCTCCCTCCTTCCACATCCCGCTTCTTGCATATTCCTCTCCATATCTCCATCATTTTTACATTTCTGCCTTCCTATCAATTCCTGGTGCTGCAAGGGTTCTCCTTCATTATTCCCCGCCAACACGGCGCCCTTATCCCTATTAAACTGTGCTTTTTCCGACTTTAGGAGTGACCAGTAAGTGCTTTTATGGCTGGTACACAAAGGCAACCAGCCCGTGAAAACTGTTTGCTTGCTACGTTAAGAGCTAATTCCTTTGTCCCCCTGTTGGGCATTGCATCAGAGTTCTGCTCTCAATAGGGGGAAAACAAAAGGAAAGGCCAACTGGGACTACGTCAGTGCTGCCACCCCTTCTTGACTAGAGGCGACGGAGGGGACCAACACCCCTCTCCAGGAGAGGAAAACAAGTCAACAAAGGACAGTCGGCGAGAGATTGTCAGGGAGCAGGTTCAAAAATCCCTGCTCGATCTCCATCGCTCCTAGGAATCACACCGCCCTCCTGATCTGTGAGTCCCCGATCAGAGGTCGGAATAATTCCAAAAAGCTGAGCACCAGGATACTTGGTGCGATTCTGGATTCCCGCTGCATCTTCCCCTATAAGAAATCGAGCGGATCACCGTGAGCACCCGCTCGCCTTTGGACCTCCTGTCCCCCAGAGCCCGCTGACGCCCACGCATCGACGGCAGCAGCGAACGTCCCTCCGCCGGAAACCGCAGATGATCTCCAGCGTCTCCAGCCCTGCCTGCCTCCTGCTTAGTTCGGCACCGTGAGTCTTCCCGTTTCCCTTTAGTTGTATCTCCCTTTCTTTCCCTTCCCCGTACCTGAAATAAAGCCTTCTTTTCACTCCACATAGCCAATCTGCTTTCATCTTTGAGAAGGCGCGGGCCATCGGCGAGCTCCCTTCACTAGGCTAGCGTCCCACGGCACCTCCCTTTATTTCCCCGTCCATTCTCCTCATTCACCCCCTTATTTACCTTTTCCCCTTTTTCCCCGTAACCGTGGCTTGCTTAGGGACGCAATAGATGGCGTGCGCCTTAAAACAACACGTGACAAAACTACTTTCTTATATTTAAATGTTTCCAACTTAATCAACAATTTACAGCGACAATTATTTTTTTATTCTTATACTCACATAGATTAAATAAAATATTTTAAAAGACACTCAATGTTTGTTTGTTTTTTTAAATACAGCAAGAGAAAATGCAACTAATGAGAAATATTGTTATGTAAGATTCAGAATAACTATATATGTAGGTTTTTTTTTTTCACCGACTTATTTTTTAATTCTTGTCGATCGAAGGCAATATACATTGGTAAGATACCATTTCACCCTAATTATTTCTGTGCTATTCGAAATACACATTATTGACATTAATATTTATTAAACTCTTCCAGTTCTGCAAGTGAAAAGATAAGAAAACAGGGCATTACAACGTTTTATTTAGGAATTCACAGATGAAATAGACATAACCAAAATATATCAATAAACCAAAAATGTACCAAGTAAACAAAAGATTTCGCCTCAGCGCTATCAACAGTGAAGTGTGGGAAGGGACGTTGCGTCCTCTTTATTGACTCATCAGCCACACAAACCTCTGTTGAAAGCTTTATAACCAAAATGTATTAAAATTTCTAATTGTGCTATTCTTATCATTATTCATTCAAAATTCTATTTTTTTTTATGAAATAGAAACTTCTAGCTATACAAACGACAAACGAGTCCATAAATAAAGAATAATTTTAATAGATATGAGGGTGTCAGAGTGGACCCAATCACCATCGGTTTGATTAGAAATTTTATCAAGACAGACAATAAAAAAGAGGTCACAATCACTGGTTCTAATTCATTGGATTATTGACTTCATCAACTTATTGTTTTGGGAATATTATTTTCATGTATTATTGTCATTATGTATAAATTTAATAATTTGACCAAGTTAAATCACTTACCATTGTTTCAACAATTTTATAGTATTCAATTTGATATGTACTTTTGAATTGATGATGTTCTTTCTTTTTGTATTTTTGTTTGATTTGTTTATTCTTATTTTGCTTGAAGAAGGGAATGATGCAATATTATGTTCCCGAAAATTCGCTATTTTGTATTTAAATAAATTATTTAAATACCATGAAAGAGTTTGTGGAGTTACTTTTATAAATTGTGAAACTATTGAATCATAGAAATTGGATTCTATGGCGTAATAGAAACGTGGATATTAACAAAGTTTTTCTGCAGTCTTTTCTTTTAATATGTAATTAGGATTTATAGATATCATCATTTTATATTGTTCTGCTCTCTCTCTCTCCAATGCAAAGCAACTTTTTTCTTCAACATTTTTGTAAAACATTGTTTTTATCCAGCTTTTCAT
>JAFIDM010005346.1:22482558-22495248 GCA_023159025.1 Thereuonema tuberculata
TGGCTGAATTGCGATTGGCTTTGGAAGTGATTCAATGAAAACCGATGGAATAAAACCTTAAGTACCGTCAATTACTAAAGATGTTGGTTATTATTAAAGTTTTAATATATGCTATTGGTCGTAATTCCAAATTAATGTCGAAAACAATAATTTTTCTTTTAAATCATCTCAGTTAATAAACTAAAAAAAAAAAAAAAATTTTTACGTGTACTGTAATATTCTACATGCAAAAATAAAGCCATACACCTGATTAAGCAACGAAACATTTATACAAAAAATGGTTACAACTAGTTTCTCCACCGAGAGGTGGTATTCTCAAGTGACCACTTCTCGGTGGAGAAACTAGTTGTAACCATTTTTTGTATAAATGTTTCGTTGCTTAATCAGGTGTATGGCTTTGTTTTTGCATGATTAATAAACTAAAGTTCGTATTTTTTTTATCAATTTACGTATCGTGCTATTTGGCAACAACAAAATTGAGATATCTAGATGAAACATTTCGAGATTGGAGTAAAGAATAAAATTATTAACAAACACTGATATTCAAAAGGTTATCACTTCATTTCGTGTAAACGGTGCTCCAATGTTGCAGGCACTGGAGCAGGATTCAATCCTCTGCCGAGCTCTGGAATTTTGTTCTTTGGAAGGGTCCTAGGGTTTTCACAGCACTCGTAAAGTTGTAATTCACTTTTTCCGTGAAGAATAACTTGAAGGATACACATGTTAAAAATAAAGATGTAGAAACAATTAAAAATTTGCAATTACAACTAGATCTGGAGATCTTTATCCGGCCTCCTGAGGTGAATTTACTCGAACGACAATGGCGTCGTTTGCATAAGATAATCATCGAGAAGTTTTAGAAAGACAGACGACGCATGGCGATGGTATCCCATAATTCTTTGTCATCCTTCTTCACCTGAGGAAGAATATCTCAGGAGAAACTATCAGTCAATATTCCCTTAAGTCAAAACTCAAAAAGAACAAGAAAAAGCCGTCACAACTTCCTCCCCCCCCCCTTCTTTACCAACTTGAACCCCCCCTTCCCCCGCCCTTTTCTCTTCCTCTGTCACAATATTCACAAGCCCTCCTCCCCTATAATCTCCCCGTTTTTTTTCTCAATTTTTTTTCTCCTTTTTCCTTTTTTCTCGTTTTTGTTTTTCCTTTTTTCCATCCCTTCTCATTTTTATTTTTCCATCTTCCTCCCTATTCCCGTTCCCTCCTTTAGTTGTTCCTTTGTTTGTAAACTTTCCCATGTGCTCCGATCCCTTGCCATCTAGGTTCGTGCGATCTCCACCAGCGGGCCCTACTCGGACGTCATTCGTTCGTGATTCGTCCTCCAGTTTACCAATGGACAGTTTATTGGTCCCCTTCTCCTTAAATAGAAGAATCGACAGCTACTTGGACCACTTCCACTGAAGAAGCCTCATCTGAAGGGAGGCGAAAGCTTTGGACTTCTCATGTTTTAAAGTTTCAAAATTTTAATTTTTTAATGTTTTAACTTTCGACTTTTTATGCTTGTGTGCAGGCTGAACTTTGAACTACATCTATCAGCACATGTAAACTTTTTAGTATGAAACTAATTGTAATTGCAAATTTTTAATTGTAAATACATCTTTCAAGCTATTCTTCATCCCATTTCTACACATTAAAATTCAACTTATATGGATTTTTTTCCATTAGTTTAGGGTAAAAGCTTTGACATTCTTCGACTAGTGTGGGAATTGGTTCGAGAATGTCGTGGAACCTACATCTTCGTTACACCCACGACACATATAACTGCGTTTCTCAAAAAAACAAATTAATCAAAAACTCTGCTGAAGCACGATTTACTTTCAAAGGTACTTTATAATTGAATTATCAAAAAAGCATTTTTTTATAATGAATAATTTATGGTATACTGTATCTAGAATTGCAATTTCAAATAAAACTTTAAAAAAATCCCTTTCTAATAAAACTAGGACATTTAATTTCAGGTTTTTATTTCTGTTACTGATTTCATGTTTCATTCTAATCATTTCGTAGAATTCTACGATTACCAAATTTTATTATCTTAAATTAAACTTGTTTTCAAAAAATAATGATTGAAAAAAAAAAGTGAAATGATATTAAAAACTGAATATTTAGATTAGATTTACTATTTCTATTTTATTAATTTTTTTTTAAATTCTACGCAGTCAAAGATGATGTTGTTCTTATACGTTATTAAGATAACACCCAATTATATATTATAAAAACGTTATTTTGTCTGTCATTCTGTGATAAGACTTTAATTTCTTTCAATTTTATGATCAAACTATAAGAGATAGATTGGTCATGCAAATGGATAAAATGTAGATTTTGTTTAAGACAAACAAAATGCTACAAAAATCTTGCGAAAAAATTTTTTGGTTTCCAAGATGTCGCCTTTTAAAGGGTCAAATTTTGACTTTTTCTCAATTTAAACGAAAAGTATAAAAGTTGGAAGAGAACATTATATTGAGAAAATGATGGTATTTGAAAGCTCTATCGAACGGTATATCAGTCATTAACAAACGTTTCTGCGTTTGGAAGATACATGTAAAAATGAAGTGTTTTTGCGGTAACCCCCCCGTATGAATGCCAACGCGCAATACAACTGAGGTAAGCGAGAAGCCCACAACGAGCTGGCAAGTCGTGTATTCTCCGATCTCCATATTAATTTTCGAAATCAATATTTTTTTTTTAATGCTATATATGAAAGGGTTCCGGAGCAAAGCGACGGTACCCGGCTAGTTTCTAATAAAGCAATTAATTTATTCTAAGGAATTGGACTATATCTGTAAGTAATAGCCGAATTCTTTTTCTTACAAAAGTTGGGTTATGGTTGCAGTGATCTAAGTCATTCAACAATATCTTACTAACATAAGTGTTCGTCGTAAGCGCAGTAGTGCCTCAAAAGAAAAAATGAACAATAAAAAAACTCACTAATGAAAACATTGAGGAAATTCAAGTGCCAGCAGTGTGCCGGATTCAATGAATTTTTTTAAAGCATAAAAATTTAGTCTGCCCCATATTAGCCTCAGTACAGAGACCTCGTTGTTTACTGGAGACTGCTACTGGCTTATGATCGCCACAAAGAACATGAAACAGCTGTGCCAGGTTAGCATTGGGTAAACGATTTGGTCTCATCCTTTATTGTTTGAAGATAGTTTGCTGTAGAAAACGAACCGGCTATATTTTCATAAATATGGAACTTTATTTCATCTTTGTTTCGCTTTTATTAGCTGATGCGCTTAATTTCAATTTACTCAACCTAAAATAAATAATAACGATTAAGAGGAAATTTGCTTTAGATAACTAGTTGAGTATTTATAAAGACATAGAAATGTTGCATCGTAATATAATATATGGCATTTCTAGTAATTCTTTTCAGCTTAATAGAATTAGTGGCCGAAAGACAAAATGTTGAAATTTTAATTAGTAATTCAATACAGTTTTAAAGGGAAAACGGTTTTTAAGAGTTGTTTGTCGTCTGCTTAATGCAACATTTCTTCTAAGGAGAACTGAATTTTTCACTTTTTGAAATAAAAAGAAAAGCAATTTCTTGAAAATCTTGTAGTAAGTATTTACTAAAAACCTTTTCTCAAATATGATATTTTGATAAATTAACAAGTCAAATTGTAGTTTTGTAGTCAGTACAAAACTAAGCTATCCCGTACAATTCGTAAATAGACTATTCTTATTTACGCGAGCTAACAGAAGTGGCATATACCAATTTCATTATTAGTAGTCAAATATAAGAAACTCAACAATGAACTAAGAAGATTAACTGATCAGGCAAGAAAGGAATGGATGGAGAAACATTGTGAGGAGGTGGAAATTTTAGAAAAACAAGGAAGATTGGAAGAAATGTACAAAATAGTTAAAGAATTAACAAAGAATGAGACAAAGAAAATAAGTAAGCAAGGTATGTTAAATAAATATGGGAAAATAACAACAAGTGTTGAAGAACACAAAATTATATGGAAGGAGTATGTGGAAGTGTTGTATGATAGTAAAGCTGGATATTCTGAAATAGATCTGGAAGATGAAAGGGAATGTGAAGAAATAGATAGAGGACCAAAGATATTGAGGGAGGAGGTGGAAAAAGCAATAAAAGACCTCAAGGAAAGGAAAGCGATGGGATGCGACAGAATACCATCTGAGGCACTAAAGAACTTGGGAAAAGGTACAATAAGTAGATTGACAAATTTGATCAATATGATATATGATACAGGTATTTGGCCGGAAGAACTGCTTAAAACTATTTTGGTTCCGTTACCAAAGAAATGTAATGCCAAAGATTGTAAAGATTACAGAACAGTTAGTTTTATATGCCATACTACAAAAGCAATAACAAGGATAATATTGAAAAGAATTGAAAGGAAGATTGAGGAAAATTTGGGAGAAGATCAATTTGGTTTTAGAAAAGGAAAAGGAACTAGAGATGCCATAGGATGTTTGAGAATGATGGGAGAAAGAATGTTAGAAGTGAATAAAGACTTATTTGTTTGTTTTATTGATTGGGAAAAGGCATTCGATAAGGTTAATTGGTATATACTACTGAGAATTTTAAAAGAAATTGACATTGATTGGAAGGATAGAAGACTAATAAAGGAGATGTCTTGTAGGCAGGCAGTGACTGTAAAAGTAGGAGATGATGAAACTGAAGAGATGGGTATTGGAAGAGGAGTTAGACAAGGGTGTTGTCTTTCACCAGTGCTTTTTAATGTATACGCAGAACAACTCACTGCGAAAGCTTTAGAGGAAGCAAGAGGTGTTGTGATAGGAGGAGAGAGATTGAAAACCATTAAATATGCAGATGATCAAGCAGTGTTGGCAGAATCAGAAGAAGAGTTACAGAAAATGATGGACAGTATAATAACAGTTGGGAAAGACTTTGGAATGAACTTAAATGTGGGAAAAACCAAGGTGATGAGAATAAGCAGGCAAGAAGGTAGTGTGAATATCTGCTTAGAGGGAAAGATTATACAGCAAGTAAAGGCTTTTAAATATTTGGGAAATCTGGTGAGATGGGATGGAAGTTGTACCGAAGAAATAAGAAGTAGAATAGCAATGGGTAAAGGAGCAATTGAAAAGGTAAAAGCACTGTTGACTTCACAAGGCATTTCAATAGAATTAAGGAATAGGTTTGCTAAATGTTTTGTATGGAGTGTGATGTTATATGGTAGTGAATCATGGACTATTAAAAAAAAGGAAGAAAGATTTCTAGAAAGTTTTGAAATGTGGCTCTGGAGAAGAATGTTAAAAGTGAAATGGTCGGATAGAGTAAGGAATGAGGACGTTTTAACAAGAATAGGTGAAAAAAAGAAATTGTTAGAAACCATACGCAAGAGAAAAACATCTTGGTTAGGACATGTGCTACGAAGAAATTGCCTACAACAAAGAATAATAGAAGGAAAAGTAGAAGGAAAGAGAGGAAGAGGAAGAAGAAGGATTGGAATGCTGGATGATGTTAAAAGGGGAAGAAAGTATGAACAATTGAAGAAAGATGCACAGGATAGAAGAAAATGGAGAACGTCCAATTGAAACCTGTCGTAAAGACAGTTTACACCAGAGAGAGAGAGTCAAATAAAATAAAGGTGATAATATGCTATTGATTCTAACTTTAAGAAAATAAGTTTATCAGAATTAACTATTCAACAAGAGATTAAAACTCTGAAGTGTAATTGAAAACAATAAAAGGAAAAAGTTTCATAATTACAAGGAGATAATTAAAAGAGATAATTCCCGTTGATTAATCCCGACGACATACATTCAGTATATAATCATCATTGTCTGAAAAAGGAAAATCTTCTCATTTTCCTTGATGTATAAGATGGAACACTTTTATTTAACCACACTTTTGATGCTCCCGAAAATGTACTCCCAAAATAGTTTTCCTAATTTCTACACTTAATAGATAAACATTAGAGGTGATGGGAAGTTGAAAACTCTAGCGCACAGTGGAACATACCCAAATCCAAACACCCTGATAAATTAAGAGAACATCTTAGTTTCCCAGCAGTGTATAGCAATAAACGAACAGGTATTCTTGCTGCCACTTTAGCGACTTTGATGATGGACATCGTCGCTGCAAGGCAGATGGGTCGTACTACCGCCCACGTGATAACTATCCGAGGGTTTTCGAAGGTAACCGTATCAACTATCTATTGCGAATATAGCAGGGCCCATCGAGGAAGCGTCCCCGGACACATGCTATTGATAACATGGATCGGCGTAGACTATCCAGGCTCATACAGATCGACACAAGAGAAATGGCATCGCAGATTAATCCAATTTCTATTTCGCTAATTTCTATTTCGCTGCATCATCAAGCAGCGTCAGCGAGCAAACGATGGATTCCGAATGCTCTAGGCAATGGAAGCAGACATCCCACTTATGAGCCATTGCTGACTGCTCGTCAAGGGACGTTCGGGAACCTCAAAACTAGACAACTGCACAGTAGCGCCGAATCGTATGGTCAGATGGCCATTATAAGTTGTACCAAGATGACGAGAAGGTGAGGGTGTGACGTTGACAGCATTAGACAATGACCCCTTCATGCCAAGTCGATTGTTTTAAGGAGATGGTTACTCTATTTGGGAGCTTTATCTTGGGACTCATTAGGTCCCTTTGTGTATGTGAAGAGTGACTTAAACCACTGCGAGCTAAAATAATGTGCTGCCTATTTATCTATCCCTGTTCATGTCCTTTGCGCATCCTAAAGCCGATGATGTATTGAGCAGGACAATGCAGAGCCCCATCGGACAGCTACCACCCAGGCATTCCTGAAGGAACAATCACCTGAGCTTGGGACCATCCAGTGGCCCGCAAGGTTCCCGGAATTATAGCCCTTTCAAACATCTCCGGGATGCCATTCAACGAGATATCAGATCCATGAATCCGGCACCGACGTCTAGATGGAATTATGAACAATCAGCAAGCAACCTTATAGCATCTGATTGAGGCAATGGCTGGGCTTGTACAAGCTGTTATAAGCTGTTATTGACGCTATAGATAGACTGACAAACAATTAGTTATATGTAATACTTTGTCTAATACTTTGTCTATTCAGTATATTCCGATATTTACATCACATCTTGAAATAAGTTTTAATAATTAATGATATTAAAAATACTTTCAATATAAAGCTTTATCTGTAGACGTTAATCTGGCTTATGAATATTTATTTATCTTTATAAAAAAATATTAGTAAAAACTAAAATAAATAGTAATTAAAGTAGGAATAAATAAAATGTGAATTATAAAGATAAATTGAAGGGGCAAGTGGAAAAAGGGTACATGCCACAGCTGCACATTTTGATTTCTTTATTATCATGAAGATTCTGTCACTCAGTATCTATTTAACTAACATCGAAGATACTAACAGGCGCATTTCTTTAATTACACACATTTTAAAATCTCTGACATTGGATATGAGAAGCACTTAGTGAAAAACCATTGTCTGCTAATGGTTAGATTTGATTGTTCTGATTTATTTATTTTGTTTTCAAGATGGAGTTTAATGAGGTTAAACAGATAGAAGAATTAAGTACAAAATTAAAAAATAAAGAAAAATAATTTAAAAAATAAAGTAATAATAAATATTGAAAGGATAATGAAATAAAAGACTGTCAAAAAGCGGAAAATATATATATCGAAATAATAATGTCTTTTGTTTTTTGTGCCATTTTTCACTGTTCAATTACAAGATAGAGCATACTTAATAACTTTGAATTTGATAATTTAACTTGCTATAAACTAATATAATAGTTTTTCGTTATGAGATGCTTTGTTGTTGATGATATTCTGCTATTTGCTTAAATGATGGAAAGTAGTCCATCATTCCATGAAAGTTTAGAACCACTTAAGTTAAATAATTTGCACCAATTTCCTGAAAAGCTAATTAGAAATTCCAATGAATCCAACACAATCTAAAAGTACAATCTGAACGTGAAATTTCAGTTTTTCTTTACTATCAAAAATATCACTTCAAACTTTAACTGAAAATTTGTTGCTCAGAGAAGTGAAGGTAATTAAACCATCCATCCACATGAAGTCTGCAGAAAACAATTTGATTGTGAAGAAAACTTTTCCTTTGCAAGCAGAAATGTTGTTTTCGACGTTTTGCCGATTACAAGAACGATGAGATTTCCGTGCAAAGGCGGTTCATTAGCAACGAGGAGATTCATCTGAAGACAAAGGCTCCTTTGGAAGAGCTTACATTCATGTAGCAATTCGGCTAATACAGATTCTTATTTATTCCGTTCACTGTTGGTTCATCTCCCGAATAAAAGCACGAATTCAAAGCATCACAAGACATTTCATGTTTCGCAGCAGGATTACAGGAAAGCAGTTCATGGAAACGTGTTTAAGAACAAAACAAGTAAGTTCTGTCTTAATAAATAAGAGAAGAGCAGAAACAATCCTAATGCAAATTACAAGATTGCTTTGGAAAGGCAAACATAAGTAGTTACATTTAAGTAAGTAGCTAAAGTTAAGACACCAATCTTAAAGTCAAATTTTAGGCAGTGGTAATGTCTATTGGATATAACTTTAATTTTTTTATTATCAACGTAACATAAGGACAATTTCAGATATAAACGAAATTGTTGAAAAAACAATTTGGTATTTGTTTTCTTCTTTCATTATTTAAATTAAAATAGTTGAATAAGCGAGTGACACAACCCACGATGCTTTGTTATTCAAGAAGAAGGAAGTAGTTATGCTGATAACTATTATTATGAATGAAGTAATACAATGATTGAAGAATGAGAAATATAAAGACTGCGTGTTTGATTATCATGGATTGTTGTAAATTAATTCTTTCCTATTGTCGTGGATTGTATTGCAGATATAAAATGAGGAATTCTGTAGATTTTGGAGATAGTTGATTCGTCGTTGAAACGGGCAGAAGACCTGAATAAGATGATATCCCCAGAATATATAATACTTCGTTGGATGAAAGTTTAAGTATAGATATCTGCAAAATGATGAATTATTAATGCAGTTGCAGGATAATCGACAAGTCGCATTAATATTCTGTATTTAGTATTTATTTACAGGAATGAGTGGAGGATATTGAAATGAAAATCCACGTGGGATGCCAAAAAGGAACACTAGCGGACGTCAAGGTCTAACACGTTCTGAAGGAGGAAATTTGCAAAGTCAATGCATCGAGACTAAAGTAAAAAGGGATCAGTAATAAGTGGTAATCATGGTGCAGCTAATGTAAGTGTTATTTTTTATTTACTGATTTTATCCTTTGAAAAGAAGATGAATTCTGAAGAACAGATAGACAAGTTTAACGATTATCAGAGAACGCTAGTTGTGAAATATTTAGAAAAGAACTTTTAATTGCGCACCGATAACAGTGAATCAAGACTATTAAAATGTATAAAATATACATGAACTTTTCGGTAGAACTTGTGATCATAATGAAAGGACCCATAGACAATTGTTTTTATTTCTTCGTGGACATTCGAAGACTGATATTCTAATTTCATAGAAGGGTTACTCAACCGTTAAAGAGTTGTTAAGTTACTAATAATTCTTATTGCATAGATAATATTTTTTATTGGATGATATCCAAGTGTGTTTATTAATTTATGCAAGTAGTATTAAATTATGTTGAACGTTTTTCTATACAGTGATTGAACTTCTATTTATTGAACATTTATTTGAACAGCAATAGCGTATGTGTTACATATTAAATACCACTACGCTAAATATTTTGCTAATCATATAATCAAAGTTACCAACAAGAATATAAGTTATGAAATATTTCTTCGAGGAACTTTACGTTGATAAATAATTATTTTATCAGATAATACCGTAAATTAAATTCAACACATTACTGTGTAAATTTTGTTAATTGCATTTAACAGCGTAAAAAAAAAAAAACGAAGGTCAGATTGCTTTTGATAAAAGTTACATTAGCCTCCACATTTGATTAAAAAATGAAAAAATATTTACAAGTAAAAAAGCTCCCAACTAGTGGTGTCCAAATTGCAGATTGAATATTGGAGGGGGAATGATGTTTTACGAGAAAACATTATTATATAAAGGGTAAATAGACCAATAAGGGACAGGAAGCAGGCAGGGAGTAAGAAAACCCCGTAGCAACTACAGATCAATGGAAGGGAAGAAGCCATGGCTAAGGGAAACTTAATGACATCTGGTGATGATCGGGAAAATGAGGTGTAAAGTGCCGAGAAAGTACATGGAAATGTGTATAAACAAAATAAAAGGTAAACAAATGAAAACAATGCAGTGAAATCAAGCACTTATTCAAATTAAGTAGCATCATTGGACCGGCGCGCGGTGTGCAAATCCATACTGATGCTTTACGTAAATACAATCATTGTAGCATTTTGAGGAAGAAGCTATAAGTACCGATTCCTTATAAGAGCAATAGTCAGATTGAATTTAAAATGCACACTAAAAATGAGAGAATTTGTAAAATTTTAACAGTAATTTTCTGGTTAAAACACCGTTTCAGATAATGTATTTTGTTGTTTGTGTTTATGAGGAAATAATAACTTTTATTAACGCTAAAAAAGAATTGTAATTAATGGTAATACCACCAAGCAATGGTAAATGGAAGCAATTCTTTTTACGATAATAATGAGATAGCATAGCAATCATGCAAGCAACAGGCAAAGATAACATATCTAATCGTTTCAACTTTTTAAAACTTATGTATAAAATAGGATAATAATATCGTCCCAAAAATATCGAAGTCCCTATTTTAATGGAAATTTGTCATTTCTTCCGTAGCACAAATTGATACATTTTTTTTCACTGTGGTTATGACTGACTCTGTCTTTATGACGGTGTGGCGATATCTGTTATTGAAAAGTTTGTAGTAGTGTTAACTTTAAATATAATTAACCTATCTCCACCAAACTTTATATTCAAACGTTTAGTGTTATTATCTAAATCTTGCTATATTTTGGAAGATGTCGGTGGTAATACTTTAATTAAATATTAATATATTAAAAAAAATGGACTGATCAAGATCAAAATGCTAAATCTTGTTCAGTGCATTTTTTGAGAGTTTTATGTCATTGTCTAGCCTTGATTAGATTTTGGTATTTGTAGGTCCTATTTATAGACACTTCAGAATAAGGGTCAATTACTAAAGTAACTAAGAGAATAATACAATAATAGATACAATAATAATATATAACATGAAATTTTATGTTTAAAGACTTACAGTTAATGTGTACATCTTATTAAATTTCGGTGTTTCTGTAAACATGTTTTATGGATCATCTCTAAATAAGGGCTAAGAGAGTTTCCACTGATTTACGTCAAATCCAATATTTAAGATGTTTACTTTGCTGCCTACATTTTATTGAATTTTGTTGATTTAGCACATACTTTGAGATTCCCTTTCCTTAAGCTCCATAAATATTGCCTTTGTAGCTGTGATGTAAATTTGTTTCTGGTTTTACAGAATGTTTATCTTAGGTGGATTTGTGATTTTAGCTTGTGTACTTTTAGCTTGTGTACCAATAGGCCAAATGGTCCAAAACTTTCTGACTAAATAAAGCATTTTGTTTTCGATTTGCTGCTCCTTAGTAAGAGAAAGTCTTGCAGTAGCTCCATTGCTATTTATTCCTCTATGGAAGTAAAAACCCTCGGCCATAGGGAGAGGGCTCATTCAATACTTTAAAAAATACTTACCTTGATGTTTTTGAACTAATTTAAAAGTAACTACTTTGAGTTAATCGAACATTTTATTTTTGCATTATATTCAAAACCTGCTAAGTATAATTGAAAATAAGAAAAACATTTCTTCTGCCGAAAAACATTTAATAAAAATCATGTAATATTGAAGATACTTCCTACAGTACTTGTCCTTCCTTAACAATGCTATATTAGGAAGTGTATTTCAATTTTCTTCATTGAAATCTGTTAGTCATCCCACTACGACTAACACCAAGTAAATATCAAAAAAAGAATTCTTTCAATGACTGAAAACTTATGATTCAGATCTACCTTTCCAAGTTTCAGGATTAAGAATATTAAGAATTTAAACTATTGAAAATATTTACATTAATATAAAACTATAATATATGGGAAGTTTTGATTCCTCGATGGTTTAACTGAGTTATCATTTAGAATTAATAAAGACTTTTACTTTTTTAAGTTTATGATTAAGTTCGAAAATTCTGTCATCAGTGTTAGGCTAATTAGGCCCAGAAAATATGATAATGATAATTATAATTATTTAAATAGGTGGATAGATTAAATAGATGGATAAAAGACGTATTTTTACCCGATATATCATCAATAATTTTCCAAAATTCTGTCGGCATTTTTTTTTTGGTTTAAGTTTGGATGAGATATAATTAATAAGATTATATTATTGTTGATGAAGATTTTAAAGGTTTTACATTAGCTTAAGAAATTCAGATGATAAACTGCATTTTATCATATTCACTTCATAATATCATACTGAAAATTCTTTTAAATACTTTAATGAAATTTCACATAATGTTAGATACAAAAATATAAAACACATTGTTACAGATTAAAGTTTTTGACTCAAATCATTTCAATATCGAGTCGACTGTTGTTTCAGTAAAATTATTTTCAGAGTTTAGGTTAACAATAAAGTGTAAAGGACAGTTAATTTTGTGCATATTTTTGAAATTATTTCTTAATGTATTATTAGGTGTT
>JAFIDM010005346.1:22495648-22515783 GCA_023159025.1 Thereuonema tuberculata
TGTTAACTGTAAACATAAGTATTGGGAGGAAAAAATTGAGATAAAATATTTTCTTACAAGTTTAATTTCATTGTCACAACTGCTTCAGTTTTAGAATTAAGGTAAAGAAAATTCGAGAAACTGATAGCATTTCATTAGATTTTGTTGTAATCTAAATGTTGTTATAACTGTACAATATTTTATTTAAAAAGCCTATGGATCTTTTACGAGTATTCCCTACAGCTATTAAGGTTTGTTGAGAAAGCATAGAAAGAATGTAAAAGACTCAAACAGTAAGAAGGAGAAAAGAAGAAGAAAAAAGAGCCTCGTGAAAGGACGGGCAAGATTTTGGAATGAAAATGGCATTAAAGATTCAAGAAGTAGGAGAAAAGATGTTGGGAGGTAGGGCAAGAATTTTAGCCTTCCTTGTCGCAACTGGAAAACACTTTCAATATTAATGCCCCCTTGGCTTCCTCAGCGGTCCGTGATCGTCAACGGCTGTGCTGATAAACAGAGCCGACGTAGGCATTGTCCTGGCGGGCCGTTCAATGCAAACCCGTCCGCCGCGAATAATAGATGAGTACGAATCCCTTTGCTGCCAAAAGCCTCCGTCGTTTCTTGACGGATATAGCCGACACCGGTTTTCGATCGGAAACGCATGCGCCGGCGGCTGCGCACGGGCATTTCAGGAAACGCGATATTGGAATTCTGTGTAGTGGGAAATGAATCGGAGTGCAAAACTGTCGCAGAAGCAAGAGACAGAAATCATTTGTGGGAGTCCGTGCTTCAATGGAAGACATCAATGGCCACATTCAAAAAAACCCCAGTGAATGGCAGAAGTGCGGAAAGAAAAGAACCCACTCCACACTAAGGCTTGTACATTCTTTCAAGGAAAAGAGACTGAGGATTGACTTTGATTAGAAGAAAAGCCACTTGGAAAATGGTTATAAACTACCCTGCTTCTCTCCTATCTTCCTTTTCTCTTCAATTCAATCCAAGACTGCACTTGTCTTGGAGACCTTCCCGAATGACAACGTATGGATAAGACGCTTACAAGTCACAAACTTCCATTTAAAGCAGAATCACAATATTCAAAGGACAAAAATATGAAATATTTAACAAAAGAAATTGAGGCAAGAACTATTGCCTTCATAATTTATGGAACCGAAGTTTAGATATTCCTACAAAGTTTTTTTCCATGGTGAGCTCAAAAGAAAATAAGCAATCAAAAGAGAAAAGAAAACAATTACAGTAGAACCTCATTATAACGGACCCAATTATAACGGACAGTTTTAAAAAAAAATTGTCAGCCTACAATTAAAGTGAGCGAAGTGAAAGGCCATTTAAATTTTATTATTCAATGTGTTGAACAATCGGCAAATGAAAATGTGTTTGCATATTATGAAAACTTATGGCACCCCCGTCAGTTATTAACTGAAGAAATAAGAAGCAAACAAGCCCAGCAGTAAATAAATTATTTTTTCAAACCAATGAATGTAAGAAATCAACATGAACCACAGGACCTTCTTTTTCTAAAGATTAATGCAGTGCATACGTGCACATTTTTTTCAAATCAACCTACTATGTTGAAGGCTGTTTTTTATTTGATATATAACAAACACTTTTTTTAGCTAACTATTATATTTTCATTGATGTACACGCTGCTGCATTACACCGCTATAAGAAATATTTGTTATAAACCGGATTTTCATTAAAACGGACAACCTTCGGCCCCTATTAGTCCGTTATAATGAGGTTCTATTGTATTGTTAATGTTTCAAACATAAGAAGTTATTCTTAATTTCGAAGTTTTCAATTTCTTACTTATTAACATAATTGTAAAAATGTCAAAGAAAAATTAATTTATTTCGAAATATAACACTAAAAATACAATTCCATATTTTTAGACATATCTACAAATCAATAAACCAAAAATTCTACCTTTGAAAGATTGTTCTAACATTAGAAGATTAGAGGCAATCTGTCTTCGTGAATTTTACAGTGTGATCAGGTACCACTGTATGTGTGTGATTACAAATGATGATCAGAACAATAAAATTAAAAATCTATTGTAAATTAATAATAATACACTAGGTATAGCAAAAATTGTTAAGAACATAGTTGATACAGCAATCATGAAGAATATGGGGAAAAAAATATTGAAGTGTTGCATTGGCATTAGGTGGAAGTATACAATGTTGGGGAAGAATATTAATTTTAAAGTTTATTGCAAGTAATTTATTAACTATTCCAAAATTCTCATTATTATATGTTTACTTCGTCGAATGCGGTTACTATGTAGAAGAATGGCATATTCTGTTTATAAAATTGACTTTTTTGACTTCTTTGCAGATCAACTCACATGCTGAGGCCTAGTCATGCTATGTAACAATAGCTTTATGGATATGTTCAATGAAAAATATCATTTACAGCCAGAAAGAAGAGATTAAATAATTCAATGAAGTGAAACAAAACTATGAGATTTACGACGATAAAATGAAATAATATTGTACGAAAGTATTGGGAATGAGGTTGAAAATTCACTCGATAACTGTCTAAGAAAATGTGCCCATAGCAATTGGGCTAATGGTTTTCTTGAACCCTAATAACAGTAGTCAAAGTGAATTGAATAGAAACTTAAGATTTAATGTAGATTAAATATTTGTGTGAACGTAAATTAATTGATTCGGTTATATTCGAGGGTTTAATGTTTTCTACTGTTTTGTGATTATTTCCAAATAGTTTTTTTATTTTTTTTTTTTTAAAACAAAAATCTTAATGTAAACCATTTTACATTACGAAATAAGTTTAAAGAAAATAAGTTAAAATTTATAAAATATTAATTGCAAACAATGGCACTTAAATTACTATTTGAGTAAAGTTTTCACAAGATTGAGGAAGTTTTATTCAAAATGTTAACTTTTGTGAAAAACGAACTTACATCTCTCTATGGAGCTGAGACACAACAGTCATGTTTCTCAGCTGATATCAGCTTAAGCTTTATTAAAATTTAATTTGTTTTGACTATGAATATGTGGCATTTGAAGCTGAGCATGAACATTACATTTTGCACATGATTCTGTTAATAATGTTGATGACTGCAGTATATTTGTCATTAAGTATTTATGTTGTAGCACAGAATAATTCAAGAGGGAAATTTAATAATTAACTGCTTCTTGAAAGGTATTAATGTAACATAAGTGTAAAAGAATATTCCATGAATAGTATATAAGGATCATTAAAGTTATAATAACATAACATTAAAAAAATGAAGGGAAAAAGTTTTTTTTTTTTATGTAATCAGTAATAGAAAAGGATTATCAAGACAAATTTTGAGATGAAGATGAATATTTGTTCGTTGAACATTCATTGACCAGGAGTTTTATTAAGGATTACGAGCTAACGAAACTATTCAATAGAAAAAAAAGCTTCTAAATTGATATACTCGTCGTTTTCCAATATATCTGGGGGCACGGTAGTGCCCCCGCCAAGACGAACCGAAGGAAGGAAGTAGGGCACTACATACCTTTTCTCGAAGCGTTTCGTCGTATTTTCGAACCCTCGTAACTTCGGCCTGGATAATACTAGAGAGTTCAAATTTTCAGGATAAGATGCAGTTAGCAGACTAATGAAATACGCTAACTTAGCTAACTGCATCTTATCCTAAAAATTTGAGCTCTCTAGTATACTGGTAATCTTTTTTACTTTGGATTTTATTAATATCGAAAATCAGTCGATTTCGTCACTGATTCACTGACTGACTCATGATCATCAAAACCTCTAGGGTACTTCCTGAAGTCCTAGAATACTGAAATTTGGTATGCAGGCTAGGAGTAGCACACAAACAACAAAAAAATTAAGAAATTTGTAACTTTCACCCTCCAACCCCTCCTAAAGTAGGGTCTGGTTCTGTATTTTATTTTAGTTATATTATATCTTACAAAAAGAAATGAAATCCCACCCAAAATATTTCATGTAAAATAAGTTGCCAAGAATCACATGCTCATAACGCTTTCACTGTTAAAAAGTTATCAGATCTCATGTAGAGCCGAGCCCCTAACTCTACAAGGCCTAACTCTAAAACCCCTCTAAAAACATCACAGCTATTGTAGCATGCAGAAAAGATAAATTTCAGAAAAAGATTCTCTGGACATATTGTGTTTCTATCTAAGTTACGTAGAGAGATTATTACGAAATATGGCTCCAATAAGTAGAAAAATAAATGGGAAGAATGAGATGAAATTTGAAACCATGCAAAATATTTATTATTATTATTATTTGCTCTGACATTACAGGTTTATATTTGCGAGTGGCATTACAGGTTTACATTTCAGAACGGATACCATATAAAATAATATATTTTATATATATAAAATTTTTTGATTCGAAAAAAGTTCCATTTTTCATTTTATTTACTTTTGAAATTTCTTTTATTTTTTTTTAACTTAGTCACCTTGAAACATTACTCAAAGCCTATGATAAAATGTTTATCTTCAGCTAATTTATTCATGTTATAATATATTAACCTTCTAGTCTTCATCCCTCTTCAATTTCTTAACCGATATCAGAATTTCTGCGCTTCGAAACCCAGAACCGTCAAGCATCCCAGGAAACGTCTTCTTTGAAGTACAAAAGATGCCATAACTTAAAGTAGTGATACTCAGCTTCTCTCGGATTAGACATTGCGCGAAATTTTTTAACTATTCGCAAATTATTAAGGAATAATGTTAAAGATCATCGTAATAATGAAACGTCTTAAAAGTTCGGCAATAAGCTAAAAGAAATTTATATAATCTATAATCTGGCTAAATAATCCCGCTTTTTAACTCCAATTATGTTTTAACATAGCTTACATAGTTGTAGATAATAAAAATCAGGTAGATTAAGTCCAAGCATCACTATTAGATAGATCAGATTTTTTTGTTCTTTAGATAGATCAGATTTATTCTTATGCTCGAATTCTTGTCTCATTGCCTTTGAAGGCAAACACTGTTATTATGTCACGACTAACAATAGGAAAGAAATTGCTTTTTGGAAAACCTTTTCCACGCACTGTACTTCAGAATCTTCAGTTCAAAATTAACTTATTCAGTTTATGGTAAAAACAATAATATTTGTGAGTGGCTGATTCTGTTGTCATTTAATTTACTTCATTTAATTTAAGTGATCTACTAATTCTTAACTTCATCAATGCTATCCCACCCAAAACATTTCATGTAAAATAAGTTGCCAAGACTCACATGCGCATAACGCTTTCACTATTAAAAAGTTATCAGATCTCATGTAGAGCCAAGCTCCTAACTCTACAAGGCCTAACTCTACAAGCCCTAACTCTACAAGCCCTAACTCTAAAAACCCTATATCTTGTCAAGAAGTATGACTTGGCCGTTTCGTGGCTGTCGCACAGACAATCCCATGGAGTTATGTAAAGAATATGGAGTATGCCAAGGCATAGTTTTTGACCAAGATAGTCGCTGGCTGTCGAGAAGGGCGCAATATCTCGGCATAGAAATCTAAGCCAAGCCAATCAACAACTTGAATTATTATCAAAAAATTTGAAAAATAATTTATACAGTAAATTTATCAATAAATCAGTGACTGTTTTAACGACTTAACCCAAAATTCCAATAATAGTTATTAAATAATGCTCCAAGCAAAATTTCGATTTTGTATAGCTAATTTCAAAGGTAAATCCTACATATCGTTATTTTTTTCCAACTCATGCTCCCAGCGATGTCCCGAAATTTTTTGTTTTTTGAAAATTAAGTAGTATACTTTAATGATCGATTACTTCAAATCTAGGAGCTGTTCTATAGAAAAGTTCCTCTAAAGGAGGTTATGTTATAATTTATCGCTGTATTTCGGGAACTGCAAATGTACCAAATCGCTATATATGTAACCCAAATGAAAAAGTTTTTCTTTCTGCTGATGAAATGATTAGAATAACGACAAAAAGCGTGGGGTTTTTTTCTTCCTTTATGGGGCGCAGAAGTTTTATTTGCAATTGTCTCGACCAATTAGACGGGCCTTATGATTAACATGAACTTGGGCCCTTTCCGGTCGTGGTGCTCGTAGTATAATTGGCCTCCAACCACCCCCATTCTCCCTCGGCCTCTCTGGGGAAAGACGGAGCATTGGGCTTGGCAAACTTCCCAACCAGGTATCATTGATCCCTACAGCCGGGTGCGTCTGTTTCCTGAAATAATATTTATTATGTGATTTCATTACTACTGAAAGCACAGACTATGTGGGTCGACTGTGCTACCACCTATCCTACCTTCAAGCTGACGAATACATTGGCGTTCGCTGAAATCTAAACCCCCGAGAGATTGAGTTCGGAAAAAAAAAGGTCAAACGCCCACACATAAATTAACGACTATTAAAGTTGTTTTGCGTTGAAAATCCAGTTCCTGTAAATATTGATCACATTCAAAAGTAACGTCAGGCCCAGAGAGCACAGTCATTTTCAATAATTACATAAAATTGTATTTCCTCCATTTATGTGTAGACCTATTTTTTTCTGTTCGTCTAAACGGATTTATTTTGGATGATAAGTATCTCCGTACTCTTATGCAATCACTATGTTTTTGAGTTTCCTTATAGGTAAAAAGAAGTAACTATCTTAATAACATTCTAAAACTTATGTGAAAGTTTAAAAATTAAAATTTTACGATTACATAGTAGGGAAGAACAGAATAAAAAATACTATTTTTTTTTCGTTGTTTTTAAATTAAGTGTTTTCCTATTAAGTTTTTATAGTAAATTCCAAATCATCTTTAACTGAACTATAGAATTAATTATGAAGAATTATTTATGATAAAAGCATTACCAAAATTATTTGAATATATTCTCAAAAATAACAATTTCATGTGAAAAGTCGATTTTTAAGTGTCAAGGAATTAAAATGTAGAAATTAAAACCTCCAACTCGAGTTCCAAAAATTCTTTTAACAAATGATTAATTGCCGAGTAACAAACTGAAATTCCGTTGTTTTTTTGTTTGTTTTTTTTTCAACATTAGTTATAACTGCACTTTCCATACCAAAAAAACATTCCCCACATAAACCTGAAATTTTATTTGAATTACATCCTCAACGATATTATACTCTTTATACTCTTTAAAGAACTCATTTAAAAATAAAGTTATTTCAAGATAAGGCATTTTCTTTTGATATCACAGCAGCTTATATTTTTCTTATACAGATGATCTTTTGTTTACATTGTATAAAACTAACTTTATGAAATTAGTCTGATTTAGCAAAGCTATCAGTTAAAAATTGTGAAATATTTAACTATAGCTGTCTAGAAACACAAACAATGATCATCTTTCAATTTTTTGCAATCATATCTGAAAATTCGTATGTTGGTTTTTATTTTCTTTATATTTTTATTTTCTTTATTCTTCTTTCAGTAAAATTTAGATTCGGTAAGAATATGCTCTTGATTATATAATTTCTAAATAAGTTCAGAGAGCATTTGTAACAATATGTGTAATATGTTCCAAATAAATACCTCATCCTAATCTTCATCCTCGCAATATCTTAAATCCTTATAAAATTATAGCCAGGCTTCTGATTGTTAAATTTTTTCCACGATCCCATTCAGTGGTAAATATATATATAAATTACCTTAATATAAATGGGGATATTAGCTAACGTCGTACCCAGCCCATACTGGGTAGGGGTACGACGAGAGTCCGACATGTAAAGAGAATTCGATGGGATTATTTTCCGACCAACAGGAAGTAGCTCGATTTGTTCGTAAATCAAAAATTGTATATCCAAAATCAGATCTACAGCATACAATACAATACTAAATGGTATGTGTGCGAATTAATTTTATATATATATATATATATTACGTAACATTCAAAAATACTGCAAATTTAGAACTTACTGTAAATAGTATAAAGTATGCTACTATTTAAAATGATCACACAAGACAGAATAATGACTGTCGATTTTCAAAATTTATATTTAATAATTTAGTTCGTTTTGAAAATGGCAAATTCCAATTGTGAAAAAATATTATTCAGCCAAGAATTTAATTGAAAACATGCCGGGCATTAATTGTGTTTATGACAACAATGAACAGCACGTTCAATCACAGCGCGCGCAACAAAAAGACAGGATTATGCGTTGCTCGTGATAATTGGAAAAAGAACACAGTGAAAAAGAAATGGCGTAAAAGACAGACGCAAAATATTTGTTCCTGAATTTATATGGATCAAGGATAAAGAAGGATCCATGTTTTCTACTTAGATATGAAGTAAAGCAGACTCTCCTAAAGAATCAAAGAAGTTATTCTTCAAGTTTCAGTGCGAAATGAATCACCTTTAGTATCCAGAGTTTGAGGAACATTCTATTTGGAACAGACGCCGCCATTTTTAATTATGCAAGGAAGCAAGCATAGTAAATCGTATGTATATCAAGGACGCAGCCGAACTAACCCTGTTTATCTCGTGTGTGCAACCAAGTCTAAAGTAAGTGTATTCATTCTTACTATAATTTTACAAGGACACATGTTTTAACATCAAGAACATTCAAGACACAGACCAGATTAAGTAACTGTTATAATATAATTTACGGGAGCTTTAGGTCGAGGAATTGTGCGAGAATCAATTAACGATACACATAGATAGAAGAGTTCGTTTCACCCAGATAGAAGAGTTCGTTTCACCCTTAAATGTACAATTAATCAATATCTTAAGGATAGTGTTAAAAGAAGAGACAGTGTTAATACGAAAGTGATTTCGAACATGCAAGTGTTAAATTGTAGCATGATAAAAGAGCGCTACTGAACTTTGATAATTCACACAAGTGAAAGCCGATCGCACAGGTGAAAGCCGTAATTTATTAAAGCTATATGAATTTAGTTTTGCAAGTTGTTTAAAGTATTAATGCAGTTGGTATAGGTTTATGTCTAATCATTTTATGTTTATATGTGTACCAAATTCTGATTTAACTTAAAAAAAATACTCTAAATAAACTTTAATATAAATCATCTACAATGGCAAAAACAAAACAGCATGCAGTTTAATGTATTTTATCTTAAATTACTGTAAATTACAACACATCAACATATCGGCGATATTTCGTCTTTTTTCAAAGACTTTGACGAGCCATTACTAAGGGAATGGAGAATAATCTCTCTTTTCCCAACCCTAAAATATTAATACAACAAAACAAGAATAAACAAGAATAATAAATGGTGAGTAAATTATTTTCGAGTTTTCGAAGATAGAGTAAGAGGAGGAATGGTGTATATCAAGATCCTATGAAAGCTATAGAAAGGAAACGGAAGTTGATTTGATATTTTTAAAGATCTTAATCTTAATTTTATTAAAAAGTCTTAATAAAATCTTCAATTAGGAAATACATTTGAAGGAATTATTTAGGTAAGGAAAAAGTTTTGAAATTGATAAATAGTTTTTATATATATATAAAAAAAAGTAAAGAAAATTTGAAAATTGAATATTTTTAAACAATAAAGTTGTAAATTGGAAACATGTTTGATATCAAGTTTTCCTCTTGTTTATATTCTTGTTTTGTTGTATTGTTATTTTAGGGTTGGGAAAAGAGAGAGATTATTCTCCTTTCCCTTAGTAATGGCTCGTCAAAGTATTTGAAAAAAGACGAAATATCGCAGATATGTTGATGTGTTGTAATTTACAGTAATTTAAGAAGAAATGAATTAGCGATTTACGGTACTTTAAGTAACAGTTTAATATATTTTGCAGTAAAGAGAGACTGTAAACAATAATATTTAACAATAAAGAGCACATACATATCTATAGCATAAATATTTCTAATAGTTGCATTTCTATACCGTTTTCTATTCACTATACCGTTTTTATTTTTTGGATTGAGGAACCTCAAATTCTAATTACTTTTCTTCGATTTTAATTTTCTTTTCTTGGTTCCAAATGAAATTGTTTTTCTTTCAGAAATTATTTTGAGTTATTTATTGGGATGAACTAAAATTGTTTCGTATTCAAGGCTGTAAGGCGAATGACCACCAACGCTGACAACACATTTCGCGCAGTGTTTATTTGTTTATAGATATACTTGGTGAATAGGTATCTGAAACATACTTACTTTCAAAGGTTAAATCTTGGTTCTCCACAGGCACAACTTATCTTTATTTATTTTTTCTTAAATTGGTTCTTATTTTATGTCTCATATTATTTAATTTTTGCAAAAAAAAAGAAAAGTAGAGGATTTGCTCACAAAATATAAGGCTTGTTTTATTTTTTCTTAAATACAGTAGGTTTTTATTTTATGTCTCATATTTTTTATTTAATTTTTGCAAAAAAAAAGATTAAAAGACGTTTTTTTGGGATTGATAACAACTTAAATTGTTTTTACGAAAAAATATGTGTTTATTTTAGTGATTTTTTTTAGGTGCAAAATGGAAAGAAAAATGTTTTTGGTTTTCTATAATTCACATTAAATACAATCAAAGGTAGTAGAACAACTGTGAGTCAAAAAAGTTTAGTTAAAATGTGAAAATTCCTTCTGTGGCTGATGTAACCTTGTGTTCAGTTGGGAAAAACGTGGGGGACGCTGGTGGTTGGCCACACTGTCTCTGCAAGCCACTGTAATAAACAGACGATTGGAATGCAATATTTTAATGCTTTTAGAATGACTGTTCAATATGCCCACCGTCTGCGTCGATGACATGCAAGGAAGCACAGGACAGCGTGCTGAACAGTAGCACGAAGAGTGTCTCGTGAAATGGCTGCAACATGACGAATGATACTGACTTTCACTTCAGGCAAGGTCCGTACGCGTCCCTCATAAACACGATCGTTCGGGATTCCCCACAGTCAGAAGTCACATGGATTCAGGTCTGGTGAACGAGCAGGCGACGCCTCTGGAAAGTGTCTCGACAGAACACGATCATCGCCGAAGCGGGCACGAAGAAGTTCCTTTACTGGGCGGCCAATATGCAGTGCTGCACCATCTTGCATGAAAACTATTGTATCTAAACACCCGCGTTCTTGCAAGGCTGAAACCACATGCCGTGACAAGAGTTGACAGTAATGTGCACTTGTAACAGTGCACCGGACAGGACCTGCAGGTGTCATCTCCTCAAAAAAATATGGACCCAGAATGAAATCCGCGGTGAATCCACGCCATGCAGTCACGTACTGGGAATGCAACAGCTGGGAATGCACAACATGAGGGTTTGAGGAACCCCACACGCGACAATTCAGCGTGTTCACAGCGCCGTCAAGCGTAAAATGCGCCTCATCTGTCCACAAAATGTTCCAGGCCCATGCATCGTCGAAAGCCATTTTAGCGAAGAAACGAAATGCGAAGTCTGACCGCGTT
The DNA here is from genome assembly GCA_023159025.1 of Thereuonema tuberculata. NCBI lineage: Eukaryota > Metazoa > Arthropoda > Chilopoda > Scutigeromorpha > Scutigeridae > Thereuonema > Thereuonema tuberculata. Next base: position 22,506,963 of record JAFIDM010005346.1, read on the forward strand.
TATGGATCTTGCGGCTGTAACTGGTGCAGTATCTGGATCTTATATGGGTAACAGTGAAGAATGGACCGCAAAACCTTCGCCACCGTGGACCATGGAATTGTTAATTCACGTGCTATTGCTCATGAACTTTTCGCTGAGTACCGGGCCACTGACGCTCTGTCAGCTACTACTACTACTGCCACTTCGTGGACAACGTCCTCCGCAATCGGGCGGCGTCCTCTTCCTGGCAGCACTGCTAACTCTCCTGCATCATCTTTCGTAACCCCTTGCCGTCATGGTCCTGTTCGCAATCCCTTTAAAGGACGATATTCTTGCACTGCTGATACACTATTGTTGCTGTTATGGTAATAGAGCTTCACCAGGAATGCACGTTCTTTCTTTTCCAATGGCATGGTGATTTCTGTTGATTGGTCGTTCACAGACGCATTCCGCTTTTCACACAGCGCCACTTTTTCCCCTGGTGGCAACTTTTTGAAGTATTTTTTTTCTTTGGAATTCTCTTCCCCATGCTCTACTTACCTTATATACAAAGTTGCATTAGTATCCGTGCAATAATGCGGTCTCCAGATCGCGCAGAAGTGGGGAACTTTAATTATAACCACCCGGCATGACAAATTTTAAGATATAAGCCTAACAGTAAGCGTAAAAGCGATGGATTTCAGCTGTCAATTTTGAGGAGAGGTGAAGACAAAACAAAATAATGCTATGTTTTAAATTGGATCAAAAGATTTTACCAAATAAGACTTACTAGATAAGATGAAAATCCGCCCAGTCGTTTTAGCATAATGTATATACAAACAAAGGAGGAAAAAATCTTCAAATGGAACAGTGAGATTTTGCATGTTCATTAAGACATAGTTTATTATTCATCTTCTTATTTTATGTGCAGCAATTCGTAATGTAATAAAGGCAAATATATACAAAGTTTAAAACAAAAACATACAAAAAAAAAAAGGTCACTACATGTTGCGGAAATCTATGTTCAATTTCTTTCGAAGAAAATTGAAAATCGATTTCCGCAAAATGTGGTGACAGGTTTATTTTATTTGTATGTTTTTTTTAAAATATGCACGTCTTAGTCTTTTTTACATTATATAGTTCATTAATTAGCGTTCGGCAAATAATATCTTCCAATTACTTATAGAAATTTATAAATATTTTCTAATTTTGTGGGTCAGTATTAATCAATTGATAAATTTAAGTAGCCATTATTATACGATTCTTGGAAACTTACATCTTTGTTTGTTTGTTTGTTTGTTTGTTTGTTTGTTTTTTATTCACTAACTATAGTTTCTTACTGAAATAATATGAATTTTCTTTCGCTTCCTTTAATTTCTACGCTTTCATTTAATTATTCACATCTTTTTCTTGAAGTACAGCAGCATTCTTAAGGTTTGCTAAAAAAAAAAAAAAAAAAGAAAAAAAAATCCCCAAAACCTTTCAGTTTATTATGTCCACGTGCTTACAAGCTGTTCTCCGAAGTAACACGATCACAGGTTGAATGGGACAATGTTTCATTTTCCTAACTCTATTCACTATAGATATTTTAATTTCCAACAACTATAAATATCGATTATAAATTCTTAAATTTACATCACACTCCAAGGGAATGAATGTGTTAGCCGCGTTTTCCCAACTTTCCTCATGAACTAGATTTTCAGCTGTTTGCAGCTGTTGTTCTAATGTATGCTGCTCGCAGATCTGACATTACACAATTAATCTTTTGTATTTGCACCGGGTGGATGGTAAGCTAATTACCGGGGTGGAATCAGAGGTCATTATTGCCGGAGTCACTCTTTCTCGTGCACACCAACTTCCCTCCCTGCTTCGCCTTATGTTTGTTGCATTATGCATTCCTAGTTAATTTGAGCTTTCGTCGAGAAGAGATACGCGTGGTTTGCTCTCAGTGTTGTACTTTACGCTGACAGATGAATGCTATACTGAGGCGCTGTCAATTATGCGATGAAGGATGGGAAATGGCGATTCGTGATAGAAACTAGCAAAAACCGAATAAATATTTTTTAAAGCCTCTATTTGCAGAGCAATTTGCAATACGATCTGGAATCGTACTTTTTATGAAGGCAGATTTTGTTTCTTCAGAATTCGAAAAACAATCTCCACCTCCCCTTCAAAGTTAAAAAAAAATAACCTACTACGAAAAGCATTTTTTTAAAGAAAAGAAAGCACGATTCCGTTTTAATTGACTTTATTATCCGTGGTTGAAGAAAGCGAAAAATGCAGGAGCTCAGTAGTTTTTCTGTGTAATTATTTTCCTTCACGAAAGATAAAAGTTAATGGCAAAATAATGAACAAAATTGCCAATATTATTAATACCAAAGTTGTCAGCCACAGTAATCGACAGTCAGTGCACATCTGCGTTTGGTTGGCAAACAGCAATCAACGTTCACTAAAATATTCATGAAAAAAAGAGGGATAATTATTGACCATATGTCTCGCTCAAGGTAGCTCGTCATCAATTCCATTTTTATGATAAAGAGAACAGCAGCCATTCACTTGCTCTTACCCAAGATTAAAGCACTTTTTTGACGTTTGGCTTACATAAATTTTCACAATTTTTACTTTTAATAAAATGGATAATATATACAAAACTATATCTTAAATTGTATCTATGTAAATTAACATCGAACATTTTACCATTTTAAGATCAAAATCACTTTTTTTTTTATTTGTGTTATATTGTTGTTTTCTTACAACACATTCAGTTTAGCAGTAAGTCATTTATGTGGTTGTATTTAGTATAGAATAATATTAGGTCTTTTATGTAGTTTTTGTATTGTTTAATGAAATTTCTCCTTTAGTAGTATAATGATCGTATAAATTGGTTAAAATAAAATGTATGCATTCGGCGTTCAATCGCTTTCATTCCTGCTTTCTTCTTATTAATATTTTACCTACTGTAACTTATTTAAACTGTTCGAATTCCCTGAGCATGTGGCACTAGTTCGGCTACGACCGAACGAATCATGTCGTGTTTTTAAAGTGTTTTTATGTTTTTTATTTTGTTGCCTGTTTATTTCATGTTGAAAATGGCTAAACTATAGCATCTAATTAGAAATTTACAAATAACACTAGCTATTTTTTTACTCATTTCAACAAACTCGAAGGCAACCGAGCGGAATTAAATTCCAAATCTCAGGTTTTGCTCTCTAGTAAGCTATTTTTACAAAGTCGAAATTTAGAATATGGTTTAAAGACAAACGTGCTTCTACAATGCACAAAAAAACTATTTATTTCTGTTCTGGTCTTTCACAATTAAAAAAATTACATATGATCATAAATTTTTCTCATTAGGTATTAATATTAATGCTACAAATTTCTAAAAAATTATAAATCTTTTGAAAATGCCAAAAACATTTCGTATTTATTGTTCGTTTTCTTCTGAAGGGAGTTGGGTAACAATAGTTTCTTTATAAACGCAATCGTAGGAACTTTCAATATTCTTTTAAATTTGGCTAAAATTAACCAATATCTTTTATCTGCTGTCCAAAATATGTAATTAAAAATAAAACGCCTATTATACATAAATCTTTTGATATTTTTTTTTACTTAAAAAACTATATTTTTGCGACAATAAAGTATTTACAGCCATTAAATGTGTACTGAAAACTAATGGATATAGTTGATTATAATATATATTATATAAATTTGATTATAATATATATAAATAAGTATTTTAGTAACTCGAAGTAATTTGAAGAAATAAACAAAGAAAAGGAAAATAGAATTTTCTTAGCCGATACTCTTAATTGAGACGTATTTCTCATTGCAACAAGATATATGTAACCTCTAACATGACTCATGCGATAATTCCCTAGAAGATCAGCCTTCCTGTTTCTGTAAGCCTGGAAAATCCCACTAAAGCTCAGTTATTTATAGCTAGCTAATAAAAAAGGAATCCATTTAATAGTATCTTCTATAAACCAAATTAAGAAAAGTTAATGAACATCAAAACATATGATGAAAGAAAAAAAGTTCGAGATTTCAAAATGGTTGCATTATTCAACTTAGATCATTTTCTCAGATACTTCTTTAAGAAGGAAAGCGTAATCTATGCGTTTTAACAAAGGAAAGGAATTCAAAAATAGGAAAAAGGAACTGTTCATAAATTTGAGGAATTCACTAAATAAAGCATTTAAAAAAAAAACAGCGTAAGATATAACAATTTCAGTTAAATTGAGTATCAAAATAATTTTAACCATTTACTAATTTCTTCTTCAATCATATTTCAAAGGGATATATTTACTAAAAGTGAATAAAAACAATGAATCCAACCTAAATTTAACATTAACAGATTAGATCACTTCGTTGGTAATTTATGCTAGTTTCCTATCTGTCAGATAGAAAATTACTAATTTAAAAGATAATAACTAGTTTAAAAATTTACCTTAAGTAACTCATTAACATTAATGGCTCTAGCACCATACAACCAAATAAGATTTTCTTTATTTAAAATACTTAACAATTCATAAAAAAAATACTGGTTCGTCCTTTCACCTTCCATAAAAACAATATACTAACCATTACTGTTCGATACAATGAAATATCCAAAGATCCACAAATCACTACAAATTACGTCACAACTAGAATAACCAAATGATATAAAATATTAGCTGCTAACATTGAGTATGTTACTATAATTTAAAAAAAAAGATTAACAACCAATGAATAATAATATTCTGTATTTCATTAAGAAAAGTATACAATGTAATTAGATCTTATAAATTCAGTAATAGTATTGCTTTTCATTCTTCTGAAATCTTCCGGCAAAATTAAAGAAATTTAATGTTAGATATTATGAAAGATTTATTCATTCAATAAGCGAAAGAATTGATGTTTTTTTTTTTTGTTTTTTTTGTTTGTTAAAATGTGTTTTAATGAGTTAGAAAAATCATAATCAAGCAAATCTCTATAACAATATAATGAATCTATAGAGCATAGAACCACAATGAACTCGAAATAAAATTTATTTATGTCTGAATACCAACTTTACGACTGCATTATCATTAAACTATATGAATTTCTGATAAAGCATTTCCTTTAGTAATTTCGGACGAGATCAGTTCCTTTTGTGCTAGTTTTATGTTTCATGAACAATTCCAGAAATTGTCAGCGTACTAGCATTGAAATGGCAAATTTGCTGTGGAAATGCCAACAGTCGCATTACATTTAAATATCTGCTGTTCATATGAATTTCAGAAGAATTGCACCGACAAGAGCTGCAAATCTAGAATTTGCAGAGAAATTTTTAAGACCATTTCCTTTAAATAACACTGAGGTATATAAGTATTCGTTCCATATATTACCACTTTACGATTCTTCATAAGATTTTTAAGAGTGGTTTTGCAGAGTAAATTGGTCAGGCCCTAAGCGATTCGACTAATGTATTCAGCTCATTAGGAAGCGATTCAGCATTCCGCGGAGAATGTTATCATTAAAAGGCCATTCTGCGTGTCGTCCACGGACAAATCAGCAACATCAGAACAGCAAGTGCAACCAACAAGTCTTTAGAAGAAGATAAAATAAGTTTGTGGTCTAGCTCGGAGGTTAACCGACTAGGAGAATTCCGCAATATCAGAAATCCTCGACGGCTTCCCATACGCCGTACTTTGTCTCCAAATCAAATGTCGTCCGACCACAATACACTTAGCTCGACCAGTTAAGAAAGCAGAAGGAGTGCTCAAGAATCGATAGTCATCAAAGGAGTAATTGCCAAATAATGTCGACCCATTTAGTAAACATGGTTTACGATGCATTTCGATGTGTTAATTGTAACAGTAGATTACATTGTTGTTCAATCAAGGACATCTATTGACTTGTTTTGTTTCGCGGGTTGCTTTTTTAGCAGCCACAAGTTTAAAGTGAACAGCATGAACTTAAAGTTTGATTTAGAAGTTAAGTGAATGCTTTTAAATATAAAGCAACATAGAACGGTGTGACTGAAAATTGTTTTGTAAATCACTTTAAGTGCAAAAATAACTGCGTGCAAAATAATAACAGCGTTGCTTGTTTAGCAAGGATTTTTAATAGTTTATTAAAAAGAATCATTTATTATTAATGTTCATTTGTGAAAAACTACTGTCGAAGACAGGCTTATTAATGGATGTAATGACACATTAACAGAGTAATTATATATTATTAAATCACTGATTAATTACCCTCAGCAAAATCTAATAAGCTGTAGTTAACAGTGATTAAGCACTGTCTAATAGAAAATACTTAATTATGCTCAATTTTAACGTTCACTATTACAGTGCTAATTGGTTTCGTAATGGAGTTGCCAGGATAAGTGAATGAACTGAATAACGAACAAGTTTCAAGCAAAAACTTGGAATAATGTTAGTTAATGATGCATAGATATAACTAAAATAAAATAAATAAGTATAATTTAGTTATATTTCTTATAATTCAAAATTTTCAGTTATGTCTTTCATAGAGCTTAAAATTGTAAGATCCTATAAATGCCATTATTTTAATGAATCCAAACCACCTATTTGGAACTGAAATTTTGTTTTGTTATTATTTATTAATTTCAAGCAATAGCCCACTTGAGGTTTACGCCCCTTTCGACGTCACATATGACGTGTAATGTGGGATAAACAAACATATAGCTTAGTAACATAATAAACACTTAATTACTACTTCACTTTGGCTTCTCCTCGGCAATATTTCGTTTTAATTAAAAAACTTTGTCTAGCCATACACCAGCCATTCCTAAACACTAAAAACACGAAATAATGTTTTAATAATAATAATAATAATAATAATGTTTTAATAATAGACAAAGTTTTTTAATTAAAACGAAATATTGCCGAGGAGAAGCCAAAGTGAAGTAGTAATTAAGTGTTTATTATGTTATTAACGGCATTTTAAGAAGTATATAGCTTAGTGTTAATTACTCAAAAAATCGTCGATTTTTTATATTTCAAGACGGAATGGTGCAGGACTGTGCAGTTCCTTATTGTAATAATTCTGTAAAACGCTTTGAATATCCTTCTGTAATATAATATTTCCTCTATATCGACACGAGTTAAAACAAAGCACATGGCTTTGTTTATCCCAGCCAAGCAGTAGCCTGGTGGGATATTTTGTAACAAAAAAAGCCCCGCCTATTCTCAAGTGATCCATAAAATTCAAGTCTTTCGTTGATAATATATTGCTGTCGTCTTCTTTAATAGGCTGTAATCAATTCTACATCCGATATGAACATTTAGGAAGACTTACAATCGTTTCATCCAAATCAAATCTTTTAGTTCACCCTCTATATCTACACGGGTTAAAACGAAGCACATGGCTTTGTTTATCCCACAAGCCAAGCAGTAGCCTGGTGGGATATTTTGGAACTACGAAGCCCCGCCTATCAAGTGGTCCATTGGGTGCAAAAATAATCTTGCCAACTTCGTGACCCAAAGCAATGCTAGGTAGGGCATCCACAAGTCCAAAAATTCAAGAGTAATTTACGTTTTTTGAGAGTTAACTTCAACTGTTGGGATTACATTCAATGGTTTTGCATTTAAAAGTAAACTCCAATATACTAATAATTCCGGATTTCTGCGGAGTTGACTAATCAGATTAATAACAACAAATCTATTAATGCAAAAATCATTGTTTTTTAAAAAAATCGAAAGTTAAAAAAAAGCCGATGTAAACGTATACGAGTTAAAGTTAACGCATACGAGTGTTGATGAAGGGCTACCTCACAGGAGCCCGAAAGCTCCATGTTTAAATATAATTTTAAAGATTTTTTTTTTTTGACCGAAATTTGTGTGCTGTATTCTTTATAACAAGTAATTGTTTCACACATGTTAAAACTTTTATTCTTAATAACGAGTTCAAGAATAAAAAGATAGTAGAAAGAACAGTTATAGACGACGTTAGTTCTAACAATCTTTTCAGATCTATTGTTTTTATGAAAATAACATAGATTAGTGTTAATTACCAACTCAAAAAGAAAATGAAGCCGATATGACCTCGGTAATATGATAGAGTTAACTAAGGTTTAGGTGACAACTTAGGTTAATAATTTGTGTTTACGAAAAGCTCAGTGTAATGAAACAAACTCTGGATGTCTTGAAAACTGAAAAAAAAAATTAATGTGTTTCAGTTAAGCTTAATATATTTAACACTACATTTCAATATTGCAAAGCTGATTGGCATTGGTTACCAACTTTGATTCATTTTTGGAATGGATTTTCTCTTTCTAAACGATCCTTAAATTATCAGATAATCTATCTAAAGATTATCCCAGATGATATACTTGTTATGCTTTCTATTCCCAAACAGGTGTTGCCTAATCCCAGGCTTTAAAGTTTTCTAAAAGTGCTTCAGCCTATTCAACTTTATCTATTGACTTTCAGTTCTAAATAAACAATCTTCCCTTTAAATTATAATTTGCGATTAATTAGATACAGATTAGATTAGCATAAATATTTGCTAAAGTCTACTGTTTGTTGATAAACATTAGTCCCCATTTGCCTGAAACTGTCAAGCAACATATCAAGAGTTCATTATGACAATCTCACTTGAAATATTCAATGCATTTTTAAGTACTTCAAGGTAATAATTCTATTACTGAAAAATTTTAGGCGACATTAATAGTGCTCTATATTTAAATAAAGATTTAGCAAAGAGAAATTTACAAAGATTTACAAAGATCTAGTTGACGTTCCAATTTTCGACTTCCAGATGGTAACAGTATATAGTATCCAAATGGTATATATTAAAGTTGTTCCAAAAGACCAAGGGGGTGTAAAACTTAATTGATCAATCTGAAAGTTTTGTGGTAAATAGTGTTTGTCATTTA
>JAFIDM010005346.1:22525783-22536645 GCA_023159025.1 Thereuonema tuberculata
TATATATATATATATATATATATATACTGTACTAAACGTTTTACATGCACTGAATATATATATATATATATATATATATATAATTAACTAACAAGGGAAGTGCGTGACCTCGAACACTGAGAACCATAGGAATTGTGCTTAGAATATAAATCGTTCATGCCAAAAACAGTGGTATGAGTCATTCTCATGCAAAACTGCTCGTCTTAACCAAGAGACATTTCAGTGATCACCTATTGAAGGGCCAAGGAAGGAACCTTGGTAGCGCTAAGAAACAAAATATCGATATAATAGGACCAAATAGAGGGAAATATAGTAATATAGTCACGATATTGAAATATGTGTGTTTTTGGTCCTATTAAATCGATATTTTGTTTCTTCGCTTTACCAAAGTTCCTCTCTTGGACCTCCAACAGATGATCATTCAAATGTCTCTCGTGGTAAGACGTGAAGTTTTGCATGAGAATGACTCTTCCCAATGTTTTTGGCATGAACGATTTTAAATTCTAAGCACATTTTCATATGGTGCTCAGCGTTCGAGGTCATGCACTTTCCTTGTAAGAAATGACAAACATGTTATCGGGAATCGTTGTTGTTATTTCTAAGTGTGCTTAGTACCTTCCTTCATATTCTATTATCACACTTCTACAGTAGACTATTTTTACAAATAGAATTTAATTACTTTCGTAAACTTACGAAACCCAATTAAAAAAATCTTAGTTCTGATGATAGATTAAAATGTTTATATTTGGATTTTAAGTTTAAATCAATGAATTTCATGGTTTTTTATTTTTTTTTTTTCATAAAATAGTCATTTGTAAAAGTGAGTTTTATTTAAAAATACAAATCCTAACTTTTAATAAATCAACTTATATATAATTTGTACAATGTTTTTCCAATACTTGAAATGGGATTAATGGGAAATATAAAACCAAAATGGATTTTTAAACATTACCTTTCATTCATTTTGCAAAAATTAATTACAAATTTTGTTTATTACTACTGAAATCTTCATTCTTTTATCAGCGACATTTCGCAGGGTAAGTTTCAAAAAATATTGTAAACCCGCATGACCATTTATTTGTATTTTAATATTTATCAGCATAATTGTTGAATAATCAGCTGATAAATGAGACTAAGTGAAATTTATTTTTTTGTTATAACCGTTATGAGTGATGATCCTTTGGTAAACTAGGACCCTTATCTTTGTTGTATCTTTGCTGTATTGTATTTTTTGTTATAACTGCCTTGATTTGAAATTTTTCAAAATGTAGCCTGAAGAAGCAGGGAAATATTGCCCTGCGAAATATCGCTGGTAAAAGTATGAAGTTTTTAGTAGTAATAAACAAAATTTGTAATAAACAACAGTGGATTAGATTATTTTTGAAAAAAAAAAAAAAAAGAATTTATTGTGTTTTTTTTTTTTTTTTTTTCAGAGTTCATCAAAAGATAGAAAGAAATCAAACAAACATTAATCGTCATGTTTCTGATGTCCTACGGTCATCCTTCATCAAGAGCTCTTCGGAATGTTCTCTTTCTACTTCCTGAGTCCCATTGCTATTATTAATGTATTAGTCTACTGTTTTCTTGTTTCAAACTTGTAGTAGATAGTAAAAAAATATTTGTAAATAAATATTTACAAATATTAAAATTTAAAGATATTAATGGAGAATTAAATTTATATTGTTAAATAACAATATAAATCTACAGTAAATACATTAAAGAAATTGCAACTGAAACAAACATTCTTGAACAATTACAGAAATTCTTAACTTCTAAGATTTTGTGAATCTTTCATATTCTACATAAAACTGTAAAGCTTAAAATCCTCTGTTATTCAATCATCCTAAAATCGTAACTCAAATCCATTTTTTTTAACAGTTAACTTTTAATTAACATTCCAATGAAAAATTACTAATTCCTTAAGAAACAAATGGATAAACAACAGATAAGGGTTTTGTGGTCTTTCCGTACATTTTAAAGTATGTCTGCAGTCATGCGTAACCAAACTTGAGCTTCACGTTTTATAAAAGATTAAAGGTCAAAGAGATTCACTGAATGCCAAAGGTAAAGGTTCTTAAGAAGGCAAGACAGAAGCTGAAAAGTTTATCCACACTCGACCAGCTTTAATTGTGAAAGAACCATGTCTCCATTTGACAAACGATCGGTTAAACCCTTTGGGTCCGTCTGGAAAAGAAACAACTGGGTAAAAAGAAAGTCCTCCTTTTCTCTTTCTCGCATTGCTCCGGGGATCGAATTCGAATTTACTCTCTAGACTGCATCTTACCAGACACAGATCTTGTGGTATTACTAATTACTAATTTGAAGTTTTTGGATTGAGGAACCTCAAATTCTAATTACTTTTCTTCGATTTTAATTTTCTTTTCCTGGTTCCAAATGAAATTGTTTTGCTTTCAGAAATTATTTTGAGTTATTTATTTGGATGAACTAAAATTGTATAGATGTTCCAGTTATAAAATAACAAAAGATATAAACATCCAATTTCGAAATTGAAAGTTAACTGAAATGGAGTAGAGGGCTTCCAATGATACTGGTACTGATAGAAACATTTTGAACAATTATTCATACCACTAGCAAAATTCTAATACAATTTACATATTACATTTATTTTATTAAGCTTGTATTAATAACTTTCATACACATAATAATTCCAGTTACTCTTGTGAACAACTTTCTACAGGATAAAAGGACATTGATTTGTTCTAGAACAATATTAATAGCGATTGTTCTAGGACAATCCTTTTATCCTTCTTTAATGGCAAAATAGTTGACTATCTATTTAGTAGTTCGTAGGGTATATGAAGAAAACGAGTTTTTAATAATTATGAATTACATCTAAAAACAGAAAGAAAACATTTGATAAAATTTAATGCTATTCACAGAAAAATACGAAAAAGGCGATTCTGGAAATGTGGGTTAAGAATAATGGATAACAAACCATGAGATTTTGTAATGAATTTTGATCAGAGTTAAGTGATATTTCTAAATTAAATTGTTACAACACAAAACAAAATCATTAATAGTGCTATTATCAACTGAAATAAATTCAAAATTAAAGAACTAAAAGGATTTTATAAAGATAATGCCATCATGTATCATACAATTATTATAAATCAGTTTTAAGAAGTTTTAAGAAAATATGGTTTCAGTTTGATTCGAAAACAACATTTTCAAATTCAAGTATTTACAAATTACAATGATTGTAATGTGATAAATAATCCCATAGAGTTGTATACAAGATAAAAATATTTGGATAAACTTCTAGGAGAATATTAGGACGAATGTCAGAACACTGGATTATTTCTAAAAGAAATGAAATACTGTTTATTGTAAGATAGCAGATTTGTCTATTAAAAAAAGGTAGGGATAGCGATTAGTAAACAAATCACAATGCTTCGCAACGTCTTCTGATAAGTATAAGAAAATATAATTGATATTGCTTTAATTTCTTCATTATTAAGTTATAAATGTGATTGCTGTGAATGCAAAAGCCGCAATTGTTGCGATTGTTGGGATTGTTGCTGAGCTGCATGGTAAATGTGATTGTTGCGAATGCTAAAGGAGCAATTGTTGCGATTATTGAGATTGTTGCGAAAAATGATAATTTACTTAGGAAAAAATCTGTCAATTTCGAAAATTTATTCTTTATGAAATAATAAAAATGTATGATCACTGAAAAAAATGTGGAATATTTAATTAATATTATTATTAATATTAAAAGTGTCACATAACTCACTCATTAAGAATACTTTATGAGTTTATTACTACGGAAAAACTAATGATGGACTAAATAAAAATTAAATTAATTGAAACTATTTGAAGCACTTTTTTTATTATTGATATTTACATTGTAAATTAAGAAACTGTTTACGAACAAATTATTTATTGAAAATGATTTCTATCTTGAAATTTATAAAATAAGCGCGAATGTTTGTTTGTTTGTTTTGAAACAATGTCGCCATTTCTCAACAGATCTTTACCAGGCACGGAGCTTCACATGCATCCCAGAATAACGCATGAACAACGAATACTCGGATCCCGACTAAGAGGTGTAAACGCGAGTGAAAGGGCAGGGAGGGTGGCAAACATTCTTGTAGAGTACGCATATCTCTGATATCGCTTTAGTTGGAAACACGAAATTAGATATGATTGTTCTTTGTCTAAATCTAAAATATACGTTTTCGACGAATTTTCGATATTCGAATTCTAAGGGATGTAAACGGAGGGGAGGGGGAATTTTTCTTCAAGGATATGCGTATCTCCGAAACTGCTTTATTTGCAAACCTGGAATTTCACGTGAGTGTTCTTTGTGAAAATCGAAAGTATACGTATTCGTATATATATATTTCCTAAAGGATGTAAACGAAGGGAGGAGAAGAACTTTCTTTCATGGTATTCTTATCTCGGAAACAGCTCGAGTTGCAAACATGAAATTTGACATGAGTGTTCTTAATTCTAAGTTTCAGTTTTTAGTTTATTTGATGGAAATTGCTTTTTTTGAAGCCTTGTTTTTTTATACTTTACATATGCAAGGCTTCCGGAGCGAACGGACGGTCTGTAAAATAATTTGCAACTGCCATGTACCTTTTATATGAACTGGAAAAGTTTCAAAGTGATCACACAATTACAATTTCTTCGTCATCCACATCAGGACAACTCTTTTTTTGTAAACCGCGCGAAGCACAGGTATTTTTGCGTATGTATTTTATAGTTTGACAATGGTGTGCAACGAGTAAAAAGACTCCGAGATTCGTTCATAACGAATTATGCGCAACTTTTGATATTTTAATCTTTGTATTAGTTTTCTTTATCATTATAAATGAACTATATCTCTCTCAGTTATTAATATTATCTAAGGGATTTTAAGATCGTTACAGGATCGAAAGGAATATTATACCCACTGTCCTTTACAATGTAAAATGTATTTCATATCTTTTTTTGTTACCTTAATATTGTAATAGTTAAATGTTCATTAATATGTCAATTGTTTTGGTTACTTTTAACATTAATTAAGATTTCACTCATTAAGTAACTACAGGCAGATGTATTTTAGTATTAAAAAAGTAAAAATATACAAATATATATATATATTTTTTACAAATAAAGAAATGAACAAATTCTGTTGTTGTTCTGCTTCAAAGAAATAGTACAAAAAAAAAAAACCTACCAAATTTATAATAAATGGATGCAACTAGCAGCATGCATTTTTAATTGTAATTTAAAGTTTATTTTTTAGTCAAGTGCGGAGGCTTTACACTATAATCTCAAAACTACTAAACTTATTGCTTTATGTTTGCTTTCTCTATACTTTATAGAAATATTTATGAAAATCCTCATATAACTACAGCCTAAGGAGCAAATAAGAATCAAACAACAAATGTAATATTAACGATAAACAAATAAACTTTGCATCTTAATATTCTTCCTTTGTTTCTATTCTTAATATTTCTTTGCTTTTTTTTTCTGGCAAAGCAGAGTTTCAATGGAACTTTTAGGTTGTTTTCTGTTTTCTAGTTCTAATGTAATGAATTTACTTCAATATGAAAGATCTCTTTGAAATCCTTAATGAAATGCCATTTGCATACATTGTAAAAATTTCAGAATTTAGTTGATTCAAATTATAATACATTTACACAAATAAAAATCAATAATGTCACCTACATGATAGCAGAAAACAGCTCAGGGAATATAGATCAAAGAAAAGAGAATAAGAATAAAGAAATTATTGTGTTTTATAAAGAAAAACCATTCGATTTAGAGAAGAAAAACTATTATTATCTCTAAAAAAATTTACAACACTGAAATCATATTGTCTAGTATTAATGAGAGTTTGATAAAAAAAATTATTTTAATATATTATTACAAAACATTTTCCTATTAGGATTACAAAATAAATTTCATCAACATATGCTAATAATTAAAATACAAAAACAATATTTAAGTAACATATAATAAATCATATACCGGTACATAGAGTCAAAATTTATCATTATTCTAAGTGAGAAAAAAATATCTAGAAATTTAATTCTTGTCAACCAGCGGATTTATATTTATTATTAACTAATTTCTATTAATTTTTTTTTCGGTTTTGAAATTTTAGATAATGTTAGGAAATTTTTTAGATTTATTTTATTCTCACATCCCTTTATTTTATTTACATCCTTTATTTTTTATTAGTAATAAAAATTAATTTGCTCTCATAAATTATAAAATGTACTTGTAAATTTCCTATTAAGGCCAAGAATAGGATTCAGATCTAAACAAGGAAAACAGATTAGAAAGTCCAAAGTTTCCCCTAACGTTTCACCACAAAAAAAAGACCTAGAGTCGTGAAAAACTGTCGATCCCAGCCAGGATTGAACCCAACTAACGTTAAAACATAGGCAAGGCTTACTTTTACCTTTGGAATACGTTACTGTATAAATGACAAATTTAAATTTGGAAACAGTGAGTTACTACAACTCAAAAAACTTCTTAATTTGTTTTTTGTTATTCGTATTTTCAATTTATCGAACTTATCAAAGAAAAAGAACTTAAGAACTTATTAATAGAAAATTATATATTTTCTTTTTAATAACATGATAATCCCATGACACCTTAGATAAGTTGAATCATTGTATTCTTGTAACCTTTGAAGTCATGCTCCAAAATTACCTGAAATTATTTGAATAATTTGAATATATTAAAAAGATATTTCATTGGTTGTATTCTTGTAATGTTGTTAAGAAATATCAGAAAAAAATTTGGCTAACTTAAAGAGATAAGTGAAGAAGTAACGAATTAAAAAAAATTCCAACAATTTAACCATTTTCTGGCTTTTTAGAAACATTTATATGCTTTATCTTCAAAGCAAAGTTTGTTGAAGATCCTCTTGATTCTCCTGATTTGCTGTAGTGGTTTGAAACAACATATTGCTGTACATTTAAAACAAAAGATTTCCAAGAGATCACCACCTCCAGCAAGATCCGTTGACATTAACTTGTAGTCGTTTTGTTCATTTATTTTTTTTGGTTTCTTTCAGGCAATTATGTCTCAGCTTTGGAAAGGAATGAGTTCACCAACAACATACGAGCCGAGTTGAGGGAGTTTATTAAAGTTGACTCTCGTGAGTATTTTACGCCGTTTCAAGGAATGCGAGGGACCAAGTCGAGACCCACTCTCCAGTAATTCACCCTGGAGAGGTTTTAACGTGATGAAAATCTGGAGGTCCTAAGGGTTTGACATGAAAAACTATGGACAATAAAGACGACCTTTTCTTGATGTTAAAGGGACTTTTCCGTTTAACTTAATATTAATTTTAGTACTTCAAACTTTTTTAGCCCCAATTTTCTACTCTAGATAATTCAAAATTAAGGCCACTGGTTTTGCCAAAAAATTTCTTTATAGAAACAAAACTAGAATTCAACAATTATTCCTGTCTTGCTTTTATTTAATATCTTATTAACAATAAAGAATTGTAACTGCCTTTTGTAAAAATTGAATTAATTGTAAATAATATATTTTCTTTTTAATAACATGATAATCCCATGACACCTCTGTTTTATGTATTTCATGCAAATATGTTGTTATAAATATTGAAAGTATCCATTTTCTTTTCATACAGAATCCATCTTAAGTGATAAGTTTAATAAAACATTGCAATGTACTGTTTCATAAGTACAAAAATACACCAGAAATGTATAAAAATTAATGTTTTCATGGAAGTAACTGCCTCTTAAGTGATATATAGAAATTAAAAGCAAAACATCGCAAAATTTGCAAAATCTTTTGGTGTTAACCGTAAAAATAGCAAATTAAACTTGAACATTGCATCTTGGAAAAAGAATGCGAATGAAGTATCTTCTAGTGCTGCTTGCTATTTTTTTTTTCTTTGAAGCTGTAAGGATTTTTAAATTGATTTAATTTATTCTCAAAAAAAAATACTTTCTGTGTTTAACTAATATTTCTCTTTAGTACACTTAATTATCAATTAAATTTAAAACTGTATAGTTAATTCTGCTTTTGAATACATATTCTAGAAAATAAAATTATTTTAGTTATTGGATTACTTTAATAATAATTTAGTGTTATTATACCATTAAATTGAGTTTCAAAAAATTTCAATTTTTATTTTTATACATTTGTCGAAATGAAGCCCGACACATTGCATGGGCTGAATTAAATCCTCAAAAAAAACTTGCCTGTAATTTTTTTCTTTCATTCTATTCTTTCAATAAAGAAATAACTAGCTGTTCGGATGCAGAAAATTTGAGAAACAAAAAAAAAATCATAAAAACAAAAAGGAAAATACAAATAGTGGAATTCACAAATTCGATCTGATAAGTGAGACAGTGGAAACAAACTGGAAAAAAAGTAATCTTGTTATGGAATTATTGAACGCCCATGTATCGATAACTATGTTGAAGGTTCTAATCTATAGCTACGATAGGGTTGAATTTTATCGCGTAACAATAAATTTCTTAGAAATATATTTTCTATATATTTAAGGAAAATTTTTAAATTTTATTCTGATTAAACATTGGTGCATAAGTTATGAAATAATTCATTCAGAGTCAAATACAGTAGCTATTATTTTACAAAATTAACAGTATTCTTTGTTCAGAATAGCTTCTTTATTAAACACAATGTTATTGTGTTTTCCTGAAATATTGATTTACATAAAAAGTTTTTGAAAGTTACTTAAAGTAAAAAAATAAATAAACAAATTAAGAAACTTGAAACTGCTGGTGCAAATGGCTAAAGGCATTTCTCTTGCTGAAACTTCCATGGATTGTTTCCCCGCCGAGGCCAGGAATTTTTGAGAGCGCATTTCTTTTTCAGTCAGACCTTGGAGTTCACCGAGTTCTCGTCAGGTTAAAGGCGGTCGAGCGTACTGCTTGCCACATTGCCCCTTCCTTCTAGCGTTGCCCAGAAATGTAAGGAGCACATTCGAGAAGTAAATCTGAATGCAGAAATCCCGTGGAATATTATTATCCAAATACTAATTACAAGATAGAAACAAAATTTTAAATTTGAATTCGAATTTTGGAGCATTGTCATATTATCGTTCAAATTAACAATTTAAAATCACCTGACAATTTGATATCACGCCTACGCCTTGTAAATTGAAATGAAACGATAATGTTTTTGACTAACTTATTAATATGGTCGGCTTCAGTTCTGAAGAATCCGACTAGCAATAACTCATTGTAAACATATTTGCATAAACTATCTTTGAATAAACTACCCTTACATTAGATGAGTACAACACTTTACGCTTACTGTTTATTGCTTTCTCTTCGTGGTACGACCATTCAGTTACAGTATTTTTTTTAGTTCTTCTATAATTTTCATTTAACTTTCAAATGTTCATAATGTTTATTTTAGTCTGTATGCGTTGAACAATATTACCGTAAGCAAAGCCAGTGAACACTAAGGGAAAAGCTTAAATCATACACAATCAGCGGAAGGAAATGACGGGTTTTTTTACTTATTATTCAACAACACCACTATTTAGTAGTTCTGAGTATGCGATATCAATAGCTGAACGAGCGGCAGAATCGACAATGTTTAGAATAAATAAAAATAAAAACCCTCATAAAAAAAAGAAAAAAAAGGATAGACTCGAATGATAGAAACCCCTGTTTTTTTTTGCAAAAAGCAAAAATTTATTAGATTCAGTTCTCGAGATGTTACTATAATCTTACTCAATTGTTATTTTCTATGGTGAATTTGATATTTTGTAATACGATTTATTGTGGTAAATTTCTCGGAAGTTACATATTCGCTTTCTGATTGTCTATAGTTGAAGATGATATCTCAACGAAATTCCGTGAAAATCGAAAATTTTGAACTGCATTATTAAGCAAGGAAAGCAGCATATATCCTTTTTTTTCATCTTTTTGTATTCCATAGAAAACGCCAGTAAATAAAATTAAGAATGTATTCCAGTTCTTGGATCTAAGTCGCATCTGTTTCCACTAACATATGAAATCATAAATTTCCTAAAACGGCGATTGCTGTAAATAACATGAAATCATCTTAAATTTCGCTTTTTCTTCTTTACGGTTGTCTACATCGAAGAATGAATAAACCATTTAAATTGCTGTCTAAGCAAAATAAATCAAAAGCAAGAGTGAAATAGACCGAGGAACGAACAATTAATGCAAGGCTTTACACGAAGTAATTCCTCAAAGGAACATTAAATAATAACCAAGTGACGAAAGCTACCAACGATAAGTCATTGATTTGGAAGCTGCACTTGTCAGAAAGTAAACACGTGAATTTCAAGTGGAAATAAAGGAGTGTCTTTGAAAGCGATGACTCATCCTTACGCTACTGAAATATGGAAGGGATCGTCGCCGAATTGACCATCGCGTCCATCATAAATCAGACACATGGTACAAACTTTAAGCTCAGTCATGTGACCTATTTAAATACATTGAAGATAAAAGCGTAAGTCCAAAATCTACTCAGACTTAATAAAACATTGTGTACATGGACTAATTGCTAAGGGTTGAGAAGAAATAAGATAAGAATTTCGTTATCGAAAATCGATCTCAGACATTGTTTCACTGTAACATGTAGAATGTGGCGAAGATAACGATTAAACACTTGTTTATTTATCATTCATTTCGATCAAATGAAACATAAAACGAATAGTGTAGAGGAAAATGGCAGAAAAACAAATTAAAAGTGAGGTGCCGTTGAATATTAAATCCCTTAGCCTAAGATGATAATTTTTTTTTTATTTAGAGGATGTCAGTGATATATAATGAAACGCTCTTAATGACTAAGTAAATAAAAATAAAACAAACATTACCATAAGTCTTCTTAATTCTCCCTCTTCTAGACATTCTATCTAT
>JAFIDM010005346.1:22536655-22568726 GCA_023159025.1 Thereuonema tuberculata
ACCTTCATTTCTATTAATATTTATCTTTTTGGTATTTCTAATTAGTAAATTAGTAAATTCTAATTAGTAAATTCTAATTAGTATTTCTGAATGAGTAAAAATGTGAGGGGAATGAAAAGGAAGTTTATATAAAAGTAAATATTAACCTAAAAAGCAGCAACAGGTTACAGGTTACAGTCGATATTTAGACTGTCAGCCCGGTAACAAAATGTGAAAGCGCTCGACTGCTTTCTGAAGGAGCCGGGTTCAATTCCCTGGGATTTTCCATGTCAAATTCTCCTTCAGAAAGGTTCTAGGATCTACCCAGCCCTCTGCTAGCTGGATATGGGGTTTCCCGGGGAGCGGAGTGTTAAAGGCGGGTGGTCGTCGGGCTGACCATCTGACCTCAACTTAGTACCGTTATATGGTGGCCTTATCTCTCACAATTCCAATGGCTACATAAACCTATAGTAGAATACCTTAAACGATGTCAAGAATTTCAATAAGCCATGATTTATAGAAAATTTGTAATTGAGTGACAATATCGGAGAAGGCAAATGACAGGACAATTTTCTGTTTCCTACATCTCAAAATCGTATCATGTATATCAAATCGGAATAATGAAATAGTTTCGGTTCAATATTCACCTTACCTGACTTCAAAAGTAATATTTGATTACATTTTGAAATGAATACCTTCAACAAATCAATTATAACGATATCATCCATTAAAATCGCTCTTGATTGTAACTTCATAAGATTTCATAGAATTTAAGAACACGTACATTACTGTATTTTAATTAGCAGCCTCACAATACTGCAATTTTCTTCATCATTATAGGTGGGATGTTACATTTTCTCCCATTCAACAAGCGTAACTTTAGGGATACAAATCTTCTACATGTACAATTTTGGTCATGATCATTTAATTGCGATGTTTAAGTCGAATCAAGAGTTCTTTGTATTGTCTCTAGTATTATTTTGTTTTCAGGAATGAACATGTCTTTTAACTGTAGAGCGAATTCTCCGAATTTTCTAATTGGTTTTCAAACAAGTTGTTCGAAATTACAAACTTTTTGGAAGTCTGAACAGCAGAATTCGGAAAATTTCACAAACTTCTATTTAATTCCAATCTCTTACAAAGAAACACTTTGCAGAATCCAGAAATCTTAGAAAACCCTTTTAAGATCCATCACGAAGATACTGATCTGTAAATCATTTTCTATTCAAAAGTGAAACTTTTCCTTGTTTCTAAGAACCCGATATTAATGTAGAATCTGAACGCATTAAGTTTTCAGTTACTCTTGCTCTATTTTCATTTGAATGAAAGCTTACATAAGTTCTTCCCAAATCAGTCTTAAATGCAACAATCCTTTCTCGCTGTCTAGACACTGGCGCCCTTTCAGTTATAGATTGAACACCGTGTCCACCCTAAGGCATATTCTTAGAACAGGGCGGCCGTATTAAATCTATAATTCTAAGAATTCCGAGGAAAATGAAAACTTTTACTAAAATTAAAAAATATTTAATTTGAAAATGTTCGAAAACTTATGAAAATATCTCTGTTGTAAAAAAAAAAAAAAATAATTATTCCATATTTTTCAAGCAAAAAAAATAATATTTTTCAATCAATTTTTATGATTTTTTTATATCATTCTAAGAAAATGACATCTTTTATTTAACCAATCTTTCTAAAATAGTAATTTCGTCTGTAAGTAGCCAATACACGATCGATACGAGATTATCGTGAAGGAAAAAAGTGGTATTTTTAAATATTCATTACGTTACTGAAATGATGATTAAATTATATGATTTTGTATGATTAAATTATACATTATTGCTTCATTACTTCAATTTTTATGCATAATTTAAAAAAAAAAATCAAATACAGGATGTATCAGTTGGACCCAGTCAATCCGTTAACCATCCGATTATACGTTTTCACAATTATAACAGTATCGTAACACAAGGAGGCACCGGAATGCTTCACCTGGTGTATAATATTTGGCACTTGACATCAGTACGAGCACCTCGTGATATTAAACGCGCGTTAGTGACAACGTGATAATTCACAATACAGGCAGGGAAACTGGTGCGCGTTCCTGTTACCGTTAAAGCAACCTGTATGTCTGTCATTAAGTTTATTTATGAGTCAAATTGCAACCATCTATGCAGCAAGACATTTATTTGATGAGGAACATGGTTTTTCTCCGAAACGTGAAATAATGGCTGCAATCAAGAAGAAATTTGAAGACACTGGATCTTTGCAACAAAACATGCTTCGGAAAGATCACACCTCCACAGTCACTATCCAACCGACCAACCCATCATTCCCGAAACTGACGAGATCATTTGATTGTTGCACCTGTACGCAAAATTGACAGGGGCCAACTGAAAACGCCTGTACTTCCGTGGGGTTATGTAAGTAATCTCATAAGGCCTTGCCTACACCACTGAATATAAAAGAATTTTTTTTGTAACTTTTCAATTAAAATATAATTTAAAAGATGGTGTATTGTTATTTCCTAAATAGTTGATAGCATAAACAATGTACCCCGGTCTTCATTATTATCAAACAGCAAATTTAGAATCCGCATCCAACATGACCGTTTTCAAATTAAACTAGGATTGAAAACTTTAATGGATTTTTTACTGTAAGAAGTAAGAATTTATTGGGGAAAAGGTAATAGTTAAACAGAAGAGATTTATGTTGTTGGTTGACTAGCGCCATTCTTTCACCCAAGAAGCACAATTGCTTCGCTGTAGCTAAGGAAAAGTCCAGTTCGAAGACCGATAGTTCAAAAGATCGATAGTTTAAACGCAGCAAAGAGAAAGGCATTCAATAGATTTTTTTTTTTTTTGTTTTTTTTGTATTTAATTGTCAAGTTTACTTAGAGCTATCCCGTAGTTGCTCGAAAAAAAGTTAATTTAGTGAATTCACATGAAGTTCCTGGGAAAAAAATAAAGACTTTTCCTTTTAATGCTGTTTCTTAAATATTTCTTTTCTTTATATTTTGAAAGTTGTGAAAAAGATGGAAACGAAAACTCTTCATTTATTTTTAAATTATAATACTTTCCAAATACGAGGTACAAACAAACAAACAACAGAAATTTTCTATAGTTTCAAGAAATTAACCAAGCTGTCATATTTTGTTTTATTCCATTTATTTTAAACATATCAAAGTAAGCGGAAATTAAAATATTACATAACGAATTTATATCCATTATTTGGTTTCAACTAGATATTACTGTTTGGTTTCAACTGTTTTTGTTACTGCCAGCTTCTCGTGAAAACGTCTTGACAAGAACTCTCAAAATATTTCAAATGTAAAAGCGTTTTATTCCTAATGTTTGAACAAGATCCTTAAGACGTTTAAAAATTACAAAGCTGGGATAAACACGTACCATATACAAACACACTGACTTGGTGATCTTCATTGTCCTTGAGAAGTTCACATCACATAGAATATCATTGGCAATAGTTGGACACTTTATATCAGACTTTATGAGAGATGGAGACAAACTCTCCTCCTTGATTTCTGGAATATTAGGTTATTACATACTATAGACGGACGAAAGCATTTTGCAACCGTAATTAATACACCTCCATTAAGGTTCCCGTTGTCTCACTACTAGTAAATGGACTGCTATTAGAATACCTGTGGTATAATCCGGAGGATGTCTGCGTGACTCCTGGCTTTATCGTAGATGAAGTCGAAGGCATATTTGTGGTTCTGTAAATCATCAAGTGTGGTCAGTCCACATTGTGCATAGTTACCTTTAGTACCTGTGAATAAAGTGATTAAGTTTTCACCAGCCTCATTCTTATGACATAGATATTTCTTAAACTTTGAAAATTATTTGCTCCTGCAGTTCTAGTGGATATTTTCATAGTAACAAACTTTGAAATAAAAAATGCTAAGACTTTACATGAACAGAATTATTCAATTACGTCAGCTACATTAAGCATTTTGCATTATTCCTATTTTGGCTTTATTGACAGTTTTAATGAATCGAAATACAACAAGCATTGCGAAATACTTTTTAATTATTAGTCCTTTCATTTTTTTTTTTTTAAATTTAACTTACTATTTACTTCTTTGGGTTTTTATTTTATTTCAAGTTACTGAGTTCTATCTTACCTTCAGTGTACGTGAGGTTATAGAAATATTTAAAGGTTTAAAGCAACTGTAAAGAATGAAAAGTAAATACTTACTAATTACTCAATATCCAAGGTTTTGAAAATATGAAAAGTAATATAATAATGTATTAAGACAGTATATTAAGACAGTTGCAAAAATTTGGAAATGTACTATTACTCAAAATCATCAGAATCATCCAATACACAGGGGAATCTAAAATAGGGGGACAAACTACGGGGGCGGGTTCCCAATAACAAATGAAGTAAAAGAGGTCAGATAAACATATGACCGGAAGTGCATGATTGCTTATAGTAGTTTGCAAAAAAAAAGGGGTTTGCCATAAATGGTCATTTTGTAGCAATCGATTTTGACTGGAATAAACGTCACCAGTTATGACGTCATCAGCTTGAACTCAACAATTAAAAAAAAAAATTTCAATAAAATAATCTTAAAAAAAGCATAAAATTATTAAAATAATAATAACAATGATATAGAAATATATTCGTAATTGTAGAAATTACAAAAACCAGAATCATATTGTAACGTTTATAAGATTCCAGTTATGAATCTTAGCAATAGATGGCGCTGTTACGTCCTGGAAACATCAATCCATAAGGAAATTACGTCATCAAAAGCTTTTCTTTCATGAACTGAACTGTAGTTATTCCAATCCAAAGAAACAAAGACAGACTACAATAGAAACAATGGACATGAATAGTATCTTCATTGGTAGCATTACTGAATTACACTATGTTGCCCATTCACAACAATGCGATACTTTAAATAAGTTAAGAGAAATAAGTAAAAACTAAATAAAAATTAATCACTGTTACTTGCCATTTTATGTTCTTGGCTTATTTTTTTAGCTCTTTAATTTTTTTTGAAGACAAAAATAAAAATTGCTAGTCGGAAAACCTGCATCTCCTTTTGAAAATCTTATATCTTCCATATTTTTTTTGTTTTTTTGTTTTTTGTTTGTGTGAAAAAAAGGAATTATTCGAATAAACACAGAAATAATGGAGATAGCATCATAAGCAATCCAAAGGACAATTTCCTTGCTTACTGTATAGCGTCACAATCACTTCAGCGATAGCAAAACTTTTTGAATTCTCGGGAAATAAAGACGCTTTTTTTCCACTGAAATAGTTAAAATAAATTTAAAATAAGCGGCAGAGTGATGAATGAGGACATAATATTAATCTTTTAGTCAGACAAAACTGCAATGTACCTAGGAATTAGCCCTATTAAACTCAATAATTAGAATTAACCAAGCTTCTTATAGTTAGAAGGTGAATAATAGTTTTTACAAAAGGCAAGCACTGACAAATTATAACGACTGCAAAATTCTCGAATCAAATGGGAAACGACTTATTACTTAAGAAAGGTCTTTTTCCATTTTCTCTGCACCATGATTAGTTTCGGTAGTGGTTTAAGGCAGTATCCAATGCAGCTTTAATTTTGTTTATGGTTTACTACTGATATTGTTTCTTCCAAATTTATATATATTTTTTGTAACAATGATGGCAACATGGAATGTGGGATATTTTGGACTGTGGGATTTATAGTGAAAAACGACTGAAATTGTGTTGCGGTTCCACTTTGGTTTCTCGTTTAAGCCAAGCTTCACCATAATCCTCAAAAAAAAATTGGATGGAATGTTAAGAGCTCATGGGATTAAGTAGAGGATCATCGTACTGTCTTCCGGTTTTTCACATTATCCGATTTGCCATTCTTTCGAGGAAGAAGACGTGGTTTTTAGATTGGCTAAATTAAAAAGTTTCTAGTAATTGCAAGAACTATCAAGTTAACTTTGCAGTGCATAAAAAGGTTTTAAAATAAATCAATTAAAATTCCAAAAGTAGCAGATTAACTTCAAACAAAGAATGCATTTATAAAGTTCAACAGAAATGACATAAGATAACTTCAAGTAACAAGATTAGAAACAACTCGAAGTAAGGAAATAACTAACTAGATAGCTATTTAGAGTGATAGTATCACGGAAGAACATCGTTTCGTGCTAAATGAAGACACGAACATTGGTTTTCTTTTTGCTTTCTAATGAAGGAAAGCATTTAGATACTAAAAACAATCAATCACGACTTTGAAAGGTATCTTAAAAAAATCGCCAAGTATAATTTGCACATTTACATTGGAAAAAAATAAATTTATAGAGTTAGAAGAGTAATTTTGAATTCCAAAATTTTTTAAAAGATTTGCAGAGATTAAATAAAAAAGTGAATAGTAATAATTATTTTTTTAAAAAAAGTGAAGAACGAAACAAAAAACAAAGACAAATCAGCCAAGCATTTTGGATATCAAAACAACCACTCTCAAAGACAGCAACTAAATATTTAATTAGGTAATTACAGTAATCAAGCCTTAACATTTCAAATTGATATTAATTTGATCTTCAATTCTGTTTTTTTTTCGGTAAAATCCCTTTGAAGTTCTTACACATCATTCTCATGTAATCATTATACACATTATATTTGTACATTAGTAGAACTAAATGTTTTTTCTGGTATATTTATGTTTTCCTTATAAAAATCCATGATGAACTGTTATCTAGAAATGTGCTGTTTCACTTTTAAAATAAGAGATAGCAAGAGTCGTACTGAGGAAACCTGCAAGTTGGTTTTCAATCTATTTCTAAGCTCCTTCGCGTACGACCGGTTTGTCCATTAATCCGCGGTACTGAAGGCAACTATTGTCAAGTGAATCACACATCTGATTTACTTCTCAGTCTCATTCGCCAGGTGTTGCATCCGTTTGACTCGTGATCCCTTGGATTTCCTCTTGTTTTCACTTTTGCCAACCGCACGCTCTATGCGCACTGCCAGATCCTGCCAAAGCTACCCATTCGCTAACTTTCACATCGAAAGTAATTCTGCCAAGTCTTGGATGGCGCGTGCTTGTTTTCAGGGACCTGGAATGCCGATCCCCCAATAATCAGACTCCAGCCTCTACCGCAATCCCGTCTGACTCCGGTGGAATTCGAGAACAAGCACCGGCATTTGGAGACCATAATTAAATACGTGACTTGCGCACCTTTGATGGAAATGGTCAGCGCATGCGCCTTAGAACTCATCTTCTCAGCCTCTTCTTCATGGTCATTACCATTTTTTTTCCTCCTAGTTTTAATTTTTCCTCGACAGAAATCCAATAAATGTTATCTTTTCCCCCTCCTCCTGCTATTAACACCCCTACAACCATAAATGATTTATCTCAACTTCAGAAATTCTTATTATATCAACATTTCAAAACAAGTGAATATTTGAGTTTAATTTAATTTTTTTATGTAATTTTCGGAAAGTTTAATTGTACAGCTACACTAAGCTAAATTCCTTCATAATAAATTTGAATTGTTAACTTAAAAAATCTAGAAAAAAAGTAGACATCTTGTAAAAGAGTCGGAGGAAATATTTTTAGACAGAGCGCATTTTGTAACAAATTAAACGGCAGAAATGTTTAATGGTTATAAGATTCTACGTCGATGCTCGGCAGGAAATTTCCTCCTATTCGATAGGACCCTATGGTCTACCCAACTTTCTGTTCTCTCCCAAAGAAATCGCCATTGCATCTCTTTGCGTGACAATCATTGATAAAGTTCTCGCATCTCTTTGCGCTTCATGAACTCTGGTATTTGTTTAATTTCACACATGACTCATTTTGACTACAGCGAACTTCCCACAAAATGGGAAACAGATAAAAGTAGGAAGAGAATTACAGAGATGTCAACGAAATCACCCTCAAGATGATGTTCTAATTTTACATTGCTGTAACCAGAAGTGCAAGCATCTGCTCTATTATTCACTATTGGGTAAACTTGGCTTTTACTCTATACAACAACTAATAGTTGTACAGAATTATATTCCCAGGAGCTTTTGAGGAATTCACTAATGAATATTAGTAAATTATTTTGTAATTATATTTGAAGTGACGACAAGTATCATCAATTTTTTTACAATAATTTTGTTACATACAGATACTTTCATTTCTGCTTTAATTCAATGCCGACGATTTCATTTTCGGAAAAGACAGTTTGTATCTAAATTCTTAATGTCATTATTTTACATTTTTATATCATTGCTTATTTGCACAAGCTTACTAATACTGAGCTTTGCAGATGAAACCAAAACAATCTGTCTTGAGAAAGGGAAAAACTGATCTCCAGCTACTTGATATTAAAATCAAGCTTCACAGAATGAGAAATGGAAAGTAAATTTCACAAAAGTAAAAGCAACAAAAAAAAATTGAGAGAAAATTCAGCGAGAAAAAAAATTGAGAGGTTATGTGAAATGAAGCTATCTAGGGTCTAGCTGGCTTTCATACAAGGAAAACAAACTTTAAAATAGGAAGGAGAAGGAAATTATGATTAAGGATTGTACAATTACTGATGTGTATTGCTGAAGCTGAGTTGCTTCTATGTGCGATCTTCATGACATGACATGACATTTTTTTTAAAAGTAACTTTAGATTAGAAGTTCCAGTATATCAAGGGTGGCCAAACCATGCCTCGCGAGCCCATGCGGCTCTTTAGCATACTATATGCGGCTCGCGGAAATATATTAGTTGAGCTCCTTTTTGCATCACAAATAAAAGAAGCTTAATAAAAAATTTTCAAGCTTTATAAATATTTACTGGGTCTAAACTGGGAGTTCACTGACTTAAAACGTAAGTTTAATGTGCATGGTAAGTAAATACATTTATGAATTTAAATCCTAAAAATTTTAATGCTAAAGAGTTGAGTCAGGGATTAAAGAAATTGCAGATCAGCAAAGATTAAGAGCAAATGTGCATAGAACTTGTGGATAATATTGGTTTAATGTCTTGAGGCTCTCACACGTCTGAAGTTCATTGCGTATGGCTCTTACGTTATGGAAGTTTGGCCACCCCTGCAGTAAACCTTTTTTTCTTTTTTGAACTTTATCAGATAAACTGTTTACAGGTAAAAATATGAAACGTAAACAGTGGTGATGAAGATAAAGTTTTCTTTTTATTAATTATTTAAATAATCCATAGCCTTTCGTAAGTAATAATAGAAAGACGAAATCAGAAATACTTTCGGGCTAATCTGATTAACGCAGAGGGTATTCAATTTTGAATAAAGTATAAAAATTTTAAATCCTACTTTAATTAAGAAATAGAGCTAAACTCGCTTGCAAGTAGGTTCATCATTTTTTTTTTCATTCTGTTATTGAAGTTAGTTAAATGAATTTGGAATTTAAAAATACAATCCTATTGATGTTGTTCGAGTTTTAAACTAATACAAGGTCAAACATATTAAGTTCTGTGGGCAACTCTTCTTTTTTAGATTAAAATTTCTTTGACGTTTTAGATGTGTGACTTTGTCCCAATATCGACATTAATTTTTGTGTATTACGATGGCATGAATTATGCTTGACATTTTATTAAATTCTATTGATTTCCTTTATTTGACTAATTCCACTGGAATTCAAAAGAACAGTGGTATATTAAGTTTTCGGATAAAAAGACAAAAAAAAAAAAAAAAAAAAAAACTTCAATAAATAAGTTTATTTATTCAATTTCTTTTCATAAAACCTCTCTATATCAGTAAAACCTGTACAATAACTCTTAGTCAGCTCGAACGTTATAAATAAAAGAATGAACTGTTATACATTTTACTACAAGGCAATTAAAGTTGATTAAAATTTTAGTTTATTTCGGTGAATTATGGCGTTCAATTATGCATAGACAAAGGTCAAACGTAAACTGCAACGTCCTTTCGAAGTACTGATCTGTTGAAAAGCAAAGTCTATTTTCTGGAATAAATTATATCTCGACGTCGTAAAAGAAAACTTTTAGGTCTTATGAATGTTTAAACGTTAGCCAACTTTAAAAATTAAGTAAGGCAATTCACAGTTCTGCAGTAAACACAAAACAATGGAAATTTCTAATCTATCAAATGCATCTGTTGTTAAAAGCGACTCTACCAATGTCTGAAGCGCAAAAATCATCTGTTCAATACATTTAAACGAAGATCAAGTACAATTTCAAGAGAAGCCAGCATTAAAATCATTTTTCTGCACACAATTTCGTACCATTTGGACACTAAGTAGTCAGTGGCCAGGTAAAGGCGGAAGTGACCCCATTGGGGTCAAGGATTATCACAATCGTTCTAAGCATTGTCGCATAGCTAGCCGCAATTTGATCAAAGTTCCATTGTTTTCAGAGCAGGCCATTGATTAACAGAAACCGGATATGACCTGGACCGGAAGTTGGTTTTTTTCCCACTAGAGAATCCAATGACGTACGACTAATGGGTCTGTGACTCCTACAGTGACAGGAGAACCCTATTAGCTTCTCGTTGCACTGACCAAAAAATATGCTATCAAGACACAGCACCTGTATGAATTCGGCTATTTACCTTTATTGTAATACTGAGGCTGATAATTTAGCTTAGCCTAATCTTTTTTAAGATTCTCATTAGTCAATTTATACTCGTAGAAATCAACAATTTTCTTTTCGAGTCTATATTTTTCATTAGTCTTGACCAGACATTCGTCTCATGGCAACAGATTTTAAGTTCTGGATTTCTATCTATTTCTAAGGGTTTTTCTCAGATTGAAGCTCAAAGATATTGTAAAGATACTGTATTGTATAAAATGAATTAATTTTACGTACGGAGGAGGGATATCTAATGTTTAGTTTCAAAAAAATCTGTAATTTTTCATTTCTGATAAAAGCCTAAAAAGGAGGTGAAGAAATGATCATTCGTAATAAAAGAAAACTTTGGGCATTTCAGTCTTCGAATGGTGAATAGTGGTAATTGAAGAGAGGTGAACAACATGAAAACAGTATTTCAGGGTCTCAGTAAGGTTAAAGACTCATGTATTTATGGAATTTTACACAATCTCTCATTGTTACTCGGTGTTGTATTAGGTGAGGAAAGGTATTTTAACAGTTCTAATAATCAAACGAAGACGTCTGTCTTAGAAAAGGAAATGAAGAACATCCTAAAAGTCTGCGAAGGTTAATAACGACGCAGAACACAACAGAATTGCAATTAGTGTCTGTGAAGTCAAACAAGTCAATTTTGCGTCTTTCGAGTTGTTTTAATTCTAACATGAAATTACGTTTGTTCTCCAGTGAAACAACAATAGTTGCCAAATAGGGAACGAAAGCAAGAGGTGAAATCCAGATTAGGAAATTAGCTTCAATGAACAGCAGAAGTACCCCTCTTGTCAAGAAGGAACAAGAGTCCTTCAGAGAAAATTAGTTCATAAGTTGAAGGTCGTCGCGAACGACTGACAATATTCAGGACAAGTCAAATTATCAGACGAATGTCGAGAGATGCTAAATGTCTTAATATAATAGTCAAGAAGTAAAGTTATTTCCTAGAACAACTAGAATTTGATAACAACGATGAAAATTGTCATGCTATTAATATATTAAGTTTTTTTTCATTGGACCTTTCATATTATAGAAGTTTTAGCTTTTCGCCATTTGATAAAATGAAATGCTCTTGCGCATTACAAAGTAAGAATTTAACGTGCCACTACGATAAAAATTTTAAAAAAGCCAACTATTACGGCACAAATTCAAAAAAAAAATTAAAAATTAAAAATTAATGTACAATAAAATCCGACGTACGTTTTGGAACCCCTATTTGCCAGGTTCCATTATCAACAAAATTACGTCATCCCTTATTGGGAGTCGTTGAGAAAAAAAGAACTTTTTTTTCGACTCCCAACAAGGGATGATCTCTTTTTAAGATAGGGGAGACCTAATTTCTTGATAATGGAACCTGAGAAATAGGGGTTCCGGAACGTACGTCGGATTTTATTGTACATTAATTTTTTTTTAATTTTTTTTTTGAATTTGCGCCGTAATAGTTGGCTTTTTTAATCTTGCTCTTGCGCATGTTGTGCCAAACATACATAAATACGTATATTCAAAGCATGAATGAATATTATTTGGACTCATTAATAATAAACTGTTGTCACAGTTTATTAACATTTACATGAAATGGTTACTTGCAGGCATTTTAGAGATTGTGCGAGAATTGGAATTTTGTGGTAAAATCATACATAATGGCAAAGCAAAAGAAAAAAGTTACATTTACAAAATAATAACGATATATAAAAACAAACATAAAACTATGAATTACAGAAAGGAAGGAGAATAGAAAGAAAAAGATGGTCTAAATCTGTAGATGAACAGAGAACAGTAGGTTACCGAAATATTCGTATATAAGGGACTGTTCAAATATTACGTAAGCATTCAAGGGGGGAAGGGCTGCAAGCTTTGCCTATTTTTGTTGATAAGGATGAGGGGGGGATCAGAGCAGTGCTAAAGTAAATCAAACAAACATGCACGGGAGACTGGTATTTCTTATAGCTTCAGTGATATTTACTGTTAATGATTTGGCAAATCTTACGTAAGCACAAGGGGGAGGGGACATCTGCTGAACCGACATCTGTTGAAATTAGCTTACAAGGGGGAGGAGGGCTCTAAAATTACTAAAAATGGGATAAAAAATGTGTTACTACTTGAACGGCCCTAACATGAACTTTAATATTGCAATAAAGATTAGTTTTGGCAGATAAACGAATAATTAACAATCTCTAAAATGTAATATTTTGCCTTTTCATCACCAACTAAAGTCAAGAGCGGGCATTGTTATTAAATAAAATCTCCTTATAGTATAGCTTATCGTGAGAGTAATGATAAAGACAACGAAATTAGCAATACAACTTTAAGAAAGATATATTCAAATATGAGAGAGAGCTGTGAGTTTACATATTCCTATTTTGCAAATTAGATTTTTTTTTAAATTTTAAAGATTTAAAATGTTGTTTTGTTGGTAAATAAAAAATAAGTTTTTAGAATATTTTCTTTACTTAAATGTTTGTCATTCTTTCCACGATACCCTAATAAACCATCTTTATCAAATAATATTGTTTCTTAACTTTTGCTGTAATTCTAGCAGTAAAATTACAATTTAAACGAAAAGAATTTTTTTTTCTTTTGATTTTGAAACAAAGTTTTTCTCTTTGTCCTTGAAGACAAATGCCCTGGTACGAAATCGGTTTTTCAAATATATGCACAGGTAACTGATTGGGTAGAAAGAAAATGTAGACTTCTGAAAAACCGGATTGTTTAATAAAAGTCTGACTTGCGGGTGCAACTCCTATCCAATCATTCACAACGGGTTTCATAGACGATCTCACGTATGTCTCTAGGCCGTGCGATGTTTGGCATGCGAATAACTCCATTTCACTTGGGAGTCTCACTGTCAATCAGCCTGAATGCACATTAAAATAGACGGAAGAAGCAGCCAACAGGCTGAGCCGCATTCTTCTGTACAGGAATCTCTCGTTTTTCAAATGCCAGTCACTCAAAGAGACCACTCATCATTCGGTGCAATATGGCGAGTCTTTGCCTTGTGCCTTATTCCTCGGGTTTTATTTCCTCTGCCATCATTGGCTGTTTTTCCGCCTGATAGAACCCGTCTATTTCACAATCGTCCCTGTATCGATTACTTCTTTATAATCCTCAGCATCTAATGAAGCTGTTGTTTCCAAATTTTCCTCATTAATGGCTTCGTATTCCGCCGATAACTAGCTTTCGAAGCGTGACAAACGCAGGCCCCGTCTTCAATAAATAACTCCTTCGCCGACTTCTTTGATTTTTTTAATTGATTTAAAGTGAAGACGGTTTTTGACGTGCATTTTCACCAACTCAATCTACCCTCCCGTAGACGAGAATTCAACTCATTAAACGACTTCCTTATTTTCTTTCTCATTTTTTTAATAAAAAATGTAATAATTAAATATCAGTTTCTTTTGAATCAGAAGATTTCTTATCTTAACAGCATCAAAATAATAATAAAAAAAGACAGAGAACCTATTTCCTTTATTTTCACTTTTCTCCATTCAGTAAGATATTTGTTTTCGTTGTAATTACATTCTCATCGAGTACTCTTATGGGATGGAAAGATAATTAATTTCAAGAATGTAAACAGAAGATAAAACATTCTCAATTCACTCAGCACTCTACTTATTAAAGATATTTCACCGTTTACTGCTGGAATTTCAGTATGAATAAACGAATGGGGCCATTCATAACTGATCTTCAGCTTAGCACTATTTTGTTTTTCAGTTAAAACCTTGCTTGGTTTTAGCTAAAAGAAGAAAACCAAGTGTCTTCAATATACTAAAGTTAAATTTTGCCAAAGTCTAATAACTTTTGGTTTGCTGCACAATTCCCATTGAGAAAAACAACAACAGTCTATCTTATTTAAAACCCAAGAAAGCGGCAATTTTTGGGATACTGCAAAACTGGCTTGCTTGGCGTTGAACTATATTTCAAGCAAGCACTGCTCACTTCTGATGACCTCGGTTCCTTCCCAAATTAGTTTTAGAAAAGGAGTTGATAATGTACCGTAAAGTCTTCTGGCAAATGACAATCTGTAAAACAATGAGATTCTAATATTTCTGAGATTCAAAGTTTGTATACATTGGACAATACTTGGATTCAAATTTAATGGACTATTACTTTAAGAAATGCACTGGTTCCAAATTGCGAATTCCAAAATTAGACAACACAATGTAAGTTTTTAAGATACAACTGAGCTATGTTGTGCTCGAAATTCTGAACAAATTCTATCAAGCCTCCTTTAATTTTAACTGAAGTGTATTTAAAAATATTTTATTAAATATTTATTTACGGTTTTTAGTATGAGTTTATTCCGTATAAAAATGTAGTAGAATAATTATAAAGAAACGTGTAGGAAAAACTTTTCTGGATCAAATCAAAAATAAACTTTGATGAATCGTATTAACTGTTTCAAAGATAACATTTAAATATTCGTACTCTCATTTCAAAATTTTCTCGTTTACAAGGCATATATCGAACTTTTTGCAGAGCAAGAACGCACTAACTTATGTTATGTTTTGAAATATCTATTAAATTTCACCAAGACAAATATATCTGACAAGGCATTAGAATCTCGAACATTCTATCGGAACTGATATTTCAGATTTAAATTATTAAAAGTTAATTGATTTTTCAACTTGAATCATTACTTTCTAGTTTATTGTCGGAAATTAACAATATTTCAATTGGAGAATTAAGAATATTTCATCTTGCATACTCATTTTTCAAAAAAACGGCTTTTCTTCCAAAACTTGTTGATTCACATGAAACGAAAAACTTGAAAAAGGACATGTATTGCACCATGAGATATTTAGAAATGTCTTACAAGATAAATCTAAATTTCACAACATGATTTACACTTAGTTACGAAGAATTCAGTATCAAATGTTTCTTCAGTTGTCATTTCTTTATTCCTGATTTAATGGCATTAATAATAATATGTTTTTCAATATGTAATTTGATATTAGGAGGAATTTTTATAGGAAAAGTTTTATCTTGACTAGTATTTGCAGATGATAGAAATTCATTCCATTTTTGTAGATGTTCCACTGTATGAAATTTAGAAAGGAACGTTTAGGAAAGATGCCAGAAATCCATTGTAGATAGCAGTGTTATTTTTAGAAGCGAAATATTCTAAGAACTCTAATGAAGATTAAACTGAGCTAGCTTTCGATGTGTTTTCACTTTAAAAAAAAACAACTAAAAAGTTAACACTTTCTTCATTCTTCCGACATCATTTATTGTATTGAGCAGAAAGAGAAAAAATTTGAAAGGTTAGTAAAACTATTAAGACTAACAAAATGAACGGAATATTTTTTCCGAAATATAACTTCCTTATCATTGTATGTATAGTGAACAGTATCAATTAATTTCTAGATCTCTATTTGAGGAGATTATCTGATCACGGATCAAAAAAATAGATAGCGTTTCAGAAAGTTCCTAAATGATCACGTGGTGACTAAGCACAAAAGCTGATTACAAGTAATTAGAATCAGAGAAGAAAAGAAAAAAACAATAATGGTAAGAAACTAAAGAAAAAAGAAGAATCAGAAGTTATCCTACAATATTAGACAAGATTAAAGATAAAACTAGAAAATAAAAAAAAAGTAGTAAGAGAACAAGAAAACAAAAGTAAAATACTTCAAATAGATACTACATTGTTCACGTATCCTATTTTACATTATAAATATTATGAAATACAATATACGCACATTCACTTTAAAATTTTAAAAAGAAATGGCCATTAAATATTTCCTTTCTTTATTGAGAAACATTTTTTTTGCCACTAGATGTCGAAATTGAAGTAAATACTGAGATGCGGCGTGGAAATTTAATTTCTAAAGATAGAGAATAATTTAGAATGACTAAAGACAGTTTAAACTCAATTGTGTTTTCCTTTCAAAATATGAAAACTATTATTAAGAAGAAGAATGTATTTGTGAAAACGATTATTATT
The DNA here is from genome assembly GCA_023159025.1 of Thereuonema tuberculata. Lineage (NCBI taxonomy): Eukaryota > Metazoa > Arthropoda > Chilopoda > Scutigeromorpha > Scutigeridae > Thereuonema > Thereuonema tuberculata. The sequence goes on from JAFIDM010005346.1 coordinate 22,553,134, forward strand.
ATTTTTATTATTATTTATGAAAACGATTATTTTTGTATAGCATTATGTCTAATCAATTTCAGTTTCTGCAATTCTTACAACTCATTCCTTGATAATGTAATGATTGGGTGTGGGTCATGGGATTCTAAAGGTGTGACCTTCGATACTGCAAATTCTTCAATAGGCAGTACCAATAAATCAAAGAATCAAAATAATGAATTATTAATAAAAAGTAAATTGGGAGGCAAATGAAAGGCACTTGACTGTAGGCAAAGCAGCCGGATTCTGTCCTCGGCAGAAGTCTTGAATTTTTTTTCAGGAATTCTCCTCTAGATGGGCCTAGGGTCTACTCAGCCTTCTTTAAAAGTTGGATTTCTTCCCGGGGATTAAAGGGGGGGGGGGTATATGGCTGACCACCAGTGCTCACCTTAATCCCATGGGTCAGGCTGTAGTACGACACTTTAATTAAAATCTAGTGAAAAATATTTAAAGGTATATTAAATATCGTAAACATTTTCATGGTATGTAAAAAAAGTTTCTGAAAAAGAAAAATAGTAAAAGCAAAAAATACCAAACGAAGAATGACGGAAGGCGCATTGGTATTATTTGAGCTAATGCTTCTAAGTAGCGTCCACATTATTTACAGCAAGTGGAAGATTCGAGCATGAATGCGTTTTGCTGGCTTGTCCGAAGTTTTCGACAGGAATTCAATTCAATTCAATTTATCACCAATAAAATTTTACAAGACTTATATATAAGTTTTTGATTTTGACAACCAAGTCGTCTTAAGGGAGATCCCGTTGAGAAGACAAGTGGGCAACATGAGTTAGGCAATTACCAAAGGGAATTCATAACAGAGCAATACAGAAATAATATTGATATTTTCATAAGAGAGAATAATAATATTGAAGTTTCAGCAAATATTTACATGTTTACTTTGGATATGGAAAACCTGCTTTATATATTATGAACACAAGGAATAAAGGGAACAGGAAGAGAGTAGGAATAGAGTGAGGGACTAGGCGGATACAGAAAGGAGATAGAATAGAAATGAAAGAGGAAGGTGATAGGTGGAAAAGGATTCGGATCGCAATTTCACCCTGACTTCAATAGTAGATTGAACATTAGCATAATATTAATATTGAAATGCGTTTTTTAATTATTTTTTGAACTGGGTAAGAACAGGACATTGACGGATCTCCTTAGGAATTTCATTCCAAAGCTTAGGCATAACCTTAGGCGCAGTCTACAACTCTTCTTTGATAGTTAGACAGTTTTCGGAATGGATAGTAAGAGGTAGGTAACAGATCGGGTATCATAGGAATGGGTGTATGGGTGTATGTGGAATACAGGGATACAGTTTTTTATTAACTTCTTTATAAGTGAAGACCTTAGAAAACATCCTTTAGAGTAAACACGGGTTTACCTCTCTGAAGAGATTTTCTGTTTATTAAAAGTGAATTCTTATATATGAAGTTTGATGCAGATTAATCCGTTATCTTTGAATTTTAAGTATTCGAAGAATTAGTTTTTGAGATATCGTGCCTACTGATTCCAATAACTTATGTGCTTAACGATAAAAAATAAATAATCTGTGTGAAAATCAGAGCATCAGATATTTCATATGATTCTCCTCCTATTATAAAAAAAAAACCTTATTAAACAATAAAATAATTATAAATTTGATGAGGAAATTTATTTTTGCTTGTTATTTCCGTGATTACTCTTCTTCCTCATCACTATCCTATATTTATAAAGGAAAGAAAGCAAAGAAGAAATCATCCCTTTAGAAATAGTGGCTTTCATTTTGGTTGTTTGATGTGAGCTGTTGCTCTTTTGTTGTTAGTTTGGATTGTCCAAAGCAACATTTCCATCCTTTCTTTTAAAATTCCAGCTTACTCAATTCTGAGGTAGTAAGAGTAAGTCAATCACATGTGGTTCTTGATATGAAAACAAACAAAAATTTGATTTCCGATTTGTATTATGCACTACAAACAGCTCCATTTTATTCTCGTGTTTCTATCGATTTTTAAATCGAGCTTCAGCGATGTGCTCATCGAACTACCCTCTAGAAAAGTACCAGAAAACGTATTACATCACATATTAATCTACTGTGTTTTATTTTTAATATTTCGAGTGTTCCAGAAAAACTAATTTCATACATCTACGACATATTTGAAGAAATATATATTGTTTGTACAATGTACTCGATGTTAATGTTAAAAAAGATGAATAGAAAATGTAACATCATTAAGACTTCTGACTTTACAATGTATTTTCGTTATAATATCTTCGAGAAATTTAATATTAACTTAATATTTATTTTTAATTAAACGATTCATGTTTTGAGGGAATCTAGAAATGCAAGAAGAAGAAAAAGAACAATAAGCAAAGAATTAAATTTTTTAACGATAATTTCAACATGTAATGGAACTCTTTTTCAATGTAAATAATAACTGTTCCAAAAAATATTTTTATTTTTGGGGACAAGACTACGATCTCAATTTCTTTCGCATTTTTGGTATTTTATCTTTTTAAAATAAAAACAATGAAAAAGCATCGGAAAACACGTCTTCATTAGTTTTCAACTGAAAACAAATTTTCCAACTACTAGACAAACTTTCTAGATTAAATAGAGAAGTAAACTTACATTTTAGACATTTTAATTACTTTTGCGAAACTTCATTCTGTACTTCTTTACTGTATTGTGTAGCATATATTTACATATTAGAAAAAAAGATGGGTTTAATAATTAAATGGTAAAGATACTGGTCTATGGTTTGGAGAAGCGAGGTTCATCTCCCGGTGGGGTTCGGGGATTTTGTTTTTCCCAAGTGTTCTGGTCCGGACGTTTCTTAGAATTCACCCACTACTGCTTAAAAAGAGAATCGGTTTCTTTCTCAGGGTTAAATACCTAAAGCCAATTGACTGATCAACTAACTCTCAACTTCATCTGTGTGGTCGGAATCATTCGGATTATTTATTATAAGATGCTTTATAATAGTAAAGGAGTAGGATAAAGAAAATAGAAGTGCTTTCTTTTGATATGGAAATCAATATTTGGGAATGTACGCTAACGTTATCTTGTAATCTTATTATTAACATGCAAATATTAAATTACAACACTATTTTAATTTACAACCATAATGCTGAAGGAAATAACATTAAGTGCTATCCTTTTGCTATTATTAACGATCTTTTTATTATTAAAACTATACAAAGTACAGTTAGACAAATCTGAAAAAAAATTTTCCTTCAACTTAAATAACCAAATTGGATATATGTCAATATTGAATATTCCAATATTGAAAACCTGGAATTTGCTGATGATGTTATCATTTTAGAAGGAAATAACAGAACAAACTTACATAACAGAAAACTTAGAAAATGAAATAAATATTTGGAAAGAAGAATTAGAAAATGGAAGAACGATAAATAAAAATAAAAGCAAATCAATGTGTTTTAATAAAAAAAAGGTAAAACGGAAGATAAAAAATCGTCTGATGATAGGGAACTGAAGTTGTAAAGTCAATGTAGGTATTTAGCAACAATAATCCGTAATATAAAAGGGAAATTTTGTGGATATATTTTGTGTGTGTATATCTGTTCGAAAAGTTTAGCGTACTTCCCAACATGCTACAAACTTGAAATTTGGCATGTGGATAGATTCCATACTATAGGCAACCGGAATGTAAAAAGTATAAAAAATCAACAATATTTGAGGGAGCGGGGGGGGGGGCATGAACTGTGGTGGAAACTCGGACACTGTGGCGTCAAACCCGCAATACACCTGAGTTAAGTGGAAAGGTTCCAAGTGATTGGGGTGGAAAGAAGGTGGCAAAGGGCAGGGAAGTCGTATATTCTCCGATCTCGATATTTTAAAACAAAAAGCTGTATTTAGCAAAGTTACATATGCGAAGGTTCTGGAACGAAGCGACGGTACCCGGCTAGTAAAGAATAAATATAAAATTGTAATCTTAAACACGACCAATCATCTAAAGTTTCTTTGCAGTTAAGCAGTGTTATTAATAACAAGAAAGAAATATTCAAGTAAAAATAAATTATAAGTTTATAAATGAGTCTACAAATCTATCAGACTATGAACTGAAAGGTAGGCAATAAGGAATAAACATCGTAGGTAAAAAACAGGTATCAAAAATTAAACAGAAGGGTCATAGGAAAGAATAGAAGAAAGCAACTAAAATGTAAGGGGAAGCTACAAGGTTGGGAAACAAAGATATCTAAAATGATCCTGGAGACAAAAGAAAGGGGAAAAAGGAAAAAAACAAGACAGATCATGAAGGATTTGGATAAATAATGTAGAGAAAACTGTAAAGGAAGAAAGACCAAAATAATAAATAAACACTTTTTCAATATTATAACCAATATCTTTAATAGCAGAATTTCATTTACCGAGTGACTGAACATTTTTTGGCATATAACTGGAGATAGAAAACTTTTTTACTCTAACATGGAAATCGTTAAAAAGAATTAACTTACAAAATTCAAATACACAATAGAAATGCAACTTCTTTTCTTTTTTGAACGTATAATGCTGCGTAATTGTTTTGGAAAATTTAAATAAAAAAATGCAAATGTTTTAATTTCCTCCATAAATAAATCGTCAAATATTATAAAATCCGTCTAACTGTTTTAAATTGATGTTCATACAAAGTGTTCAAGTGGAATAGTATGAGTTTGCATGCGAAAAATAAATACAATTATAGTAGCTTTATGTATAGTAGTTTTATAGAGAAAGTCATGACCAAAAAAGATTTGATACAATTTCTATTAAATCTTTCTTATCATAAACAAATTCTTCTCTTTAATTTGGTTTTCTAAGAATATAATTAGCCACTATTCATCTTAGTGCGTATAGCAGTTTCTTGTTTTTTATTAAGTAAAATTTAAAATTCGATTAACTTATATTTGTTGTAAATCTGTTTTTATCCACAACAATATTGTTTTTATATTGTTACACTTCGGTAACGTCTTGTTTGTTTCTATATTTAATTAAATAGTTCTTATATTATTTCTGTATTAATTCATTTAATGACTAATAAAGTAGAAATAAAATTTCCATATCAATAAATTTCATTTTATTTATAATTTAAAACAATTTACTGTAACCTTTACTTTAGTGTTTACCAAATTTTTCCAAGACAGATTTAAAATGCATAACATAAACTAACTTTAACAAAATCTACATTTGTTCATATATTTGTTCAAATATTGTTTATATATTTAAGCAAACATATGTATGTGTATTTAAAATATCAAGCATACTTTTATGAAAAAGAAAATCACTAATGCATTTATTCAATTATACAAGGTGGTTATAATTAAAGTTAACGTATTTAAAGTCTTCAACCAATAGTCGGAGACAAAAGGTAAGATAATTCTAATATAATAATGTGAATAGTGTATCTTGTTTATCAGAGGTTAATAATAAATAATTATAGTTGTACACATACTATTCAAAGGATGCGCTCAACAATTCTGCAAAAAAAGAAAAATAGTTACAAAAAGCGTCCGGTAGAAGGCGCTTTTACAGCTATATGAACGGAAAACGAAAACAAAATGTTCAAAAACACATTTATTTTGCGCAAACAGTATCAGACATTTGAACGAATCATGTGATTTTGCTCAATACTTTCCCCGTGTGTGCCATTTGCAGACGATGAACTGTATGCTCAACCGCTTACAGTAGGTGATCAACCTCGATAATTCACACATATAGGGTAATAGCATGTCTTTTACTTCTGCTAATGTTGCAATTCCTCCACGATTCACCACATCCATTAGATATCCCCACAATCAAAACTCGCATGGAGTTAAATCACGAGAACGTGGTGGCAAGGAACAGCACTAATTACTCGATCATTGGTAAAGTGTTGACGCAAGGAAGTTTGCACGAACCTTCCAATATGAGGAGGTGCACCATCTTGCATAAAAGAGGTTGAATCAAGACACTGTCTTTCCTGCAGCTGGGGTATCACAAAATTCTGGAGGATGACAAGAAATCTAGCCGCAGTCACGGAACATGCAGTAATTTCTTCAAAAATATAAGGACCCAGGATAAACTTGGATGCGAACCCTCACCAGAGTGCCTGAGCAAATGAAGAGGCGCTTTCTGGATATCGTATGGGTTTTCCTTGGACCACACACGGCAATTTTATGTGTTCACAGTGCCATTCAAATAAAAGTGCGCTCGTCGTTCCATAGCATGTTCCATGTTCACGACGTATCAACTTCCTTCCTCGCCAGAAAGGTCAATGCAAAAGTGAGTCGTTGCTCCTTGTCGCCCGGAAGCAGTTCTTGCCTGTGACTGATCTTGTATGGAAAAAAAATTGAATTAAGTTTCTCATGATCTTTCTAACTGTGGTCCGGGTTAGATCTAATTGTCGTGATGCGACTCGAGCAATACCTGAATCGCAACATTCTCCAACGACTGCTGAACGATTGATGTGTCAACGTCTTCAATCAGGTGATCACCGATGCACTTTCGTCCTCTGCCACACTTCACACTTAAAGATCCGGTTTCTTTAAATTTTTTTCATCATTTTTCTTACATCTTGTGGTGACATCGGTTCACGGCGTACTTTTTTAGCCTGACGAAATTCATGAATCGCAGATACAGCATTACCATGACTTTTGTATTAAAACCAAGACCATCAAGGCACATTCTTGTAAAGTCATCGTCATCGCGGCTGTTGCTAATAACACGTTCTTAGTTCACACCGATTATTTATAGCCCGATGTCGACTGCGGTCCTGGTGTCTAAGCAAATCAGATTGCTTTCTTTTCACCTAAATATTAACCATATGCATTTGTGATGAAGTTTGGATTACTTTTACAATAAAAAAAAATATAAATAAAACTCTACTCTGTACATGCAAACCATTGCATGTTTAATGCTTTTATACAATTATTTTCATTGAATAATGCCGACACACAAACTTAAAATTAAAAAGTATTTAACACATTAGAATATACACAGAACGCCCGTTTAAACAGGGCGTTCTCAACTAACTGACAAAGTATAATAAATGTTTTTAAATACAAAAACTGACTTATTACAAACTGAAGTGAAGATTAAGCAAATTAAAATAGAGCCAATAAGGAGTGATGAACCCAGGACGAATGGTGGAACTGCGCAAAATGGGTTTGAATAGCTGTATTACGTATCAGGTTGGTGCCATCAGGATCTTGTTCCTTAGAGAATGTGTGCATCAGGCTGGTGTCATTAAGAAGTTATTTTCATTGTTGTAGCAAAACAGCCCTCTAGTGGACGATTTTGTAACTAATATTTTTTTTTTGAAGAATGGTTGAACGCATCTTCTTAATTATGTGTAAAACTTTTGGAGTCTCTCCGACTATTGGTTGGAGCTACAGGATGCTCTAAATAGGCCAACTTCAATTATAACCACCTTGAATATGAATTTTTTTTTAAGTAATAAATATTAGGTTTACAAAAGTTAAAGATAGTTAAAGATAATACTGAAAGTACATATAATGAAAGTTATTATATTTTTTTATATTACGTAAATATTAAGGTATTGCGTATATATTCACGTTAAGACTATTAAAGGTATTACTATTCTAAAATCAAAATATATATCCTAATGAGAATAAATTCAATTAACAGTTGCTACAGACTGATTAAACTCCTTATTTTCGTAAACTACAGGTTGTAAACAAAATTTAACTTAATTAGAATTTATTGTTTTACTAGTTAAATGATTTAATAACGACCATTTAACGTTTAGATGTTTAATCTAGGACATCAACTGTGTTTTGGAATTACACCTCAGGCCTTTCTGTCAGACCTTCTTTGAAGGATCCCTGCAAATTAATTTAAAATTACTCAGGACTGTCAACTCTAAGGGTATGACAATAACTACACATCAACAACGTAAAATATTCACTTGTTTAAAACAAAAATGTCACGTATTATAAAGGGATCGAGAAAGACAGACCTGATATCAGAAAACAAGCAGCTTTATAAAATAAACAAAATCTATCCATCACATATAAAACTTTTGATATAAACAAACTTGTTTAGCGGTTAAAGAAAAAAATAGTAAATAAACAGAAATCAAAATTTGTGAAGATAAATGAAATAAGAAATTCAATAAAAATCTAAATGAAAAAGGTTGAGATGCTGTGGTTTATCAAATGTTTTAAAGAATTATTCTCACAAATAAAACAAAATTTTGATTCTACAATTTAATATTTAAACATCATCACCAGAATGAATTGCAGGAACCAATGGAAAAGGGACACATTATCCAACTATATGGATTATGATTTTATGCTATCATTAAAATGATCCTACCATCTATTATTTATGCCAGTACGGTGCTCTGTAACTATTCGAAGCATTTTAATTCTCCGTCCATGAACACACAAAAAAATACCTAAGGGAAAAAAAGTCCAAGCCTTGTCTGCTAATGGCTTATTTCGATTGTTCTGATTATTTACATTATTTTCAAGATAGAGGAAACATGTTTTAGGGTAAATCAGATAGAAGAAGAAAATACTAAATAAAAAAGAAAGCAGTTATAATATTATAAATAGAATGAACGAAAGGAATGGGAAACAGTGGAAACAATATGACAATACTGTTGTGTCTCAAAGTATAGGAAGACTGAATCCTTCCTGCAAAGTAAGTTACTGTAAATTTTCTACACTTTTTAACAAAATGGATAAATATTATATACCCAGTTCTATCGGTTAGGGAATTCCAATAAACCAATGCTTATTTGTTTCCACTTGTAATATAAGAGAGAAAATATGTTTAAAAAAAGAGAGAGAATTGCAACACTCAAAGAAAAGTTTCGTTCAGAGAATTTTTCATTCAACAGAATTACTAAAAACTTTGCAGAAATGCGTTTTTATCAATCCAGTGAATAGTATTTCAGTGAAGCGTTAGGAACCCTTTAAAGTTTGTACCATCTGTCTACGCTTTGTTTTATCAATCCTTGAATTGTAATAAAAGTTAAGAGACACGGGAACTTCATAGCAATAAGCTGGAGTTAGATATGCTATAAAAGTTATAGTGTTCACTGATAAAAACCATTGAATTTATGTATCAAGTTGAACTTTTTTATATTCAACTTAACATAATCCTTTAGTATTCATAAATATGATATCGTGTTATTTCAAAAGTTACAATAGAATAAATTACAATAAAGTCAATGAAATCTTTTATGATTTAATCAATTTAAGATACATTGTCAAGTGTCTAAAAACTTGATTTCTTTAATCAAGATTTTATATTGAAAGTAGATGGTTAATTGCTTATAGTTTAAATTATTAACAGTATACATCAACTTTCCAAAGGAAATTTAATTTTCTAAACTTCCTTTTCTGTAAATTCGTAACTTCCCGAATGTTTTTTCCACTGACCTCTTCAGTTTTAAGGATTTTTATCAATGTGCAAAGAAGTTCATACTGAATTTTTATTGAAATATTGGATTTTGAAAGCGAAGGGTTTTTTTTTTTTTTTGACTGAATGAAATGCACTTACATACATATTACAATCCATTTCATGAAAGAAACCTTTCTACGACGTAATTTGCTTCTGGATTAATGTTTCCAGGACGTAATAGTGACATCTGTTGCTAAAATTCATAACTGAATATTATAAACTAAACAAAAACATTCTGGTTTTTGTGGAGTTCTGATTTCTACAGTTACGAATATATTTTTATATTATTGTTATTATTTAAATAACTTTATAATTTTTTAATAACTTGGCTTGGCTGTGTAATGTCGCTGTAGAATTTTCTCATCTTAATTCTTTCATATTTTAATTCCCAGCTCCAAGTGAAGAATTCGTTGCAATGATGTTTGGCTTCTGTTGAAATTCAATCTTTGACTGAAGCTTCAAATGAATGATATCAAGAATTGGGTATTCATTCTAAAAACGAATAATTTCACTGATAGTGGCTCTAAAGCCCATTGCACATGGATCCAAAAATCGGATAGTCGGATCCACGAATCGGATGTATTCTCTTTCACATGGCCACGAAACGTCGCCTATACGAACGATTTGAATGTTCGTATAGGCGACGTCAGAGAGAGTTTCGTGGCCTTGTGAAAGAGAATACGCCCGATTCGTGGATCTGACCATCCGATTTTCGGATCCATGTGCAATGGGCTTAAGAATATAGAAGTCGAAGTCATCCATATCCACCATTGGCTTTACACGAATCGGCATCATGCCGGGAGTGGTGCAGGATTTCCCGGGAGTGATGAACGCTTCCCGGGGAAAAGACCCTTTGCGGACAATTTTCATCACCGCAAAAGTGGAAAAATTTATGGTGGTAGCCGTTCTATTCACTACTTCAGAAATACATATTTCACCTCTCATAACTTGAAATATTGAAAAATGTTCCGAATTATACGTTTACCCATGTAATGTCTTTTTACTATCAGTACTTCTTGCATATTGACAGCATCTTGCCATTGCAGAGATTCCATTTCTATGTTTTGATGATTAAATCATAAACGATTTCATTGAACAATTCAAAATACAGTGTAAAGTACCCACTATCCAGGCGAACGTAAGGGAGACTTTCTCTGCTGATTCTGATTGTAAGTACAGATATTCATATTTACTGCTCCGTAATACTATGTGATAATGACATCAACTTCGTCTGTTTGACAGGAGCAAAATTTACTAAATACTAAATGCTAAATACTAAACTCAAATTATTTAACTTCATTAACTCGTTATTCACATAATCAGAAATTCATTTATTTATTTTATGGTAAATCATAACTTTTGAAACATTTTCTCAAATGAAAAAGGAATGAAATTTCTTGATTGATAGAAAGTATTGTTTTATCCATAAAAAGGAATAAAATATTACATAAATATTGATTATTTATGCAAACTATTTGTCCTGAAATAAAAATATGGAATGTCTCGTTTTTATATTTAATTTGATTTTTATTTACAAATTGAGAATAAGAAAAGCACGAAGAAAGACGAATGAATTGTTTCTTTAAATTGTAACTGAATCTATATCTATATCTGAATCTATTGATCTCCATTTCAGGATTTAGTTGCTCAATCGGCTGATATTGTAGAGGAACATATCCTACGTTTCATTTATTCGTATTATTTAAAATACAAACATATATAATCGACTATATTAAATAATAGATTAAAGATGGGCGATCTAAAACTGAAATGGTTCGTGACATTTAATTACATTGGAAATTGACTGAACAATCCTGCTTTAAATGTCCTATGGCCATCAAGTCCAGACGACGTGCTGAAATATTTAGAAACCCAAAGTACTTTGATCTATAAAATTATTAATATGAAATATCAGTTGATGAAATTTGAAGTTCTGCAGTATTCAAAATTTTAGCATATTTTTTTATTATGTATGTATCTTGTGTCTTTGACCTGAAGTAGAATATCTACCATAACATTTTTCTCATAATGACATAATTGAATTTCTTCTTCTATGGTTTTTTCATATTCTTTTACAGATCGAGTTGTTCTATGATTGTCATCACAGAAGTTCCCTTCCTCTCTTTATTGTAAGCTTATATACTACAGGCATCCCTTACTTAACGACCTAGGTAGATTCCTGCTGTTAATATTCAGTTATTTTTAAATATCTTTTTATTGGGCTTTTTTATGATCTATTTTTTTAATATAAACCAATAATACTAATAATAGCACTCTCTTTCAATGCTGGAAAATGATGTAATAATCAATTAAGTACCAGACGTCAATGCAACAGTGTCCAGCAACTTTGAATTGTAATCAGATGGCAGACAGCATCACCAGTGTTGGGAGCAGAGTCATTCTGATATTAGGCCAGAGCGTTGATGGGAACGGAAAAGGCTTGCATTTTAATGGCATTAAAAGAATAAAAGATCATCGTAATTCTGTGAAGAAGAGCGATTTCTTATTTAACAGAGATTCAACAAGGTCTACAGATGTACCGATTGAACATTGATTCGACGGAAGCCTAAGTTCACGGAGAATTAGGACTATTACGGTGGGACTTGAATGGATTTTAGCCAGCCTAAACCCACGGAAAACGTAAGACTTGTTGTGAGTAATGAATTTATTAATTTTTCCAGAGAATCAACTATAATCGGAGCATGTAATTTCTCCGCCCAGCTAGAACTGTTATGATTAATAATCATTTATGAACTACGGATATAATTTCCGTCGAAATAAAACTTTTTGTAATTCATATTTTGTTTTGTTTCGAAATTAGTTCGAAATTTAATTTTAGAATGTTTTAGTGTCTAAACACCTACGACTAGATCGTTAAGCGAATTGTCGATAAGCGAGAAGCTTAATCGTTTTTATAAAGAAAATAAAATTAGACAGGTCTAAAGAAAACTACAACTTAATACAGTAATAAAAATACAATCAGCAAAAAACTATAAAAATGATGTACCAAAAACATTTTAGTTCATTCATAAACAAAAAAGATAATCAAAATAGTACTAGTATGAGCCAGCAGAGGAATTTCAGGTTTTCGATATTGTTCATTGGTCGTACGTGTCGTTTGCATTTTCGCTGCTGTGAAACACGCCTAACAAGTAAAACGACTGAGAAAGAGAATTCTCTGCGCTGGAGAGCTGGTCTTAAGTCCGAGCGGTCGTTAAACAGATTGGTCGTTAAGTGAGCAGTGTCTGTATTGTTATTTTTAGGTAAGTCATTTGGGTGATTCAAGGACGTTTTACTGAAATGGCAAAGATTTTGTCAGTGGGCTGTTGGAACCCCATGAATAAGTAAGAGAGATCTTAGAGTTGAAATCAAATGTTGTGATTCTTATAGTTGTATTTTTTCCTTAATTCGTTAATTCAGAATTAGTCTTACGTCGATTGGCCCGAATTTGCCCAATCGGACCCCCCCCCCCCTTAAGGCCCTCTCTCAAAAGTCGATTTGGGAAGTTTAATACATAATGTCATGGTTGAAATTTGTCATTAATATTCCCAATAAATTTTGTTCCACAAGACTGCGGAATAACCTTATTGTTCACATTGACATTCTTTTTCTTTTTGTGTTTTTTATTATCATCAAAATGTCCGTACCAAAGACAAGAAGTTTGGACATCTGAATGGATGTGCGATAAGAAAAATTAAGTGAAATAAAACAGTTTTTATTTTAATAGAATACTTAAGGAATAAATTGTATCTAAATGTGGCACCTTTATTTAATGTACACGTTAAAGCGGGCATTACACGGGTGAAAATTGAGTGGTTCTGTGCTGCGAATTCCTGCTGGCTAGCAGTTTTTAGAATGTGTTCTATTTTCTTGCTGGCTGGTGATTAGATAGCGAACAATGCTCTTGGTGGAGAGTTGAAGAACTTTTAAGCCCAATCGATTCGTATCTGTTGATATGAAATTACTGACTACAGATTTTCAGGAACAGACGTCATCTTTGCCGTATGTTTTCGTGGATGCTCCAGAAAAAGCAATATTATTAACTCAATTCGTAGCGGAATTCCGGTCTTAAAATTTGAATCGGTTAGAGCTTGAAATCTTGAAAACATGTTACCGTTTGTCGAGATTTAACGAGAAACATCGAAACTGAAAACAAAGAAATACAAAAAGAAGAAAAAAATTAAGTACTTCCGGTTTTAATTAATTAAAACTATTCTCTCAATGTATTGAATAAATGATTTTTTATATAAATCAATATTTAATTTCGTAAATAAACGTAGTTATGACGGTAATTAGTAAATGATAACACACCAGGCTGCTATCGATTCCTTGGACGCGCTAAGTTGGAATCTCGTCAGCAGCGAGACTTTCATGTTATTTTCTGATGGTTCGATGTATTCTTGCTGGGTCGTATAATGCACTCAAAACACCTTGATGGGAAACAGGTTAAACCAGCAAATTCCGAGCTAACATCCTGAACAGAACCACCCAGTTTTCACCTATATAATGTCCACCTTAAGCGCGTTGCACATGGATCCGAAAATCGGACGGCGGGTCTAAAAATGGGATGTATTCTATTTCACTTAAGGGTTTCCTTAAGTGAACATTCATTTTAATTTTATTTTCATTTATTTTAATTCTCCGAAATGAATATTGTCTTAAGGAAACCTAAACGCTAATTTGATTTTAAGAAGAAAAGTACAAAGACACAGAAGCCGTTATTTGAAATACAGTGAATTCTCCGAAATGAATGTTCGTCTTAAGGAAACCCTTAAGGGAAATAGAATATAGGTAGGCATGGGAATTGCACCTCCAGAAAAACTAAACTAAAAACAAAATAAACATTAAAAATAAAAATAAATAAATTCTTATGATGCCATCCGGCAGCCTCAAAGAATTTTATATGCGCAATTAAAATAAGAAACGCGCCTAAAAAGTGCATTAACACACTAAAAGGGTGAGATCGTTTTTACAAGTGAAATCCCAAAACAGCTGTTGTGTGTTTACAACAGTGATCTAGTGTGTTTACAGTGACTACTCGAAACTGATGATCGCCAATCAAGCGAGAAACAGCTGGGATGTCACCTGTAAACACGATCTCATCCTTTTAGTGTAACTTTTACACTTTTTAGGCGCTTTTCTTATTTTAATTGCGCATATAAAATTCTTTGAGACTGCCGGATGACATCACAGGAATTTATTTATTTTATTTTTAATGTGTATTTTGTTTTTAGTTTAGTTTTTCTGGCGGTGCCATTCCCATGCCTACTTTTATTTATATTCACCTCTGTATAAGATCTAGTGTCTTTACAGTGACTACTCCCAACTGATGATCGCAATCAAGCGAGAAAGAGCTGTTTTGGGATGTCATTTGTAAAATCGATCTCACCCTTTTCATGTGAAATAGAATATGTCCGATTTTTAGATCCGCCGTCCGATTTTCGGATTCATGTGCAATGCGCTTTAGTCCTTTCACATTCTCACCATAACGAAAGAGGAGATGGCATTCGATCAATATTTGCGTATAGAGATCGTAAACAAAATAAGCGTTTCGCCCCTTCCCCCTCCTTGTGATTTAGAAAGTGATAGTCAATATGGTTTTGCTTACCACTAAATCTTGAGTCGAGCCTTCAACTTCGGTTAATCTCGAGTCATGTTTGACTTGAAAGGAATTAGAAAATACATGTTTTCTGATGAGAAAATAATAACCATAAACGTACCGACAAAACTAGATCCTATTAACTATTTTGGGAAGATGATTTCAACGAGAAATAAACATAAAGGTAACTTAAAATAGTGCTGTTATTGTTATTATATACTATATAAAAGCGTTATTCTGTCTGTCATTGTCATAAGACTTTACGTTTTTCCAATTTTGTGACCAAACTATAAGAGATAGATTGGTCATGTAAATGGATAAAATGGAGAGCTTTTTAAGACAAACAAAATGCTACAAAAATCTTTCGAAAAAAGGTTTCGGTTTCCAAGATGGCGCCTTTTAAAGGGTCAAATTTTGACTTTTTCTCAATTTAAACGAAAAGTATAAAAGTTGGAAGATAACATTATATTGAGGAAATGTTTGTATTTGAAAGTTCTATCGAACGGTATATCAGTCATTAACAAACGTTTCTGCGTTTGGAAGATACATGCAAAAATTAAGTAATTTTTGCGGCAACCCCCC
>JAFIDM010005346.1:22570343-22662953 GCA_023159025.1 Thereuonema tuberculata
TTTGAACATCTATATGGATGTTCTTGAAACTTTCCATGCAAATTTTGTAGTCTATACTTTTGTATTTTGTATTTCAAATATACTTTTCAAATATTTTTTTTAATTTACTTTAATTTGTTTTTTGTTTTTTTCAAAGACTTTTGTATTTCAATTTTTTCCAAATTGAAGATTGTCAAAGATATTAAAGTAAAAGGCGACAAAGTCATTCCCTTAGAAAATTGGTGGAATGTAAAAAAATGGATCTATTCTATTTTTATAAATATTTAATTATAATTAATTCTTTTAACTAATCATTTTGGCATGTCTTAAAATTAATACGATTTAGCATCTTAAGTGATATATTTAACTATTTTGAGGAAACTGGAAACTTACAAAATGCTCAATAATAACTGTACAATTTTTAGAAAAACGTAGGATATTGTTTTTATTTACAGTAAAACGTAGGATTTAGTTTTTTTACTTTTTTCAGCTTTAAAGAAAAAAGAATAAATTTTATATGCATAAAAAAAGTTTAACGTGCATCATAAAAGTTTTATATATAAAAAAAAAAAAATCTTAAAGTGCACATTAATAAATAACGGCTCGCACCCTGACCTATCATGTTGGGAATCTTGCGACAACTGTTTCAACCTTATTAGGCTTCTTCAGTCAGGTTTACCCTTCATGTAAGCTCAGAGTGTGAGACAAAGAAGAGGAAACCATTTCGGCTGCCCGAAATTGCCCGTCAAATAAAATCAAGCACCTTTGTTTAATTATGTGCACTTCGAATTTTATATATATACATATATATATAGTTGAGCTGGACAGTTTTCTGAAATTTAAAATCCCAATACAAATTTCAAAAAACTGTTTCTATGAATGCAAAAGTTCGAATAACATTTACGTCATCAGCAGATACCTTACTATTAATTCCAAATTAGAAGATTTTTTAATTAATTTAAATTATCTCATCAATGAATTTACAAATAATAATTTTCCAAATAAAGTTTTAAATACTTATATTACACAATTTCAGAAATAATTTAAATTTCAAATTTACAAAAAATATAAAATTAAATATATTCATAATTTTATTTAATCATTTTTTCTTCAAAGCAGGACTTGTTAGACGTTAATCATTTAAGTTATCTAATGACAATTCAAAATTAAATCGTTTTATTTAAGGAAGTTTTGTGTTTGATATGATAACTGTCATCTTTTTATTTTTAATTTTTATTTTTATTATTTTATTTATTTCTATTTTTATTTATTTTTATTTTTATGTATATAAAATAAGTATAAAAAACTATAAAAAAAACACTTTTTTGCTTTTTTTATATTGTTTTTTTTATACTTTTTTATACTTATTTTATATAAATAAAAATAGAAATAAATAAAATAATAAAAATAAAAATTATAAATAAAAAGATGACAGTTATCATATCAAGCACAAAACTTCCTTAAATAAAACGATTTAATTTTGAATTGTCATTAGATAACTTAAATGATTAACGTCTAACAAGTCCTGCTTTGAAGAAAAACTGATCAAATAAAATTATGAATATATTTAATTTTATATTTTTTGTAAATTTGAAATTTAAATTTTTTCTGAAATTGTGTAATATAAGTATTTAAAACTTTATTTGGAAAATTATTATTTGTAAATTCATTGATAAGATAATTCAAATTAATTAAAAAATCTTCTAATTTGGAATTAATAGTAAGGTATCTGCTGATGACGTGAATGTTATTCGAACTTTTGCATTCATAGAAACAGTTTTTTGAAATTTGTATTGGGATTTTAAATTTCAGAAAACTGTCCAGCTTAACTATATGTTTAGTAATATAAGTTAATTTTATTCTTATATTTTTTACGCTCTAAATTACTAAATTGCAAATGATTAATTGAAATCTTTGCATCGCTAAACTCGAAAATATGCATCATTCGAGTTTGGCCATTAGATATATATCTTTATATATATTCACAGTATACACAGTAAACTCCCCTTTATCCGCGGAATTGGGTGGCGTGGCAACTGCGGATAAGGAAATTCCGCGGATAATCTGAAATAGGACAAAAAAAGAACAAAAATAAACACAAAAATACTTTTAACATTAAAATGGCAATACATACATTTACAGTACATACATTATTAACAATTATTTTATTTTAAATTACGTATTTATTTTTAAATTTTATTATTACGGGAAAGCTCTCCCGTAATTTAGTGTAACCTGCCGACCTCAGCTCCCCCCCCCCCTTAAGGTCATTCTTTAAATTGTTTGTCTATAATTGTCTTCACTTACTTTATTAACCGCTTTTATTGTTTACCTTATTCTAGATTTATTTTTTTTTAATTCCGTAATTTATTGTACAGTAAAAACAAAATGGAAACAGGAGAGGTCCGCGGATAATATGGAGTTTACAGTATAAAACTTTTATGGTGCACGTTAAGCTTTTTATTTACATTAATTGTATTTTTGGATTCTCTATCCTTTCGTAAATTCCGAAAGGTTGCCGGGACAAAGAATTTGAGGCTGTGAAGGGAATTATCATTGGTCCACGTTAAACTATCCACAAGTTTAGAAAAATAAATAAAATCACAATTAAAGTGAAAAAATAACTACGTGAGCCAAAAAACAGATTTAATGGGAGAATAAACTAAGTTTTCAAAAAAAAGAATAATTACCAATAATTTTATATATTGTGTCTATGTATAGATAAATAGATGGATTAAAAAAAGCTTTACAGAGGAGTTAGACATCTAATCTGATTCCAAAACCTAACCTTGTTATCTGGCTCGGATTGACATTAGCTGAGCTAATATCAAATTCCTTTTTCACTCAAAACGACGCCTCTTAAAACATTTAATGGAAAGTGACTAGGAAAGAAGCACATTTTGTAGTTCGTGCCTTTGTGATATAGAAGTGCAGTACAATATGCTTGTGAAAAATTGAGGAATAAATGTTTACATTTTGGGCTTCACTCTTGCACCAGTAAAAAGGTTCTATGGGATGCCAGTTCACATTTGACATTCTGTATATGATTTTAGCAAAGCTCCCAACCGAATAACTTGGCACATCGAGGCTGCTGACTAATAATTCATGTTGCTATCGATCTGATACAACAGAAGATTAATAGCAGAGATAGACACTAGTAAATGAGAATTTGAATTATAGAAGAGGTTGTGGATTTTTGTGCCAGTCTTGAAGAGATTTGCCAATTCAATAAAAAGAGACTATTTGATAACATTTCAATCATATCTGCTTTACTTATATATTAATTACTTTTCTAAGTCCACTCGTTAATTGTAGGTTATAACAGAAAAATCCATAAACTTTTTTTCATTGCACGTCGTTGAGTAAAATTGATTAATTTGTACATACAAAATACATTGTATTCAAATACATATTAATAAAAGAATGGCAGTTTGTTTAGGCTTCAGGAGTATTGACTGCTGTACAGAGTATAAATAGTTAGTAAATGAATGGCATACGTAGAATGTATAATACGATACATTTCGTGTATTGTATCACAGGCTGAATTGACAAATCCCTTCAAAGTGCTAATACCTGGTGTACTATCTGTTCACTATTAAAAGAATATGAGACCAATCAAAATGTTAATCAAAGCAAATTTTTGTAAACAACTGTAATCTGTAGTGAAGCATTTATATCTAGATTTTTTTTTACACTTGGCTTAGAATCTTTTCTTAGCATTCTAGTGATTTCAAGAATAAATGTAAATGAAGTTCGAATTATACATTAGGATGCATTTATGTTTTAATTAACCGTTTGAGAATTTAAATAGCTTATCTACCAGTATATAAATCTACTATCAATTGAAAAGACTAGATATGTACAATCTAGAGATACTAAGTAATAGTTAAAATTGATTATATTTCATAAATGTAAAAAACAAAATTTGAATATAACGATACACTAACTAATCGAAGTGTATGTATTTATCTTTATGTTTATTAAGAAAATAAATACTTCTCATCTAAAAAAAAAAAAAATCCACCAGAATCTAATATTGAAAAAAAGTTAACAGTACCCATTGTCTTTGACTTTTAAATTTTTGATTCAATTTCGATTGCTTGAAAAATGGACTTCTCAATTGCAAAATTTGCTATAATGTTTTTTATAAATTTTAAATAATGTGCTTTATTTATTAGTCTTATATTATTATGTTTAGAGAAGTGCCTTCAAAAGCTGATAGATTGATACAGTGAAATATTAACACTTAAGGAATTTTTATGTCTACATTACACAAAATGCAAGTGGTTGTTTAAAAAGCAACTAGGAAAAAGTAAGTAGCAGAATAAATCTGGATTTCGTCATTTTTTTTAAAAAAACCTAATGAAAATAAGGCAGTTATTTGAGATGAACTCGACAGAGACGTTACTGTAATGCTTTTTAGCTCAGGTGAAGTCGTAGTCGATGTCACCAGAGATGGGACATAAACTCTCCCTACAGGTGGTTTATTGCTGCAAAATTCCTCTAGAACGATATTACAGCCCTACTGGTTGGAACAATGTCATTGTAGAGAGCACTTGGCGCTTCCTGTGCTCAGGAGTTATAAGATTACTTGATGCGCTGAAACTCCACGAATGGTCTGCAAATGGAAGAACAAAGAGAAAGCATTCGAATGAAAAGTTTGCTGAAGCGTATTAAAAGCCCAGAAGTGTCGCCACCGTCTCTGTTTACTTTCTCCTTTTACCCTCAAGATGCAAAGAGTTAAATCGATGGAAGAAAGTGTTCTAAAATCAATTTCATTATTAGACTTAAAATACAAAAATAAAAGTACTCATATTGCGTTTTTAAGGCAATTTCGATATTTTCGTATTAGATAAAAATTGCAATAAGTTTTTCAAACGTATAGTTATGTAATTTACTCTATAAATGTAGACTTAAGAGAAATGTCGTAATTAACCAACATCTCTATTTATACATAAAGGACTCTTTTTTTCATAATGAGTCACAAGAAAAATACAATGTTGACTAATTTAATTTAGTAACTAAATGAATTCGAATTAGTACTAACACTACTTTACTGATGTATCTGCTAATAAATTGCAGTAGATAAATTTTATACAGCAATTTCTGATCTTATAATTCTTTTGTAATAATAAAGATTCATTGGTTAAAACATATTTTTGGTTAATGCTGATTAGAATTTCGATACTTTAAAATGCTTATGGCTTTAAATTTAATAATTTAATGAACTGACTTTTTTATAGCTTTTATTTTCATCTAATTTCAATGTTTTTGTTTTTTTAATTATTTTTCGAGCGTAAATCCTGGACAAATCCCATCATAAAAAAAAATCCCATCATTTAACCAGATTGAGATTCCATTTTCATCGGGAAAATGTTTATTAAATTTAACTCGTAAGCTTTAAATTTAAATTTAATAAACATTTTTCCCATGAAAATATCTACTATGTTTAAAATAATTTTTCGAAGTTGTTTTCTAAAATTTAATGTTAGTAGCTTAAAGTAGAAATTAATAAAAAAAATTAGAAATAGTTTTCTCAAGGTTTTCTATATTTTGAAAATATAAAATCTACTTTCAATGTTTTATTTTTTTTTAATTATTTTTTTTACTTAACTTTTTTTTTTCAATTTACTGTCCGTTTTCAAAAAGCAGACGCATCACTGGAGGACGACTTTACTCCTCAGAGGGGCGATACGCTGAAATGGGCACTTTCCTAAGAAATTCTTTTGGACATTTTCGCTTTTAAGAAATAAATAAAGGAGGAGCATTTTTGCAATAGTATTTATTCTTTTCATAATTCTTTCCTGAAAAGCACAAATAGAACGCTGCTACCGGTAAACTAACTCTGATAAAAAGTAAACAACCCCTATTTCGATGAAATCGAAGGAGACCTGACGCATGCGCAAAAACGTTGAAGGCTCTCGTTAACAAAACCGAACAGTATTTATTTTAGTTATTTTAGTAAAAACAAACCAAAAAAATTTCCACCCTCAAAATCTACATTGGGGTATATTATTCAATTTTCAATGTTTATAGGTTATCTTTATTTTATTAGCAAATGCTCTGAAGATCAAAAATTAATCCTACTGTATATAAAGAGCAAAACCTAATGCAGAATCACGAGTTATTATAACAGGATTTATAAAATCGAAAGTAGCTGGATGTTTTTTCTTTCTTTTTTTTCTACATTATTTGCTATTCCTATCATTTCTTTAGCAGAAAGAATGAATTCGAACAAAAGCAATGAATCCATTCGGGGAGTTTTGAGAATCTGAAGGGACTCAACAGTTTCCCGCCTTCCTAGACTATGTTTCTTCTACTCTGTATCTTTGTTCAAGGCCTTTTCTCTGTCCGCTCCATGTTGTCCCCTCAATAGCAGCATGCCACATTTCCCCTGGCACATTACAGATCTCACTGAATAAGATGAAGTCGACTATCTCGACGTGAGCAGACTATTCGATCTTAGATCTCATCGAACATTTCGACGAGAGACCTGATATGTTCACCCTAACGTCATTTTATATTCTGCTGTTGAAATAAATAAACTTTTCCACTTAGAAGGTTTTTCTTTTCAGTTTAAAAAACGATAGACTATATAGGCCTATAATATTTAGGTGTAACATTATATTATTTGAGATTCAATGAAAATGTACTAGTTAAAAAGGCTTACGTTCGAAAGATTTTAATAATTTGAATAGTAAACGTTTTAGTGTTACTTGCGATAAAAGGACTTTCTTTTTGTCCCAATAAAATAAACCTACGAACATCACAGACAAGATAATTTATTAGGAACAGCTTATTTGTAAAGCATCTAATACAAAATTAAATAGTACTACTGAGATATAACGAAGATAAAATTAATTTTCAATTAAAAAAGAATATTTGGTCAACTTACAACTTAAAAGTTGAAAAGATTATTTTAACACATTAAAAAAATACAATGACGCTTCGTTGGGCTAACTAGCCATTTACAAGTCTAGCCAAAACGTCGCTGTATTTTTTAATGTGTTAAAATAATCTTTTTAACTTTTAAGGTGTGTGTTAGCTAAAAAAAATAATAATAATTAAATAGTATTATCTAATCTGCAATTTTTTATTTTCATTAAAATAATTTACAATTGAAAATAAAAATCGTAATTACAACTATGTTGCTGATATTCTTTTGAAGAGATAAACATTCGGCATTTGTATTGATTGAAATATTTTTAAAATTGAGAAATTGAAAAATCTAAAATAAAATTGAAAATTGAAATGAAAATATATCAAGTAGATCATATACTTTTAATTATAGCAGATTAGACTAACATGGAGTTGATAATATTTAATATTTCTAGCTTTTATCCTCTCTGACTTCATTCCATGAAGTAGAAGATACTGAAACAGCAATCTTCTACTTTAATTTTGTTTCGAAGATCGTGCTATTTGTTGTTTTTATTTCAATTCTTACATTCCAATTTAATTAAATTTGGAAGGTTTTACATCATCTAATTAAATACGGAAATATTAAAATCAAACTGAAAATTATAATATTATATAAAAATTAATATGTAGATTATATGAATCTTAGCACCAAACTTCTACTTATGTTTATACTATAGTTAACATACTACATTTCGGCTGTAAGATTCTCCAGCCTTCTTCAGGTTTGATTGAGTCCTCCTCCTTGATACCTGATAAGGGGCTAAAGAATCTTACAGTCGAAATATAGTAAATTAAATATAACCTAAAAATTAATAGAAGTTTTGTGCTAAGATTTAAATGAAAATTATTAATTCTATTTATTAATTTACTTAATTGTTAATTAGATTTTTTAAATTTCCAATTGTGACATTTTTCAACAAATGTGTATTTTGTTGAAAAAAAAAAAAATCAAATTGGTGGATTTCTTGAATGGAAGATGAAATCTTAAAAATTAATTACTTGAAAATTTCGAATTACTAATAACTTTTGGAAAATTATTCTGATTGAAAAATATTAATCTTCTTTTCATTATAATAAAAGCCCAATATACAATATATCGTATTTCGTAACTAATTTGATGAAATTAATACAAATGTAATGTGTCTATACCATTATTCCATGCACTCTACAGCAAAACTACTTATCGGAATGGCACCCTGTATTTGTATTAATATCCAGTATGTCGCCATGGGAAGGATATTCATAGAATAAAAAAATAGTTTCAAAAATCACCACCGGGGCGTTTGTAGGGGTGTATGGTATCAGAAATGCAAATTTCCGTTAGCACGTCGTCACTCGTATCACTATTTAAGCAACAGCCTCATACACATTATCATTCGCATTTTGTGTTTAACTCCAAATGACGTTAAGTTTGCGAGAACGTGCGTTACTTGTGAAATTGTTTTACCGAAACGGGAATTCTGCACCAGAAGCTTTGCGAAGGTTTTGGTCGTTAAACGGTCTTCGACGAGGTCCAATGACCATGAAATGCTTACGAAAAATAATCCTGAAATTTGAAGAAATAGGGTAGTTGAAAGTGAAAGCCGTAAGACGACGAAAGCCTGGTGCCGCGCAGGTGGTTGACAATATAGCGACCAAAGTGGAAGACAGGATTTCAAATGTCAGAACCAGCGTCAGTGTACGGCACATTGCACATTCATTGGGCGAACCTATTGCCATGGTCCCCAAAATTGCTCAGAACATTATGCGCTTCTACCTTTACCAAATTTCTCATGTTCAACAACTGCTGCCTCCTGATCCGCATCAACGAGAGACCTTCGCGCTACAGTTCTTAGCTCGGATCGAGGTTAACCCTGAATGACCGTGAAATATTCTCTGGATGGAAGAGGCACATTTCCATCTGCAAGGTGCGGTTAACATAATTGTCGCATTTGGGCGAGAGAAAATCCTAATACATGTCTAGAAATTCCTTTATTTTCTCCAAAAGTGGCAGTTTGGTGTGGTTTTACGCCAACATTCGTTGTTGGACCGTTCTCTTCGATAAGTGTGGGCGCACAGGACCTTCTCCATGTTTCGTTACTGGCAATCGATATGCATCATTGCTAACCACTTCAGTTATTCGAACGCTCCAACAGCGTCAGTCTCTTCAACACTGTTCATGCAAGATGGTGCCCTTCCACGCATCGCCAATTGCGTTAAACAGATCTTCCGCAATCATTTCACTGTTGACCACGTCATCAGTCGGCACTTCAATACTGCGTGGCCCGCACGCTTACCGAGGTCACCCCATGCGGTTTTTGGCTGTGGGAGTGTATTTAAAGATCTGGTTTATCGTGACAACGTAGCAACCTTGGTAGCTCTTAAAGCAAGCATATCACGTCACGTGCTCAACATTTCTAGGACACCTTGCATTCAACAGTTGAACATGCGATTCTTCGATTTCAGATGATAGCCGAGAATGGGGTCAACATATTAGAGTTGTGACGTGACTCTACCCATACCAGAGTTGTACTGCATTGTCATAGTCAGCATATAGAATAAGCTTACAAAAGCCCCCTGGTGGTGATTTTTGGAACACTTTTTTTTTTTTCAATGAATATTCTTCCCATGGCGTCATTACGTACAGCAATTTGGTTCCATTCCGATAAGTAGCTTTTGTTGTCGAGTGCGAGGAATAGTTGAACTTTAATTATAGACAACCTGTATGAAAAATTTTCAATTTCCCAAGAAACAGAATAGTTATGGAATAGTTATTGTAAAATTCAAGCAAATATTAACGCTATTTCATTTAGTTCTTTAGATATTTCGTGAATATTCAAGTTTCATTTTCTAATTATATAAATGATTAGAATACAACTAACCTTAGTTATGTATCGTTAACTATATATAACCTCTAGGTTAGCTTACGAATGGTACTAAATTTATATTTTGAATGTATACTGAATGTACATGATACACAAATACTGAAATATTAAACATTACGTACACCAAACTCGCCTAATCAACCCATAATAACATGGAAAGTTCGCAATGTGGAAACGAAACACTTTCATCATAACTAAAATCGCGAGAATTTGATTAAGCCCTATCGTCGTACTTTGAAGAGTAGATTCCAAAGAACTTAGATTAAGGCTGAGACTATCAACTTTTCTACTGAAAAATTTGTTTTTGTGAGTTTTCTTGAATTTCATACACTGATTATCTATATATGCAGGTACTCCTGTGGTAGCGGAGTAATAGTTAGCGTAAGGAGTTGCAGTAAGCGATTTTTTTTGGTTCGAAATCTCACTCATTCCTCTTTTATTCTTTACTTACTTCTATTCTTAAATAACGTAGTATAATTTAAAATTATTACGTTTCTGTAATTTATTTTTAAGTTTTCAATTATACAGGGTGATTATAATTAAAGTTCAACTTTCAACATGCTGTAAAAAAAAAGAACCAGTGTTCAGAAGGACCTGAAATTTGAACTGATTATACTCGAAGAAAGGGAAAATGGTATGGCATAAGAAAAGAAATAGTTCCAAATGTTAGCAAGATGGCGCTCCTCCGCAAATTGCAAAGCCAGTGAAGCAGCTGCTCAAGAGGCATTTCGGAAATGATAGAAATATTTTCCAACAGCCTGACCGTCAAGATCACCTGATCTTAATCCTTGTGACTTCTGGCTGTGGGATTATATGAAAAATGTTGTTATTAGTGGTCCAATTGCAAACTTAGCTGAATTGAAGGCACGCATTGCGCAACACATTCACAACGTGACCCCTGAGACACTCCGATCTGTTGTGTAACATGCTGTTTCTCGGTTTCAACATGCGGCAGAAAACGGTGGACAACATATGGAACATGTCTTGCGCAAGTCTTGCGATAATTAACAACCGATTTCATTGTTGGTTTTTTTGCGGTTTTTGGCCTCAGGAGAATTAAAAACCGATTTTTCCCATCCGATTTGGTTGACCTCACCGTGGTGGATGGGATTTAAACTAACAGTGCCACAACTGTTGAATGACTTGGAAGTCATTTCTTCGGTAAAAACCCAATACAGTCATTAACATTCAACAGTACAGTTGGTTTAACGTGCAACTCACACCATGGCCGTCGTATTGCGATTCAAATGTCACTTGTAGCCGAACCCATTTACGTTATGACGCTTAAAGCGCCATCGATTGCTAACATTTGGAACAATTTTTTTTTTCTTATGTATATCATTTTCTCTTTCTTAGAGTATATTCAGTTCAAATTTTAGATGATTCTGAGCAGTGGTCCTTTTTTTACAGCAAGTTGAAATTTGAACTTTAATTATAATCATCCTATATTCTGACAGTTAATCGAAGCTAAAAATACGTTGAGAAATCAATTTTCAGAAAAAGAAACAAAAGCTCAAAACAACAAACGAGTGATCCGAATGCTATGCGTAACATATTCCTTGTCCTATATCCTAGATTTCTGTTCTGTTTCATTACTAAAAGTAGGAAGCACAAGTGGTTATAATTAAAGTTGGCTATTTAAAGCATCCTGCAGCTGCAACCAATAGTCGGAGAGACACGAAAAGTTGTATACATACTATTTAAAAGGATGCGCTTAACGATTCTTCAAAAAAAAAATATTAGTTACAAAATTGTCCGTTAGAAGGCGCTTCAACAATGAAAATAATTGTAGAAAAGCATTAAACATGGAATGCTATAATTACAGAGTGCGGTTTTTATTTGTACGTTTGTTTTTATTGTAAAAGTGGTCCAAATGTCATCATTTGCATAGATACAAGTAAAGTATCTGCTTTGCTTCAACACCACCAACACAGCCGACATCGGGCTATAAATAATAATCCTTATATATTATTTCTCAAAGGTGTTTTTGTGTCGGAACGGCATATTTCCCTTAAGACTTCATCAAAATCAATGATTGAAACGTCATTTTGAAGATTACGTTCCCAGCTAATGATGAAAAATAAACAAATTGGTTAAAATTAATGTTTTCGTTAAAAAACTATATTTTAAAAACCTTTTTATAAAAACGTACACACGCTTTAACAGAAGCGACTTATTTTTCGAAAGCGAAACAAAATTTCAAATAATGCTGCAGCGTCGTAACTTCTAATACATCCTTTTTGGAATAAAAATGCACTTTAAAAAGATATTTCATCGTTTATTTAATAAGAACAGTTAAAAAAACAAACAAAGATTTATATTTTAATAAAAATAAACGAGTTATTACAATAAAAAATATAAAAATTTGTCAACTTCTCATATATTATTTCTCAAAGGTGTTTTTTTTTTTTTTTTATCTCACTTAATACTTCATCAAAATCAATGATTGAGATATTTTGAAGATTACGTTCACCGCTAATGACGAAAAATAAACAAACTGTTTAAATTTCTGTTTTCGTTAAAAAACTTTATTTTAAAAACCTTTTTATAAAAATGTAGAAGATGCCATCTATTGAGAATCGGTTCATTTATTTATTTCCACATTACCATTCGACGATTGATCAAGATACCATGCGAATTATTCGCACGGTTCAACCTTTTTATAAAAATGGAGAAGGCGCCATCTATTGACAATGGGTTTAACTAACATGCACGACAGCTGTTGGATTTGTTTATTATTTCTCAAAAGTGGTTTTTTGGTGCGAATTATTCGCACGGGTCAACTAGTCAGTATGAACTGAAAATGTGTTACACCGCGATAACGATGATTTTACAAGAAAATGCGTTGATGGTCATGTTAATGCGGTAGCTGCGATTCGTGAATTTCGTCGGACTAAAAAAGTATACCGTGGACTGTTGTAACCAGAAGGTGTAAGAAAAATGATGAAAAAATTCGAAGAAACTGGATCTTTAAGTGTTAACGCGGCCGAGGACGAAAGTGCATCGGTGATCACGTGATTGAAGACGTTGCCTCATCAATCGTGCAGCAGTCGTTGGAGAATGCTGCAGATTCAGGTATTGCCCGAGCCGCATCACGACAATTAGATCTACGCTGAAGCACAGTTAGAAAGATCCTGAGAAACTTAATTCATTTTTTTTCCATACAAGATCAGTCACAGATAAGAACTGCTTCCGGGCGACAAGGAGAAGCGACTCACTTTGGCATTGATCTTTCTGGCGAGGATGGAAGTTGATACATCATGGCCATGGAGCTCCTTTGGAGCAACGCAGCACATTTTCATTTGAATGGCACTGAACACACAAAATTGCCGTGTGTGGGTCAAGAAAAATCTGCTCGTTTTCCAGGAATGCCTCTGCATTCGCCCAAGCTTACAGTCTGGTGTGGGTTCACATCCAACTTTTCCCTGGGTCTTTATTTTTTTGAATAAATAATGGTAATGGTCCTCAGACATGTTCCGTGACTGGGCTAGATATCGTGACATGTTCCAGAACTTTGTGATATCCCAGCTGCAGGAAAGATAGTGTCTTGATTCAAACTCTTTAATGCCAGATGGTGCACCTCGGAAGGTTCGTGCAAACATGATCGTGTAATTAGTCGCATGTTCCCTACTGCCTGGCTACCACGTTCTCCTGATCTAACTCCGTGCGATTTTTGGTTGTGGGGAAATTTGAAGGAAGTGGTGTATCGTGGAGGAATTGCAACATAAGCAGGACTAAAAGACAGTATCACGCTACATGTGCGAACTATCCCGGGTGATCACCTACGGTCAGCGGTTCAGCATAGAGTTCATCGTCTGCAAATGACACACAGGGGGAACATATTGAGCAATATCATATGACTCGTTCAAAAAATAAATATGTTTTTGAATATTCTATATTAGTTTTCCGTTCTGTAAAAGCGCCCTCTAGCGTACGATTTTCTATATATATTTGCAGAATCGTTGAGCGCATCCGTTGAATAGTATGTGTACAATTTTGTGTCTCTCCGACTATAGGTTGCAGCTGCAGAATGCTGTAAATAGCCCAAATTTAATTATAACCGCCTTGTATTACTCTATCCTCCTTCAGTAGTATGCCATAGAGCGTTTGCAAATACTTGGATGCAGATCTCATCTGTTGTTTCTTTTTGTGAAAATTCGCTTCTCACTGGAAGACTTGATTGTTGCTTCGTTTCACGATCAGAATAAAACGGAAACATTAAATAAATTTCCAGAAGTGTAATATTTGAAAATTATAATACTATAGTAATTAGCAATAAAAAAAAATAAAGAACTTTAGTTGATAACGTCGTTTTTAATGGCGACGAAACCGGTTCTGTAATTTTAATGTGTTAAAAATTTTTTTAAAAGTATTTTAAGTGTATGTCAAGTTCATTTAATTTTACGTATCTATGTGCGCACGTTAAACATTTTTATTCAATTAGTACAGTATTTAACAATAGAATTAAATAAGAAAAAGACAAAAAAATGGGGAGTGAGTTAGTTTCGAACCTTAAGGCATATGTATTTGCAACATCTTACGCACACCACAACTTCACGACCACTATTGCTAATGTACCTCCATACATATGTTTTCAGTGTGCGTAATGTAACACAATTTAGAAAAGCAAATTTTTCGGAAAAACGGTGACCGTTTACGCTTTTAATGTAAGTGTTTGGGAATCTACTCTTTAAGCCTTATCGTTTGGCATTGGTTTGATCGCCTTTCAAGATCGTCACCGGCCTTGTAGGTCTCATCTCTTACAAATGACGCCACCATCCAAATAACCAAGCAGAAATTATTGCCGTCAGGCAACAGCTAATATCTTGTGATGGTTAGCTGAACTTTCTATTATGGTTCTACAATCTTTGGAAGACAAGCTTAGAAATAAAACTTATTCTTCAAGATCATCGAATCTTATAAATCAAACAAACCATGTTATCATGGAAATTATTTTTCACTTTTTATTAAGAAAGTTAACAAAAAAATTAGTTTATCGTTTTGTTAAATAATTAATGCTGTCTGGTTGAGAGCCAAAAGCTATTTCTAAACTGTTTTAATTTGAGACCAACAAAAGAGTTAAATAAATATTTAACGTTTACTTTTTAAGTAAATAAGAAACGATAAGAAAATATAATAATTTAATAATTAACGCAATTGTCATATAATATCATTTTAAATCAAAATCCTGTTGTTTAAAATGTTGAATACAAAGTATATTTACAAGAACTCAGTGAATATGTTTCTATAATAATCTGAAGCCACAAATAAATATTTTAAAGCATTTTTTTTTGACATTTGCTTTCCTCATTGGATAAACTTCGATCCAACCGATGTACATGTCTGTAAATATCATAGGAATTAACGTCTACTTCTAGTCAGAGCGGAGTTCCAGAAAATCGATTGACAGTTTTCCATTTATTTATCAGCATTTCTCTGTTTTGATAAAAAAATATTTTGAACAATATTTAAAAAAATGTGTTCAGAACTAGACTATACATCAAGTTACTGCAAACGTTTCCAGAAAAGGTCATTGCTTCTGGATTGTCTGCAAACTAACTCGCCGCAATTCATTTTCTGACACAAAGATATCGTACTCATGGACGAAAATCTGAATATTATAACACCATAGTCTTTTGCATTAACCAACTGGATTTTTCAGTGAACTGCAGAATTAAAGATTTCACTTTCAACTTAAAGATTATGATTGATTTATCAATCGTTAATACGTTTGTCAGAAACTTCAGATATCTTCAGTAACTAATTATCAGTAACTTTCTGATAATCAAGATTTCATAGTCCACATTTTCATTTAAAAATACTATATAATGAGATAACTAAATCTAGAACGCTTTTGACAGTCAAAAACAATCCAATATTTAATTATCTCATTATAAAAATTTTAATAAAAGACTTTATAAACATTTAAAAAGATTATAAAATGTAATTTTAGAGAAAGTTACGAAATCTCTGCTTTATTTTTGTTTTGTTTTTTCAAATAATTCTTTGAATTTTTATAGATAATCGGAAATTTTCTACAATGAAAATTTTCCATTTTCGTTAGATAATATTCGTTAGATAAAAAATGACACGACTTGAAGATTTCATTCTTTTACCACTATTCAGTTCAAAACAATAATAAGACGACGAGCTCTTCCACAGAATGAACAGAAACAAAGAAAATATTTCATTAGTTTCTTCAGTCGAGCCGCAGTTTCCGTCCAGTGCGATTGGTCATTCGGTCCAAAGAGAAACTAAGACCATCAGAAGGAGATTGTCTTCTTTCCTAAAGGCTACACTGATTTCGTACGAAAAACATCCAGAAAGTTCTCTGCTTTGAAAGGAACACAAAACATGCTATTGATTTCCAATCATTCTAAACCTGAGGACATGTACCAGCGTTTCATCAAAGGATACGCTTTATATTTTTTGAAACAATTTTAAATGATAGCAAAAAATTAACGCCCGAGATAAAAATTTGAAAATAGTACTTTGAGTCTGGCAATGAAAGTGATATCCATGTGATGTAACATGTATTCATGCTTCGTAACCGGCTGATTGATGAACAAGTCGCAGCCGCCAGAGAAAGAAAAATCAGTGTCTAGAATAAAAACCTTATTATGTTAATCTTCGTTACAGTTCTCTATTTGGAGATTTCAGTTCTATTAATTCACATAACTCTTTAATTCCTTTCTTTATAAGTTTTTCTTTTCCAAACTTCCCAGACCAGAAGCAGGATCTGGTACAGGTATCTAATTTTTTATGCATTCTAGGATAGATCCGTTTCGAAGCATCTGAAAATTTTAAATTAATATCAGATATATAAAGAAAGTGATGATAATGATTTGCTAATTGGCTTTTCAGTGCGCATTATTCAGCGTTTTTCTTTATTGACAAAGAATTTACCAAACATTAAACATTTCTTGAAGTTCCATTATTTCTGTAAGTATTTGATGATAAGACGCTTCGAGAAGAACTTGGCTGGTTAGATTCCAGAACAGAGTCCTATTGCATAGCTGAAGAGAACAATATTCAATAAGTATTTCTGTAGCTTCTTATTTAACATTTAGTAGTATTTAATAAATGCAAACTGTTTCCCAGGGTAAAACGCATGTATCCCCATCAACAAACTGTGAATTAATGGAAGTGAAAGTGCAAAAAAAAAATATATTTATACAGTAAGCTTATATATTAAATGCCACATTTATTATATTCATTATTAATAATAAGTTAATCATTCAAGTTATATATATTAAATATTAAAATAGTTATATAAAACAAAAGCCAAGCGTATTATAAAACTAATGATTATTTTTGTATTCCTGTTTTTAATTTAAATCTAATTAGAAAATTCTCGATTATATAATTCTAATAGTTCAGTTTCCTAAGGAACTGTTCAATTGTATGAATGTAATGTTTTATTAATAACAAACGCTGGCAATTTTTACCTTTAAATCTGTTCCAATAAGGTAGCAGTCAAGAGGATTCCTCCGTTTAAAAATTTCTAATTTTTAATAATAAAGTTTCATTTTCCTAATATAAAAACATTTCGAATTATTTACATCATTGGCAGATGGATGTGATTACTGTGCTAAATTTTATTTTAATCCTTATTCTCTTGAACTTCCGGATTAAATGTGAAAAATGCTGATCAAACTTTTAAATCTCTTGATAGTTTTGCCTACTGTGCAAAGGTTTAAAGGAAGATCATTTTGTTTTTAATATTTTAGCTCTAAAATTGTTAAAAATTTTCTGCGGTTGGCTATTTCTTTTTAAGTTTTTTTTTTAAAAAAAAGAATTGGTCAACAAATTTCTAAACATCTTTAGTAAAAATGCCTTTAATCTGAGAACATGGTTCTTGTAATTATACAGAATTCCTGAATTTAGTGAAGTTAACAGGAATGGACATAATGATGGAAGTAGCTACATGACCACAGATGGTCACCTAATTAACCGATGTATCAGAGCAATTCGTCTTCCTGTTACTTGCGTGGCTTTTCGGCCTCGCTATTTCTTTTATTTTTTGACGAAGACTCATTTCCAATTATTCATCAACGACGCTTGCATCAAGGGAATTTCAAAAAATATTTCTTGCAACAAAAGCTATTAATTAGTGTTACAAGCGAAGCTTGCCTTAAACTACTCTTTTTTAAAAAAAGAAACAGTTTATAGCATGGTAATTTTCAACAAGAACGATCTCCAAAATTAATAGCCTCCACAGTTTGAAGATGGTCTAAAGGTCATACACGTGATTTTCATCATAATTTTCTTTTTTTAAGTTTTTTACATTGAATGAACTCATGAGCGTGCTTATGATAATATAAAAGATGCGCCACATAAATATTATCTTGTTACTTTCATAATCTAGTAACTTGTGCTACACTGAACGAAAATCTTATGAGATTCCAGAAATTAGAAATTTAACATGTATGAAAATATTCCTTTTTTCTCTAAATATGTTTTCAACGAATATTCATGCTAATTGATCTATTAATCACTTGTTTTTTCTTTTTAATGAACTGATTGAACTCAATGATAGGTTTTCAATAAACACATTTATATTCCATGTTAGCTAAATTCTCCATTTCTCAGAATCATTTTTTATCCTATAATGAAATATTAAATTTTGAAATGTTGAAAAGGAAAGGGGAATTGTTCCCATCATGCAGCAAAGAAAAGAAAAACTAATTTCATGCCTAGACTTTATCAACGAAGTGGAGTCTGAGACGGCCGTTTCATCATTGTTATGATTCCTCAGCCAGACTTACCTCTGATGACAAGCTCAGAAAAGCATGAAAACAAATGAAACCACACCCAATCCAGGATATGAGTTCCCACAGAAACAAAAAGGAAAAGAAAATTACTTATTACTCAACAGGAAAATTTAAATACAAGTTTAACGTGCGGAACTTAAGTTTAACATTACAATAAGGAACATACATGCACAAGAAAAAAATGGAATCACTGATCTGTTTTTGGAAATTTTGATACTGGGAACCCAGAACAGCTGTTTCAGGCTTCCTATCCTTCATCAGCTGGATTCGCCCAATATCATACAGTCGGTGATTCCAAGAAAGATATACAAGAAATAAAAATCAACAAGAAAATGGCCCTTCGTAATAAAAAACAACAATATATAAAATAAGAATAAAAAAGGGCAGAAATTTAATCCCCGCTAAAATCAACTTAGCCTGTGAAGGATTAAATTATAGAAAAGAATACATTTAAATGCAAGTTTAACGTGCGGAACTTAAGTTTAACATCACAATAAGGAACATACACGCACAAGAAAAAAATGGAATCACTGATCTGTTTTTGGAAATTTTGATACAGGATTTAAAATAAAACATAACAAAATATCCCAAGCTCTAAGAATGAAATTTGTTTTTCATTTCTTTGATGCATGTTGGGAAAATATCATCTTTCCATATCAATTTATTCTCCATGTTAAGCTTGTTTTTCTTATAAATATAAAATTTGTTTGTAATTATTACATTGTTTTTACGTTTAAATTATTTTTTAGGTATTTTTTGCTTAATTGCAACCAAAGTGATTACATGTAAGGTAGTTGTTCTTTATTATATGTAGTTATTAGTGGTTACAATAGCTCAAAGGCTTATTGGTTATAGGCTTTTTATGAATTACTAATATGATTTTCTTTTTGTGACTTGACTCTTCTTAAGATTTTCATATTTTGTGAGAATGGAAAAGATTTTATTTATTAGACACCCAAATTAGAAATCATAATGATAATCGATTACCTTCAAGCATTCTACTAAGTTTTTCGTAAAATGTAAATAAAATAACAAGAGCTGTATGAACTAATCATGAAAACCCAATCATTCAAACGGGGTACTCTAATTATATATTGGAATAACAAGGCTTCATAAGATCTAATTATATTTTTTTAACAAAAATGAATGCATACTTAATAAGTTTAAATGTCTTCTAAGGCGTAATAAACATAAAAAAAGTAATCTCATGCAAACGAAAATAGCTGTAAATAATGTTATAAGGATAAACATATTATGAATGAAAAGAAGAAAATCTGCATGCGGCTAAACAAGTTAAAAAAAATTGTGCTAAAGCATATAATTAAGGGAGACTCATTAAAACCTAAACTTCATCTAAGGAGCGTCGGAGGATGACCACCTCACAAAGACAGTCAACTGTCCACCGGAACATTGTTTGGAATTTTTTTCCTGAACAACTACTGACTCGAAAAATTTGAAATTTAGATGTGCTTTAAAATCCGGAAAAATGCGGAAACACTCGACTGTGTCCACAAATTCTTATAGATTCAGTCGAATAAAAAATCGAGTGTATAGTAGACATTCTAAAGAAAAGTATATCCAAATTTCAAGTCGATCGGGTCAGTAGTTATCCAGAAAATAATTCCCAAACTTGCGAAAACAAATAGTCGACTGTGTCCGCATTGTTCCGGATAGGCAGAAATAAATATACGATTTCTAAAGTGTTTGAACCTCTGAACCCAGTGGTGAAGTCCATTGGTCGATCCCAACTTCGGTTCGGGAGTTATTAGGAAGGAACAGCCACGGACAGATGGACAAATGAACCCATAGGACAAATGAAATAGCTCTCAAATGGGTCGCTAAAAATTATTTGTCTTTTAAGACGATATACTTAAGACTCCATATTTGTAATGAATCCTACTCATTTTTATCCTACTCATCTTTATAGAGAACTGTAATGATTAGATTCTATTTAATTATGTTACTGCACTAAAATACAAACACAAGAATACGAAAAACAAGAATGAAAATTGAGGAAAAACGTTTTGATGATAAGAGAGACAAATACTACATATATTAAAATTCTCATAAATTCAACATGTTATATGAGCGAAATATCAGTTATAGGAACAAAACTTAATTAAATTTTCTGTGAAAAGAAAAAAAAAGCAATGATTATTTTCAATACATAGAATATCACTGCTTCTTTGCTTATAGACTTTGAAGTCAAATATAACCAACGATCAGCGATTAAACACTAAAAATACACTATATTCAAAAGAGAAATAAAATAACATGACTAGTTTCAACCTGAACCCTCCTGGTGGTCTACGATCTACGGTTTTCCTTAAGGAGATTTGCTGCACTTTCAGGAGATTTGCTGCACTTCGCTCTTTAAAAGGAATGTCATCACCATAGCAGTCATACTAAGCCTTTAAGATAGTTTTTAACAATTGTCTTTTTCAGCAAGAAATTGAAATCATTTTTCGCCAATGCCAGAGATAATGGTTATCCGAAAACATTTATCTGTTCAACCATTGCCAGCACATAATTTACACAACTTACACACAATTTACACAACTCACAAACATTTAAAAATTACAATAGAACACACACGTTTGTATCCATCTCATTATATTTAGCTTGTTTTCATTAAGCGTTTTTTAGCACATCACAATCTCTAGCACATCTCTGCCTGATCTAATAATACGCTTTTCAATACTAAAAACTGAATGTTTAACGAAAGATAGATAAAACGTAAAAAGTAGATAAAAGGGAATTAAAACATAAGAATAATGACATATATGGAATTAAATACCTTGATTATGACTGCATGTACATTGGGGAAACTAAACGATTATTTTCTTTACGTATTAAAGAGCATGTTCAAGCTGTGCTTAAACGAAATTTAAATTACATCCATACGTATTAAAGAGCATGTTCAAGCTGTGCTTAAACGAAATTTAAATTACATCCTATGTCCTAGACGCAGGCCGTATCATCGATACCATTAACCTTATCATTTTTGATCGTGAGGAGAACGATTACATTAGAAAGAATGTCTGGTTTCGAGAATCAATTCTTATTCTTTTGAAAAATCCGTAGAATGATCGAATTTCTGTGGATGCCTTTTATGCGTATTTTCTTCAATTGCACATGATAAGAACCCCTTGTAGTTCTCAATCACAATGATTGACAGTGGTTTTCATCCATGTTAAATGCACTTCCCCAATGTTTATTAGTTATTACACTTAACAAACTCTATTTTAAGGTGGTTTCTTGCTTGTTTCCATTGCGTCTGAAGAAGACCGCCGAAGGGTTCAGATCGACATTAGTACAGTTATTTTTATTTCTTTAAATTTAGTTTTTCTAATGTTTAATGTCTAATGGACTTTTTTATCGTCAACAGCAAGTAAAACAGTTTTAGTAATAATAAATGATTGTAATGGCGAGTAAAATGTTGACCGCCAACAGCATCTTTATTGATGTTTCATTCTAGGCAAGCCTGCTGGTTAAAGTATTTTGATTGTTCCGATAATTACTCACTATTGTTAAATGAAAAGTAAGAAACTATTTTGGAATAAATCGTTTGATAACTTAAAATAATCATACCAGTTTACTTGTCGTAATTTAAGAAAATTACGGAACAAGACATCTAAACAGACTAATCCAATGAAATTAAGTAGGAAACTTTAATCTGAATAGTAAATTATGTCTAAGAATCATTAAATACTTTAACAATTTCATAAAATAAATATGGCAACGTAATATTAGACAAGTAAGAATATGGTATTACAGATAAAAGTATTATCTTACTACTTACCAAGCAGAAAAGTTTGTTATTTGAGCTGAGATTAGTTAAGAGAGAAGTTGAAGGCTACAGTAGTTTAATAATTTATACATGAATATATATTTTGTTTATATATTTGTGTGTTCTCTAGACAATTTTATATCGTTTCACTGATTGGAACTAAATTTTGCATAGATATTATGTACTACCCTGGGAAAATATAGGCTACCCGGTTAACTACTTCCAAAAGTGTGAAAAGGTTTTAAAGTCTTTAAAATATAGCCACATAATGGACCTGGTGGCGACAATGAAAACCTGATGGCGGCACAAATATTTTCTGGAACAATTGTAACAATTGGGGAAGGTTTGTCGTGATAGGGGTGTGGAGAAAGTGAGAACCAGGACTCCGCATCCACACCCCTTCCCCCTGCAAGGCCGGGTACTTTAAGCTATTATCTTAAAAAATAGAATACCACTTTTCTATTTTGCTTAGATTCTTCCAAGAAATATAGTGGTTATAAACGTAAAAAATTTAATATACTCATAATTAATTTGTAATGAAAGAGATGTTGGCAAAATGCAAAACACACAATTTCTACCGACGTTTTATAAATCATACATTTAAATGCTAAGTAAACACTAGAATACAGTGTTTCAAAAAATAAAGTTTACGAAAAGCATTTTCATCGTTGAATATGTAAGGAGATACTAATATCTTACTCTTAAGGAACTTAAACAAAATTTAAATTAAATTTTAATTTTAAAACAGTTGGAAGCCATTTTAGTTTCTAAAATTTGTTGCAATTTAAATTTTTTAAGAAGATAGAAAAAATATCCCCAGCAACTTGTGGATCTTCTTCTAGAACTTCTCGTCCTACATAATAGATGTGCATTAATTATTGAAAAGCATCTTTTAAAGAGAAACGTTCAAGATAATTATTGCTCAACGGATTATACAATTTGTCTCAGCTTAAAGCCAAACAAATTTGCAATTTCAGTCTAACTTCATCTCTTGACGTAGTGGACTGTAAGGCGGACACTATACTTTTCCAATTTTTCAATAAAATCATTAAACTATCAATAAGGAAACATTTGTAAAATTTGCTAGTTATTTTGCAAAAAAAGTATGGCAAAACTATTATAAAACATTACATTTAGACTGCAAGTTCATTATTTAGTTTAAGTCAGGTTTAATATGCTCTCTCAATTGAAATATACCACTTTACGAAAATGTACGATTCTTTTTTACGTATGTCGTTTTCATCTAAATGTAATAATGAATGCTAATAATAAATAATAAGTAAAAAAATCTTGATTTCTACAGAACTGTATGTTTAAGGTATTTTGTTTCAACTAATTTCAACTCATGTCGATTTTATTTTCATTAATATCGGTTAATGCTGCCTTGCTTTCAGTTCAATGGTTCGTAATATTAGGATTAATTGTATTTTTATAATCTTGGTAGAGAAGGAATTGAGAACATATGAGAATTCAGTTCTTTGAAATATTATTTCCTCTCTTCAACTGATAGTATCATTGATATTATTAGGATTTGAATCTATCAATGAATGTATGAAAAATTTGAAATACAAAGAATTACTTCTTAAAGAATTCAGAGAAGCAACCGGACAACACTAAAAGTTGTATATATCGTTTATCAGCATAAAAACACGAACTTCTTCCGCCCCCAAATATAATAAAAATAATTTAGAAACGAGAAATTAAATAACGAGTTAATTTCTTCCGAATATTTATATTTTCTGTAGATACTGGAAAGAAAAAATAAATAATGTATAAGAACTTCATATTGTAATTTATATTATAGGAAATTTCAATATAACAAAGAAAAGAAAGTTCAGTATATGAAATAAATCATAAAGTAATGATAAATATTTGAGATATGACCCAATGCAGAGCAGAAAGATAATAAATAAATATACTAAGAATTAATAGCAGAAGCTGCGATGAAAGATTATGAGGAAGTGTTCATGAAAATGATTATGAAGGACGAAGAAATTTATCATGATAGTTCACCATTTAACAATAATTAATTAAACTAGATTATGAAAA
This sequence comes from Thereuonema tuberculata, assembly GCA_023159025.1. Lineage (NCBI taxonomy): Eukaryota > Metazoa > Arthropoda > Chilopoda > Scutigeromorpha > Scutigeridae > Thereuonema > Thereuonema tuberculata. The sequence continues at coordinate 22,594,721 of JAFIDM010005346.1, forward strand.
AAACGAAAAAGTTAATTGTAAGTGAATAGTAAAGAGAGAAGTTGTAAGACATTCACCAACGGGAAAATATTTAATGAGATTCTTATTTCAATCAGGTTAACATTAAAAACGTAATATTCTTGGGCAATATCATTGCAGAAATAATAATAAAACTAAAGATCACAATATCTACTGTTCTATGCTGAGTTTCGTATTTCAAGTAAACCCAGTTTATCTACGTTATTCAGATATTCCCATGCAGTCCAACTTTTACACGACACTTCCTTATTGTACAAAAATCGTATAAGGAAGGAAAATAAATAAATGAAAAGATAAAAAGGTTAAAGAAATGGTAAATCCTGTGTTATCACTTCAGATCCTCAAACACCGTCGAGATTATGTTTTCTCACCTTTAATCCCTGCCAACCATAGAGAAATCTTGTGGTATGAAATGTTTGGTACAACCATGTCGCCAAGACTCGTTGAATTCGCATAAATCTGTGATAATGTTTGTTCCCTCTTGGTACTGTCATGAGAATGAAAATACATGTTAAGTTCGGTCCTTTTCTGTTCTTTATATCGTGAACGAAAATTATGTGTCTGTTAACTGCTCTCAGTATTTGCAATGTTTTAGTCGTTGAACCGCACATAATTTTCAGCTGATATAAGTTATCTCTTGAGATAAATAAAGACCTGTGCTTAAAAGGTGAAAGAGTCATTATGAAATTATTCGTTTTAAGGCCAACGAAAAACTAATACTTTTAATACTTTACTTTCCTTGCTCATCTAAAGATTTTTTTTCCATAACAAATATAATATTCAATTTAAAAGTCGACTTCTTATCATTTTTTACTTCAAATCAAGGTAGTTATTTAAATGAATAAAAATATTTTTTTTTGTATACTAGGTTGACTAAATGTATGAATAATAATTTGCAAACTTCAACTCGTTTATTAAGATTATAGTAATTATCTGTCAATCTTTCATTTATATTTATATTATAGCTTAAATATAAGATTCGTAAGCTTTCAAGACATAGTTTTTAATTAAAATTGTTGCAATTATCTTTGTCATTTTATATTTTCCAGAATCCCTAGCAAGATAGTTGGTGCTTGTAAATATAGATATTATAAAACAGATTTGCAATTTAATGAAGATTTTATTACATTACTGTGGGTCCGGTAGCTCTGTGCTTTAGGCGCTGTACTGGTTACTGGAGGAGCCACGATATAAATCCCGACGGTGGTATGGAATTTTTTCAAGATTATTTCTCATGAAATGGGTATCGGGTTCTTAGCCTGACCATCCAACCTCAACTAGTACCGTTGATCTAGAATGGCTGGGAGCATAACCTTCCCGCTTTCCACTGAGCTGCATGGCCTGAAGAGGAATATATCTATATATCTTTTTTTTTTTGTTACATTATTAATTGGAAGAATAAGTTCAGAATTTAGTATGTGATGTACATTTAACTGGAAAAACGGAAAGGTTAAAAGTTATTCGACACTGATACAAATTGTACAACAGAATCTTACACTCGTTTAATTTTATTCTGATATATACGAAAAGATTTACCCATAGAATTTAGCATAAAATAAAATCAGTATTGAAATTCAGGGTAGATAATAATTTGGTAGTTTGTAAACATTTAAAAAAAATTGGGAAACATTTTAAAAATGTTTAATGACATAGCTTTAAGATATAAGTAGAATCTGAACTTTACATATTTTTTAACTATAAAAATGATAACGTCTTTATCAAAAATCTAAAATGCATATCAAAATGGCTGAGGTTAATAAATTTCTCTTGTTTTACAAGTGTAAAGCCGATAAAACATTTACAAAAAAAATTTTCAAAGAAAATCAGAATATTTGAGATTTAGATATTAAGTAAAACCCATGTTAACCGAACTCTGGTCAACCGAAACCCGGGTTATCCTAAACGTCTCCGAAAATCGAAAAAAGAACAAAATAAGGATAGCATACAAAGAGATTTTTGAATTGGTTTGACCTTCAAAACCTTTCAAAAATACATACTATAATTACAATACAAAATACTGTAGCTGTATTAGATGTTCATGGCTTAACCGAAGAAATTATCCGAAACGGCTTCCACCCCTTTAAGTTCGGTTAACCGTGATTTTACTTTATAAATAACTAGACAGAAAAAAAATTATTGCTTTTCTTGACATTAATTAAATTTATAATTTATCTATTCAATCCCGATAATTGGCATTAATTAGATGGGATCACATAGATAAATTCCACAAGATTACTTAAGGAATTGAGATTGTGTAAAGAAATGTGGAAAAAGAGAAAGATCGCTTAATCCAAGTGTCCAGCATTATATTTCAACTAGATTCTCCTCAGGTGTTGTCGTCTTTCAGCAACGTTCTTAGCTCTACCGCTTCCTACTTCAACACCTGAGAAAGCTAGTCCACATGCTCCTCTGGAAACTTACCAATCTGCAGCAAAGTAAATATATTCACTTTCAACATTTTTTATATCGCACAGTAATTCGTTGACTTCACAAGAGATTCTAGACAACTCACAACGATTAATATAGAGATTAAAAAATGAAGAATGTGGTGGGATATTTTTAAAAATTCACCAAAACGGTAAAGCTAAATTCTTAAAAGCAAAAATAAGGATCAAGCAATAAAAGCAACTTTGAAAATTACAACTTTCACTGAGGAAGATTAATAACAACTAGAAGCTAACATTTATATACCTATAATAGAGGATCATTTGAAAAAGGTGTGCACTATTTAGTTATTAGATTGAAATAACCTTTATTCTACTTTTATAAGTTTGAGCTAAATTTAATCTGAATATGTGTATTTCAGAAAGCAATCACTGAACCTGTTTTCATTAAAATCTGGATCAAAAATCAAGTTTCTTTATTATTTCGAAATCTATCTGTACGATGAATTAAGATTATAAATACTTGCAAAATATGATATCAAATATACGACCAAAAAAGGCACTTAATATAAAAATTCACAACAATGAAATATAGATAAAATCTATCCACCACATAAAAATAAACCAAAACAATATGGAGAACTTAAGTACCCTAACAAATACTAATAATGTTCAATCAGAATCAGAAATTTTACCAATTCATTTGCCAAATTTCTTAAATTAATATTTACATCAATTCCTTCATTTACTTCCTTAACTAAAGGTAAAAACATGAACAGAAATGAAGGAATTGATGTAAATATTAATTTAAGTAATTTGGCAAATGAATAGGTAAAATTCAACACAAAATGCAGAAGTATTGTAAAATTTGAAAAATTAGATTTATAATGGTTTATTTAAAAGCTTTATGGACAATATTAGACTGTATTGTAAGATGTGAAGAATTAGATTTAGGATGATTGGGTTGTTTAAGCTTTATTAGTAAACATGAAGATAATGTTATTGTTTATTGCAATATTATACTATGAATCTATTCAGGAAAATATAATATTTCGTTAACATGCTAAATGACATCTGAAAATTGTTTAAAATCATTATTACTTGTATTTTAGGCTTGAAAAAGGAAAGCATTTAACTTTCCAAAAAATTTGCCATTTTTATTTATATTTTATTTTAATTTTACTTTTTTGATAAAAAAGGTATATGGACTTAAAATATGATAAGGAGAAGGGAATTAAGGAAGAGATATACTACTAAATTATTTGTTATAATTTGAAACATCTTCATTATAGAAATAATGAGCAATTAGATTTTGAAAACACAGGAAACACAAATTCTACACTAATCATCGCTATATTTCGCAGAAAGCTGCTTTTTCTGCTTCTTCAGACATAATTACAAAGCAAAATAGAAACAAACATAGAATAATTTAGAATAGAATAGAATAACATAGAATAGAACAAAGATAGGCAATGTTTAAAATCATTACAATCATTTGAAAGCTTCATGATTTTTATAATCTTGAATAATTTAAAGATGTACTATGTTTACAATGTTTAAAATTGATTTGTCAATATTGATGTAAGGATGAGTTTACAAAATTACTAAACATAAATTACTATCTTCCTAAAAATCTGATCATTTTATATTAATGATACCTCAAATACTTACTAAAGGAGAATGGCAGATCTGCCCCACCACTGTACAGCGAAAAGATATATACGTAAGGAAAAATCTCCATCAATAGAACATCCTAACGACTTGTCTCAATTATTGGCCCGTTCGGAGTTATAAAAGTCTAAATATGACGTATGAGTGACTGATTGTGGTGAATTGGGTGGCAGGGAAGCCAACAACTTACAGGCGGGCGGATGCTTGGCTGTAGGTGGTTGGTTCCCCTGCCACCCACATTCACCACAATAAATTAATCACAATTATTAAATTAATAATTAAAAGTAAGTATTATATATAATTAATAATTAGTGTTATCATTTATTTCAAGTAATAATAATTATTTATATGTAATAAATGAAACTAATATTTACTATTACTGGAAATAAGGATTAAATTATAATTAATACTTCCGGGAAGTAAGATGTCAACGAGATAAAGTCATATCTAGACGTATATAAATCCGAACGGACTAATAATTGAGACGAATCGTACTAATAACATATGTTCTAAGTCAGGAGATTTTTCTATAGGTTTATAATTATCTTATCACTATACAGGTTGGGGTAATTTACCACACAGTTTGCCAATTCTCCTTTATCTTTAAATTTAAAAAGGTAAATAAAATTTTTTTAAGAAATTACGTTTAATCTTATAAATTCAAAAAAAAAAAATCAATTCGTTCAGAATTAAAGGAATTAGCTTTTTTCCTATTTTTAATATTTGTTTTTAGAATTTGAAGCGTAAGTTTCAAAAAGTAAGCTTTTTCTAGCTTACCAATCCATCCTAGAGTTCTTCAATAGGCAGAGTGTAAGAAATTCTGAAGAAGCGCAGTCAGGTGATGTTTCGAATTGGATTTTCCCCACTTCAATTCTGCCTATCGAAATTACCACGCACCACAGACGTTTGGAAAATGTGATAAAAGACATTAGGAAGCCCGATTCTTAATAGCTTCTTCTCACAGCACTGGATTTAATGACATGCACGATAGCTGGAATCTGGGCCCAGGAAACTTAGCAGATTCTCGTGTGTTTGCTGCTCGCTTCTTATCGGATACTCTCGACTTCAAGGGGCCTTCGGGACAGCGTGAAGAAAGACCGAGAAGATTCTGTCGACAATAACAATGGTGGTCTGTCATAGCCATCATCATTATCATCATCACCGTTACAAAAGAAAATGATTTTCTGCTTTCGGTTTGAAGTAAAAGTGCTTTAGTAGCCATATTTTTCTCTATTAAAAAAAGTAATAGACATCGAGGCTATCTTATCCAACTATACTCTTACTTTTTGAAAGCTGTAGATAAGCTTTTACAATCATATAATAATAAATCTTATATATCTTATAGTTCTTTTACGCAATTTTTAATGAAACAGTAGCTTTAATTCTGTCTCTCTCTTCAAGGTGATCTTTTCATAGCTATTATTTAAGACAAAAAATAACCTTTTAGCTTTTTAAAAAGGGTAATCTTTATTAATTAAGATTATTTTTAAATTTGATTTGTTTTATATACGCCACTATATAATTCTAAGTATACTAAAACTAACATGAAATTCCTAAGATATAATGTTGTAATTAATTTTCTGTACATGTAGAACAACATTTGAAAACTCGATCTCTCTAATGACACATTGGTGTCAAACCTTAATAACGAAGTAATATAATGCTATGTACAGCAGCAAAACAACAGGAGTCATAGACAATAATATAGGAGATAATAATATCACATTCGTAATAATGGAGTACGATTGACGATATCCTCTTCCCTTCACACCAACTTTGACAGTGATGCATCTGTATCATGGCACCAAGTGCTATCGAGCCTATTCTGAATTAAGTTCTACTGTGTGGTTTGTGTCTGCAGTTGTGTCAATGTTGTTTCCCTCCCCATTTCGGTAAGTAATGGAGTTCATATGGTATGAATTTCACATATACTGTACGGCACTGCAGTAAAAAAAAAATGCCTCGTCCTTAAGTTTGCACACCAATGTGTAATTCTTAAGACATCAAAGCCCATCACCTTCACATACTCTGAAAACTTTTCTTGATAAGTTATTATAAATGACCTCTGGATTTCCTGTTTTTCTCTTAAATATGCAGTAGAAATATGTGCTTAATGCTTGTGACGTGTCTCAAATGAAGACTTCCCTAACAATACTTAAAAATTGGATAATTATTTAACATCTTAAGCAAAATTAGAAGGATTCCAGAATAGACTAGCATTTTTCTTCCCTGCTTGCAGTCATCCCTTCCACCACTAATACTCACCATTATAATTCAAATTGTTAAATTCAGAGCCTTTATTTTACACAGGTTCTTTGCAAATAATTCTCCATACTAGCTTCTGTTCTAATTGCTCTGTAGTTATAAATGAAAAATTTAGGAAGACGAGAATATTTTGTTTTAGCTCAAAATCTTCTAAAAGTTGTTTCAGTGACCTGCTCAGATAACAAAAAAATATGGCATTATACTTAAATACTCGTCTAATCTAACTTAAATATTATCTTATCTTAAATATCCTTTCAATGCATTCTCAAAAGAATAAAAAATAAAGTATTCTTTGATTAGATATTATACATTGGATATTGTCATGTATATAGATATTACTTTTTAGATCCTGAATTGGAAGTTACAACATTTATACACTAATAAACCTTATATTTTATGTAAAAGATTTCGGAAAAAATAATTCATTTCTGTACCACATTTTAAACTTCAAATTGCTTTAAGTCCTTTAAGGAGTAGCAACTTAAATTCATTAGCAATAACTTAAGTACATCAGGATTCTCTTGTCTTTGGACGTAAACAGATTCCAGCTTCCCACAATCTTAACAGTCGCGGTTAAGACCTGCCAACAATGCTGAAATAAGATATGGTAGAGTTATATGACCTTGTTACCTTTAATCTCTATAATGAAACTATTATTATGTGGATCTACATGAAATGAACATTTTTGTTCAATAGTTTGCTTAAAAGAAACAGGAAACACGCATAAATTACAGTTCAGATATTTTCATTGGATGAAAATCAAGAGCACATTATTTACTAGGAAATGTATAAATTCCAATTTACCATGTTTTTATTTAAATGTAGAGAATAAATTTTCGAGATTTCTTCTTCGAAAAAAATGTGCATCTATATCTGATTTAATTCAGCATCTTGTGCAAAGTAGTATTATTATCACTTTACTATTATTACAATATATTTCAGTGCAAGAATAGGAGAAAATTAAGAAAGCAATAACCAACAGCTAATTAAAATATATAGAAGTTATTAAATGAAATATATAAAAAAAGCGTTACATTGCATTGCTGAATTAGAAATGTTTATAATTAAGACCATGTCTATATTGTTCCATATCTTTTATGTATTTGTTACTACCTTTTTCTCAACTATATTTAAACTGTTTGACTTCTATTCGGTTAACAGACGTACTCTACATCGAAGGCCAGTGTCATTTCGGAGAAGACAGCAGAAGAAATTTAACTTAATTTTTCAGAAGCCTACTTCAATGTAAGATTCAATATTAAGCATGAAAACGCAAAACTTTCCGTTTTTCTCACTGGTACCAAAAAAAAAAACCACTCAAGGAATTTCATTAAGAGATCGAATTCAAATCTTATTTCGAGAAAGAAGAGTGTTATGGGAATTGATCCACGGCAAATTGCGAGGCCATGATGAAGCAGACTTGAAATATCTTCGAAGTACGGTCTCAAAAGTATAAAAGCCAGTTTGATCGATTGGTTCTTTCTGTTTAGCCTTTGTGTCGAACAATTTTCAGGCTTTAGCAAAGACTCTTGATGAATGTGCAAATTCCTGACTGATGGGAGGACGCAAGGCAATTAGTTCTAATTCTCGTTGCCCCTTTCTTTATGCGGAATACCAACTAGACGCCCAAAAGAAAGCTCATATCACTCGACAGCGATTTCTTCTTTCCCATTCGTCCAGATTCCTCGAAGCGCTTTTTAACGTTTCTCGTTTGCTAAGTCAAATATCTCCTACTTTTGGCTGATGTTAGAATGAGGACAGTCAGTCCTTCGTATTTCCGTTTCCTTCGTGAATGTCTTTTTCTTACATCAATTTTCACTTACGTTTTCTTCAATTGACAAACGTTCTATGTTTCTTTAATCCTTCATTACTTGAAGCTATGTAAGATTATAACCAACTTCAGTAACTTATGTATTTATCAAGATGTATCTCAATTCGCAGAATAATTCTTAATAAACTTTGAAATTTTTAAAATAACTGATCGGCAAATTATCCATTTGTTATTTAAAATTGATATTTTCTTTATTCTGAATGGTAATTGATATAATTACCAATTATTGATCGTTATTACCAATTATTATTATTACCAATTATTGATACAATAATTGATCGTTATGAAATTATGATGTCTACAAATGTTTGTATTTTCTTATAAAACAAATCATCTTTAAAGATTTCTTATCACAGCAGCGTCACGATAGAATTATTCGTAACAGTTACTAACAAGAATTTTCTTATTAAAATCCGTTTTCACCGTTAACTTGACTTTCTCATCCAGGTTACTTCCTAACCTCTACGAATAATTTCTTTCTAACTTGTTCAACTTATCACATTTGCTACAAGTTCTATTATTCATTATTATAGATTCAATCTTCTTTAGATGGAACTATTCTTCATTTCCATTCAGTTTGTATTAATAACACTCAGTTATTTTTTGTTGTAGAATGAAACTTATTGTTTGTTTGTCATTTTCTTTGGAAAACATCATATGATGCAATATTTTCCGATCTTTATTTTCTATCACCAAGATGACCGATTATTCAAGCACCGCCTCACAAGATTTTTTTGTTTACATCACTGCTCTTTCTTCACAAATTCTTCTATATTGTCATTTCTTTTAAATAAAAATTTCGCAATTTACTTTATTTACAACGAACCCTGGATGTTAGACACTTCAATATTCTTGAATATTCTAGAATGCTCTAGGATATTCTACATAGATCATGAAAGTTTTTGATCTTTCATCCATACAATTTTTATCCATCTAAATACCTGTACATTATCAGGTAGATCTCGGTTTCAGTTAAATCATCGTTTCGAAAATCTTTAACTTTCATTGCAAGTTACGGAGCTCATTTCGTGCAGCCTAAAAACGAACTCTTGTCTTTTCTTATACTAAACTCAGTTCCCAAAGGTAAGTAGTGTTTCATTATCTTGATCTCGAAAGAAAAGATCGATTGATTTGCGGAAAGTTATATTCGAAAGATGAAAAAAAAATTCCAACCCTGATAAAAATTCCCGCAAAAAAATTTTGAATAATAATGTATTCACGTTTTTTTTCTGTGAAAAAACAAAACAAAACGTGAAGATATTATTATCGCCGAAAACGAAATCTTATGAAACCTCTTAAGATCGAAATTACACTTGACTGATTCAGCGCACTCTGTAGTTGTAAGGAATAAGCAAAATAAGGAATAATTAGGATTAACACCAAAATTTGTACACAGAGTATTCAAAGGATGCGGAAAAGGATTATGCAAAACAAAAGTTTAATAAAGGTCCCCTAGAGGCGCTTTACAGCAAAATATACAAAAAAAGCATGGTAAGACCAACCTAAAGTGACCTCGATTGTGATGTTTTTTATGAAAACCAGGATAATGCTGTGACTGCTGTTCGTAAATTATGCCCCTATGAACTTACGTCGCGGACTAATGTCTGCGCAAGCTGTGAGGAACAAGATAAGTCGATTCGAGAAAACTGGATCGTAAGGAGATTAATCTGGCTATTGAGTAAACTCTGTCACTGAAGATGTTGCGATGGCTGTTGTCGTATATTCAATGATTAATGTTTCTGGAGCCAGTAGTGTACGTGCAGTGTCATTGCAGTTAGATATAGCTTTTGGCACAGAGTGGAAGGTAATACGACAGATAGTGCATTTTTTTTCCATACAAAATCAGCCATAACCACCAGCTGCTTGCTGCCTACAAGGACCATCGTTTCATTGATCCCTATTGCCAGAATAGAAGTTGATGTTTTATGATCGTGGAACATCTTGTGAAGCAACGAGGCCCATTTTTATCTTAATGGAACAGTTAATATCCAGAATTGTAGCATTTGGGCCACGTTTGTCCAAGAATTTCCCTTGCACTTTCCTGGTGTGGATTCAATTTCACATTTACAATCAGACCATTCTTATTCGAAGAAGTTACTCCTAATGGTCTTGTGACAATGTTCTGTGATGGGACTGAGATATCATGTCATGCTCCAGAATTTTGGCGTATCCAACAGTGAAAATGTCTTGCGTCTACAACTTTTACTCAAGAAAGTGCTCGTCCACGTACTGGACTTACCGTACAGCATTGTTTACGCCAAAGATTTCACCGATCTCTGGCTGATTAATCGATCATTTCCTGTTCACGATCTCCGAATCTGAATCCATGCGATTTCTGGTTGTGGTGCCATTTAAAGAATATGGTTTATCGTGGAAATGTTACAAATTTGTCAAACATAGAGGACCATATAATGATGCTACATGTGCGAAGTATTACGGGAGCTCAGTTGCAGTCATACGTTGAACCGTTTAATGTGCGGTCATAACATAACTAAAAATGAAAATTAAATGGTACAGTAGAGTCACGATTATCCGAGTTAATATGGACCAACACTAACTCGGATAACCGAAAAACTCGGTTACAGCGAAAATTGTAAATAAAATAAATCGTGTAGGTTTCAATGTATATTTTAACAAATATAAAAGTTATACAGATACACTACGTGCAATTTATGTTGTTACGAAAATTAAAGAAGTCCTTAATTGTTTTTTGTTTTACGTTACTTTGGCGTTTTGGGGGATCATGTGACCAGTCGAAACCATTACCCGATTCCAGGTAGGGGGGTCTTATGACTAGACGAATGAAGATTAATTGCGACCAATATTCTGCAAATTCTCTTTCGTTTTCTTAAGTATCTGTGAGATCAAGTTCAGAATTTTTTTCAATTTTTTTAAAAAATGGAAAATGTAGAACAAAAAAGAAAAAAAAAATCCTAGAAATATTTGATAGCTCGGTTAAAGCGGAAACTCGGATAATCGGGGTTTTACTTTAATTTTTGTTACACTATAAGAAGAATTTTATTTCAACATTCAAAAATTCAATTGTGTATCTTTTCTTCGTTACTTCACGACAATATATGAGATTCCGATGGAAATTTTCGGAAAAATATTTTGCAATTCCATGAAATAGTCTTTTAGGAATATAGAGAAGAGTAATTGAATTCTACTTATATTTAATATAAAGGCTTTTTATTTTTCAATAATTCAAGTGCCATTAACTGTCTGATTCATAAGGACAATCAGATGGATAGTTTATATTAGGTATGTATCATATACACTTTGTAATAATAAGGATGACCATTAACTGAATGGGATTTAGTTTAAAAACCTGTATAATAATGACATTGACTTAGGATACCTTATCAATGAATTGTGGTGTTTAACTGTCATTGTTACAATTCCTTATAAAAAGAAAACATGTATCTTTGATATCTTTGATAGGATGCTCAATTTCTGTGCAAACTGCCATTAAGAAATTTAGAGATTTTTCGGCGAGGTCTATCTATCCATCTCTTGCTCTTGTATCAATGGATACTGAATGGACAGACAAGTTTTTGATATTTTCGAAAGAATCGACAAAAGTAATGATGTCTAGTGCTCATATTTTTCAATACAAGATTGCTCACTATTCACAACCAACATATATGTACATAGATATTACTAGGAGGTTATTAATATTACATTAATATTACTAGTTTTATAGCTATTATTAGTATTTCACTATAAAGCGCTTATTATTTCCAACTAATTTATTATCTGTTCTCATTAGAAATCCTTTTTTTTCATATTAATTTTTTGTTTCAGTCTTACGAGATTTTAAATAAAATCTGTCTGAAGGTGCTCTGGATATGATACAGTTACAGTGGATATAGTTATTTATAAAAATAGCTGAAATATATAACAATAACAAAGATTTAAGTGGTTAAGTAATTAAGGTAGTTAAATTAAAATACATTACTCAATGATTACAATTTTGGTAAATTTGTTTGTTTCTTAAAAGAAGATGTTTATTCATTTGTGTAATTAAAGCAAATTTTATAATAATTTTGAATTTTAAGTAAATAGCCTATATTATTTTTTTCTCTTGGTAATAGAAATTTACTTGTTATTAATATTGTTCTTTGTTGGTCTTCAGATAAAAATTTAAAATTTTAAATAAAATTTAATATTTTTAAAAAAAAGTCTGTCAAAATTTCTCAGCTCATCTTTATTTAAATGAATCCAATTTAATATTCCATAGTTTAATAATGAATCAACATAATTTTTGTACAATAAAATTTTTTTTATAGGGAAAATTTTGCGAAAAGTTTTAAATAAATATAGAGAATGTGTTTGCGCCATATGTATTTATCATTTATATACATTCCTAAATATTTATAGTACTTTATGAGTTATATATTATCACAAGTTATATACAAATTAATTTAAATTAGACAAGAACATATTTATGAATAGATTTTATAAAATATTCTATTTTACAAAAGTTAATACAAATAGATGTAATAATATATATAAATCATTACTTAAAAAAAATGTTCAAATGTAAGAAATGATTTCAGAAGTGTGATTTTTTTTAAAAACAAATATTCTTTCTTCCACTAGTAGTGAAGTTAAAAAAAAAAATCTACAATTGGAAAATTCTTGCCACTTGCGTTGGCTTAAAACATTGGAGAATATAAAAACACTGCGGGCGCTTTTTCAGTCGTCGCTTTTCGGAATTCCAATAGGTTTTTCATTATGTCGTCTTCGTATAGGGGTCCAATGCCCAGACATCTTTTTAAAGCAAATGTTGTCTTCATTCTTGCTTTTCATTGCAATGTAATACTTTTAGTTATCTCTTCTATAATTTTTTTCAAATTCATTTTATACCTCAATTATTTTTGCACAACTTCACTTTTTAAGAATAGGTATTATAACCAAAGAAATAAAAGATGCAGAAAGTATTAAATTAAAACAATGTAAAGCCGAGGCTCCAAAGTGTTTCATACTAGAAATGGACACTTTAAGACTGGAAAAATTTGCAAGAATTTGCTTTCCAAAAACATGCAGTAATTAATAATATTTAAATAAGCACAACATTGTATGTATTCCAGACAGATAAGTTTGCAGTATACATTCAAAAATATAGGCTTCATAGATCTTTCAACAAAGTAAATGTAATATAAAACTAATATAAATACACGAATAAGCAAATGATATGACTTTTTCAGCTGTTGCAATGTAGTAAAATATCAATACGGAAAAAAATGTTTAGAAAATTAAATAAATAGTCCTAACTCACCAGGTAAGAGCAGCCTTCATATAATGCCTCCTTTCTTGATCACATAAACAAGAAGTTTCGTGAAAGAATTTGAATACCACTTTCTTTCCTTTTCATTCTTACTTTTGAAAATTTTGAAAATATTGGGAAAAAAAATTCCTTGTTTTTTAATTTAATCTGCTGAATCATAGAGATTTTTCTCATTTTATAAAAAAAAATAATTAAATCGGAATTATTTACCTAAGTTATTTAAATATAATGAATTTTAATCACATTAAAACTCTTGTAAAAATTACGAGTATTAATAATTAAAGTACTATCCATTGTATAAAACATGGAAATCCATTGTTTCAGTTTTAATACTTGTCTAATCTTAGTCATCTTGTTAAATTCTTAACAAGGACCCATATTTTAAAATTTTAAATTTAGATCATGCCTGAAATGCGCATGTCAAGTTTCATGAAGATTCACCTACCGGTTCAAACGTTATTAAGGGAAACAGACAAACTAACTGATTTTATAAATCTCTCTTGCGTAGGAATGTAGCTTATAAAAAGAACATACAGTTAGAACGTTACATTTATAGACTCATTGCTGGTCTAGATTTAACAAATTGAGGAAAAATTACAAAAAAAGTAATTTAATTTAAACTATTTTCCCCTGCCCCGTTATCTATTTGGAAGCTCTATGGCGCCTCGATCACCATTTATGAATCACCTGTATAAAATATTATATTAATGATTAAAATTTATTGCTTAATTTCGCAAGTAAATCCTTTACTGCTATGCAATGTTACAGTAGAAATACAATGTGTGGTCTATTCATCACTCCTAGATCTCAACTCTAATTATGGTTTATTTAATGTATCGACGAGAACCACAAAGAAAATAGAACCTGTAGACTATTTTCGTCTGTTGCGCAGAGGGAATATCAACATGGAGAGTGGAAGTCACGTGCCTGAAGGACAAACATCTGAGCTTTTGCTTCCCTGTTTACCTTAAAGTTCAACTAATGTCTAGAAGTAGAGTTGTATTATTTGCATTTGCATTTATTATCAAGAAAGATAACTTACTGCAGTACTTACGTAAGGAAAATACTAATTACGAAATGAAAAATATGAAAAGAGACTGCCTCAGTTGTTAACGTAGTTTCATTATAAAATTATGATGCACTTCTGTTTTAAATTCTCTTTCATCTAACTACTGAATATTGCTATTTATTCCTAAACTCAATGATTATTAGCACTCATATACAAGATGATACATTCTTTGTATTACATATTTTAAGGTTGTTGGTTTTTTTTTATTACTTAGTCATTCTTATTGAATGCTTCTGAAATGTAGGTTGAGGACCAACACGCTACCGATTTCGAGATTGTTTCACAAAACATTAACAAGGGAATATATTAAAGAATTCTGCAGTAATATTATTCTCTGTAAATAGATAGGATTATTATTTTATTTAAATGAAAACTGTTGCTATTAAAGATAATTAAATAAAAAAAAAATTGTTGACTTAATATCCTGACCTCTAAAGGCCTTTGGCCGAAAGCGTATGGTATTGATTTCACATAGGGCTGGGTTAATCTGAGGACAAATTCGTAAGACTAATCAATAGGGAAAATTTCTCCACATGCGGAGCGGGAGGCAGCCTGTGCTACTATATTTTTTTGGACTAAACCTAAGAAATTAATTAATTGGAAATGCTTAAAATATATCAATAATTTAAATTTTACAAACACCTTAAAGCGCAGTGTTTACTAGGTGACATCTCAGGATAGCTATTTCACGCTCATTAGCGTTCATCAGCCGAGAATAGTGACCAGTAAAGAGTAAGGCCTCAGTACGAGGTGAATAGAAATAAAAATAAAAAAGATTGTGATATCTTCAAAATTTAAAAAAAAAAAAAAAACACATTTAAAAATAAAATTAAGAAAATTCATGTGTTGGCCTCTGACAGCCTCGATGAATTTTTCTATGTGGAATTAAACTAAAGGTCCTAAAAATATATAGAAGGTTTGAGATCCAGTGTTTACTAAGTGACATGTCAGATTAGCTGTTTACTTATGAACGCTAATGAGTATGAAATAGCTGTCCTGCGAAACAGCTAGGAAAACACTGGGTCTCAACCTTTTAATGTGTTTATATATATCTTTAGGCGCATTTATTTAATTGAGCAAAAAAAAAAATCATAAATGCTGTCGGAGGCCAGCACATGAATTTTCTTTATTTTATTTCTAATATTTATTTTTTTTTTTTAAACTTTGGAGGTACGACATTGTTTGTTACTTATAAGTTAAATTACTTAGAAGTTATGAAGTTAATAGATTGATGCAAAAAATTTTTGAAAATAATTCTGAAATGAAGACTTATTAGTATTTACGATACGATATTAACGATGAGCAACTTAAAAGTAATACCTTTTTTTTTAATTTTTTGTTATTGAAAAAACTGAGGTGAAATTTGGATCAAACCATCAAACATTTTTATCTTTTTCCATGAAGTTTCTCTGATGATGAAGAGAAAATTGGCATCCATTTCCATATTTGTTTGTTTGGAGTACTTTTATCATCTCATTTCTTCGTTTATTCGAGCACTTTCTGATTAATACAGAATACAGAGTCTTAACGATTTATTTATGAAGCTTTATTTGGCATTTGGTCAAAATCTCAACATTTCGTAGATAAAAAAAAAGTAAAAGTACTGAAATCAATTCTTAAAAACATTCGCTGAAGCATGACGGAGCACTCAAAAGGATAAGGTTGAAAAAAAAAATTAATAAAAAGATCAAAAATGATTTTAGCTTCCATTATTGAAATTAGAATTCTTTTTCTTCCAAGCTATTTTATTTTTCCTTGAATCTTTAAGATTTTCGTCAAAATCACGAAAAAGCATTAGGAAAATAAGAAAATTCAAGGATATCCCCTTGAGATAAATTGTTTAACGTCTGAGACTTACACAACTCATTTTTAAAAGAAAATACAGGTTGTCTTAAAAAAATACAGTTGCTTACTATCAGAACTTCTGCTTCTTCGTCTGAAAGAGAACGATTTTCGTTAAGCAAAGGTAAGGGATTGAAAGTATCTCTACATTTTCCATTAAGCTAAGCAATATCAATGCCACATGGTTGGCTATCAGTAAATGACAAAAAACGATTTCCGCCTTTAGTCTAAAATAAAACTGCCTGTTTTACTGACAATCTGACAAGAGTGGACCTGCTATTGGTAAAGACAAGTTGCAGTCTATTTATTTTTGATGTTTAACTTACAGATCCTCAACTTGATGTTTACGAAAATGTTATCTCTTCTATCTAAAGATAGAGATTGTTTATTATTAAAACCTTAATATAATTCAAAATCTGAACTGGAAGACCCAAATATAATCTTGCAAGTGAGAGTCCTTGTAGGTTAAATATCGAGAAATAATTTGCACAAATTCAAGAAATAAAGAAAGAATGAATAACTCCAATTTTACTTAAATTAAAAAATTAATATTAATTAATAAAATTTCTGGAATATTCTCATAAATAAATTAATTGTACAGAAAAGAATGTTGAAAGTTTGTCAGCAGAGATTTCAATCTTCTAGTTACTCAGTTTTCTCCATAAAGGAGACTAAAACGATTGGAACTAATTTAAATTTATTATTAGTCTGCAACATCATGGCGTTTACATTTAATAACATATTTGTTTTTTACATAATTTCTCATGTAAACATAAAAACCATATATATTTAATTCAAGATCAAATTCAAGACTTGATAATAGTTCTTCTTATTGAACTGAAACCATGGTCGTGTTATTTTAGATTTTGTGTATATATTTTAATTAAATTGTCATTCAGTAGACAGGTGCGTAGGCTTCATTTCTGAAGACTAAATACATATATATTTATTAGTGCAATATTTGCAATATCCCTTCCCATTTATTCTGCAATCAGTCTTCTCCAGCTACCTATAATATATATTTTACATTCGTTGCAATTCTTTCCTTTGCTATAGATGCAACATTAGGTAATAATCATAAAAAATATAATCTATATTTTAAAACAAACATGAGTTAGCTTAAGCTTCTTCAGCATTTTAATATTATTGCTTACTATATTTTTGCATAGCATCTGTAGCAAAGGAAAGAATTACAAAAAAATAAAACAAACTGTATGTTATTTCTCAGAAAAGAGTTGAAATGCACTGTTCTTACTGATTGGCTACCTGAAACTATAATCTTTTATTTTTTTTTTAAAAAAAAGGGAAATTTCCCTCGTAGCTCAACTTCAGATGTTATTCAAAGAATACAAGAAAAAACAACAACAACACAATTGATTTGCAAAATGCTATATAAAAATATTGAACTATTATCACGAACAAAAATTAAGTGGAATTCTGTAAGACTCGACTGGCAACATAAATATGAAAGTGGAGGCATCAGCATCTTGGATGGCGACGACTTCTATGAGAGGGGGAAAAAATGATGGAAAATAAAAAAAAAACAAACCGCGGAAAATGAAGGGTCTCTGCGGCGTAGGGGTTCTCTCAAGCGGAAAGAAAAGGCTTGACGCCAAGATTTTTTCGCCTGAAACGTCTTGCTTGGGTTGCAAGTGCCAACCGATTATCATTAGTCAGAACAGTGTACAGCAAAAATATAGTAGAAAAAAAAATGAAATGATCAGGATGCATAAGAAAAGCCATTTCTTGAAATCTTGAAATAGTTTTGCTATTGCTGTTATTTTTTTAAAAGGCATGAAAGCTTGCATTCTTTGCATACCAGTATAAAAAGTAATTATTACAATTGTTTGTTCTATGCGTCTTAAAGATCATAAAAATTCGATAAATTGCCTTTTATATTCTGAAGTGGCAGCAAGGATATTGGTGGGTGGTTTCTTATTTTACTTTTGTATTTGAATAGTGTGGGGTTTTCAAAAAAAGACCAAGGCCTAAAAATTTGAGCTTCACTGTTACAAAGAAAATATACTTTCCTTATTTTAACTTTGCCTATTATTTCTGTGCTGGACATTTTGTTTCTGATGAGCAGACCCATCAAATGTAATGTAAAAGTGTTTCTTCAAGGTTTAAGAGATTTTTTAAAAAATTTATATTATATAATCAGAGCTTATGATGAGAATTTGAATTTTATTGAAATATTTTAAAGTACGATAAAGAATTAAAAGCTCTCAATGGAATTGTGAAAAAAAATGCTTAATTTTTTTCTTAGTTTTACATAAAGCATTGACAGACAACTAGATACTTTTTTAAAAACAAATGTTTGTTTCCACTGAATTCAAAACTTTGAAAAAAAAAATGTTGAAAAAGTTTCATTATTTAAAATAATATTTTTTTAGCGTTTTGTAAACGTGTACAACATTTCATGTCAATCGGATTGACAGATCCTGAATATTTTCATAATACGTACTGATAATAGTTGAACACAAAAAAGTTTTCAATGTAAATTCGTGCATACAAAAAAAAAAACCTCGAGAATAGTTTTAGTTTGTTGAAATTATTACAATTTAATATATTTTGAAACAGAATTGTATCTAAGAGAATTTATGGAAAAGAAATACAAAGCTTGGTTACGATTCCTTGGAGAATTTTAGATAGTTGAACAATATGGTATCAGTTTAATAAAAGTAATATCATCTTATCTTTCAAGATACTAAAGAATAAATATTTTCAGGTTTTCTTGTATTTGTTTTTATTTCAAACAATAAAACATTAGGACAAGTACATCGACTTGTAAAAATAACCGAACCTTACTATAAATGAGGCTTTGAAATTAGTTTAATGTTAGTCTTATCTTTTAAAAGTTTTAGATTTCATTCAAGTTACCTTAATGTAACAATAATTATATTTACTTACAATAATCAGTAATTCAGATGTTAAAGTTAAATAATAATATAGATATAAGAATAACAATTCTAAATATATTTGATCTCTGTAGATATGAAGAAATAGTAAGATCTATTATTGAGAAGCAATGAATTTCCGAAAAAAAATTAAAATCAAAAGGAATTTTTCAATAACATCACAATTGTACCCAAGAAAAATGTCCATTTTTCACTCCTTCAATTTCATTTTTGTTGTTTTTGTTTTTTTAATGGAAAGGTAAATTAAATAAACCTACACTCAATTCATTTCTTTATTTCAGTTACTGTCATATCCGAACATTCAAATGATGAAAAGAGATTAATTATTCAATTCTTATAATACAAAACTCTCATTCTAATATTCTTACCGAAATGGCAGTAATTGATCCTCATCTTATACAACCTAATACAGAGCCTTAAAAGTTGTTTTCCACTATATACTTTTAGTTTGTTTCTGACTACAAAAATATAGTTTGAATAAGAATTTAAATAAATAAAAATAAGAATTTGCAGATGAGGCCTCAATACTTTAATAATATTAAATATAAAATTAAAATATTACATGTAATTATTAATAATTTATTAATGATTAAATAAAAGCATTAAACGGATATTATGATCTACGAACTACAGTAATATTAAAATAATATTATATTATTAATTTCTCGAAAATATTCCACATATTATTTTACACGAACAAACTATAAACTTTAATAAGTAAGAAGGTTTAACGTGCATTAAATGTAATATGAAGCAAATTTACGAATTTGTACATTCCCTTGTTTATTTAATTTTCAAACTATAAACTTATTACACAAATATTAAGAAAATGATAATGGAATGCATTTTGAGTTGATAACTGTTCCAAGGTCTCAGTTTAAGTTGTAAAGTTTAAAAAAATAAACTCCTTTATTTATTTTTTTTAAATCAAAAGGTATTTGTATTATTACTATTATTCGTTATTGTTTTTCTTAGAATAAGTAGCTGCTTTCATAAATCGTGTTACGTCTTAATGCGACTTTACAGTATCTAATAAATTAGAATAAAAATTTAAAAGTATTATTATTCCTTTTGTAAGAAAAAAGTAATCACTGAGTAATCGTTTTTGCTGAATCTTAATTGCATCGAGGACTTGTCACTTATCTTTTCTTAGTTTTTTTTTTCTTCTTTGATATCTTAAATTTTCAGGCCACTGTAATGTGTCAGCAAGTTGATCCTTCTAACCCGCGGATCTGTAGTGCTTTACTGCGGCCTAAATCCAACAGACGACATTTTTATATGGTTATTGATGAAGTGGAAACGGGTTTCTGACGACTATTACACCGAAGATACCAGTGTAGATTGCAGAATTATTTTCCATTAGGAAAAAGTCTAGTAGCATTTCTCACCCACCCTCCGCCTTTTCCTGATTGTCGATTTAAAGATTTTTTTTTCTTTTTAAAGGGAAAGAGTTACTCTTGGAAACTGTAAAGTAGATAATCAGCGAATAGTAAGTCTGATTTTCATACAAAAAAAAAGATTAAGCTCGTGTAATGTAATTAACAACATTTATATATTATTAACTATGTACAATGTGAACTGTGTAAACAGGAAAGCAAAAAAGTAAAGTTTATTTAGTAAGCTTACTAATAAACTTTACTGAAAAGGAAATATAATTATAAAATTAATTAACTATATATTAATTAATTAATTACAAAATTAACTAGAGTATTCGCCCGCTATATATTATGACGGATAGAAAATTAAAATGAATGCATTGCTAGTATATAAATGAATTTCTTTATTGGAAGGCTTGATGCGGGCATTACTGGGAACTGACGGCGCTTCAAATTAAATGGCCAATTGACATAGCTCTGTTTAAAATCGATCCTGAAAATTATGACGATATCACCTATATTGCCTTCTGAAAGCACTTCTATCATGATTAAATTGGGATGACACTCCTTAACGACCAATCGTGTGCCATTCGAGTCGTTACTTTGAATTGAGATTGCGAAGGAAGCATCACAATTGATGCTTTCTTCACGCTCAGCTGATGAGGTGGCATTCATGAAAATAAGTGTGAAGAAACTCTGCATGATAGTTTCGTTCATCACTTGGATCATCCGACACTACTACATGTGCGCTGCAGTGGATGTGAGACTTGCCGGGCAGCATTCTGATCTCCTTCGACACGCACAGAAGAATACACACACAGAATTGGAAAACTTTATATATGATTATTATAAAATATACTGTGTTAGTTAATTTTGAATTAATAAAGAAGACGAATCAAAATGTTTTTTTTTTTTTACTTTTTCACGGGTTCTTACAGTTATCAGAATTTTTTTTGTGAACTTAAAGTTATTAAAAATTAAAAGGAATACTTGAAAACAATGAAAAATGTAACTGGTGCAAACTATTCATAATTACTGATTCGATTAAAGATCAATAAATTTTTACAAATGAAGAAATGCAGAATCTTCTTGTTCTTCAACTTAAATATAATCTTTACCAAAGTAACACATTTTAAAGTTTACCGATGATGTAATTTTCATATATTATAATTAGAAGTCCGGATGCACAAAGATGTGTAACCTTCACTTTATAAAAATAATAACACTGGCTTACAAAATGGTGAAAGTATTTCGCTTGTCGACGATCTTCGTGAAATTGAGCAATAAAATTTAATGGAATAGAATTATGGAAGCTCTACATAGATTGATGCCTGAAAGGTTTCAGGCTTTGAAAAATTCCATATTAAAATACAAGGGCATAAATGACACTTTCACAAATTGCAATTTCAACAACACAGGAGTTATTATAATTATATAAGCGAAGAGCTGTTCAAACTTTTATAATTATTGAAGTTTGAACCACTCTTCACTGACAAAAAGCACTCTTCAGTCAGAACCAGGGACCGAATTTTCTGTCTCACTGAGTTAGCTTATCTTTGTCGTTTTAATTACTTAACTTTAGCGAAATATAAACAATAACAACAATATTATTTCAGATAATCAGATGTTATTATAAGTAAACAAATAAGGAAAGAGCACATTAGATTTGGATTATTTTGCAGCATTGAGCAGCCTCAGAGTAACTTACCAGCGGCGATCTTGCACCATAAGCATACACTTTGACATAAACGAGATTTCCCATTCGTTCTCAGCATGGTCAATTCAGGACAGACAGACAGACTCCAATTTGACCAATTACCACTGTTTCTCAATCGGATGTGGCAGCACCAAAGTCGGGTTTTTCTACAAACCTCCAGGTGACGGGAAAATTTAAATAAGTATGACTCAAGGGGCTCCGACTTCCTCGACTCATGGGGCTGTGGAGGGTGTTGTATACACACAGACACACAGGAATTCTAATAGTTTCTATCTACGGAATCGTTATAAATGAAATCCTTCTCCTCTGCATTTATCAATTTCGGAAAAGGAAGAAAAACATGTTAATCAAATTGAGATTTTCAACTAGAATATGTCCTTCAGGAATCCTTAAGATTTGTAGGAATTAAAACAATAAATCTCGGAAAGAAAAGTTCACGGTTACTACTAAACATTTCCTCTATCTGTAAAAGCTATAATCAAGGATTCTTAATATAGCAAAATTTTAATATATTATATATAATTCTTACTGTGCACTATCTTGTATTCCCTTCAACTTATTTACATTCTACTAAGTTTTATTTCTTTTTATTTTTTTCTTATTTTTAAGCTTTAATTATCCCATACTTTTCTTACAAATTTCAATCAGCAATTTATAAACAGAACACAATTAAAGTTTTAATTTCTAAGTATGACGTCAGTTCTTATGATAATAACATTTAAAACAAGGAAAAAAATCAAAGCACTTAGGAAAACTAATAATCTTAATTTTCCTGAAACTTGTATCCTTTTTCCTTTAACTTCAGTTATCAATATATTCAAAGTCAAGTAATGAATCCTTAGTTCTGTGTACTTTGACCATTTACTGTAGTTACAAGTAAAGACAACTTCTATATTTTACTTATTCGAAATAATTATTAAAAAGTAGTAATATTCTTCACTTCATATGCAAAGAACAGGTAGCAAAAAAAAAAAAAAAAAAGAATCTTCAACTGTTAGTAGAATAGTTTGATCTATTTTTTTTTTATCGAATTCTTATCTAACAAAATTAATTCAGGTCACTGTGTGGTAATTCGCTTAAATTCTTCATGTTTACACGTAAACACATTAAACTACATACGGTCTTCAATAGTCCGCCAGAATAATAAAGTTCAAATGGCAGTATATTAATAGCGTAATATTTCTAATATTATCAACTGAGTTCTTGTAATAAATTTCCTCGATAACACTAATTCAAGTCTTTTTAGAGGCATTTATTTAAGAATGAAATGTTCTCCGCTATAATTTTCAGGATAAGGCGTTTTGTGCATAATTAATGTCGTCAATAAATAATCTCATATCAAACAACTAGACCATTTCTACAATAACAAGGATCATAAGATCACATTAAGTGCCTATAATGTTCGGTGGTTCCTGCCTCCTTTCGGAGAACATAAAGTCTTCCAGCAACATCATATACCATTAATAAAACCGATTCGGATTTAACTCCGTTTAAATTTTAAATGAATTTGATTACGTTTGCCTTTCAGGTTTTCATTTCAAATTAATTTGCACTAAATTATGAAGTGCCTAATGTATATTGTAGTGATTTTTCAAGCTCTCCTACTGCGAAAGGTACATTAAAAATATCGATAATTGGTAGCAAAGAGGGTTGTTTGCTTGCAGAATAAATCCATATTTAAGTTAAGTATTATTCAAGCTACTGCTTAAGAATTACATTATATGGCTTAAGTCAACGTATAACTTCTAAAACAAAATTTCCACTTTCTTCAGCAGTGTTTCTAAGCAGTGCTGTTTTCTGTTTCATTTATGCTAGAATTCCTAAATTAGTAAAAGTAAATAAACTAACTAATTTCGTTAGATAGTATTTTCAAGTTAGTAGAGGATTAAACAGATTAATTAAAAGGAGACCAAGCATTAGAGTTCTTTATTCATTTGCAATTCCTAAGTAAGTAATTTTTAATTCCACATTAATCTACTGAGAGGATTAGGTTCTCATAATTCATCCAGACAGATAAATGCCTTAAGATTAAATTCTTTGATAAATATCTCTGCAACCTATTCGACAAATCCTAGCTTTCAGAGGTTCTTAAGCTGCTGATCTTTTTTTAAAGAAATAACGTTGTAACTTTCAAGGAAAGGCGTTAAAATTAGGAAAAGTTTTAAATTAATAGAAGCAATAAATTAGAATTATTTTAATTGTTGATATAATAAATTAAAATACATTGTAAACTAAAGTGACATGTGAGCAATATTTTGTAAATCATTAACTTATATATGAAATATAATTAAAGGTATATAATTAGATAGTTAGACTTTAAGCAGGCTTACATAAACCAAACACCTAATCGAGCTTGTCAACCAAGTTATAACTATAATTCTGAAATATAATACATTAATATATTATTCAGAATTTTGTCGTTGCACTAGATACTGTTAATTTTATAAATTCAAGTTCAAAACCTTGAAAACCTTTATGTACAAATTACACTATCTACAGATGCTATCAAACAACACAAAATACAGAATCACTGATAACAGAGATACCATTCGATAAATAGACAAATTATTTTAGAATTGTCAAAAAAAAATTAGTTTTGTAGTTGCAGTTACATATTTACATATTTGTTTTATATGTATTGTGCGGTATTGATCGCATTATTATTATTATTCATATATTTTCTTTGAAATTTAGATTAAATGAACAATTTGAAGGAATTCTAAATAGCAAATTACAGATAGTGGATCGCTTGCTAATATATTAAAAATTAAAGTATCTAACTGTAGGCCTAGGTAGCCATTGGGATTACTGAAAGGCTCTCAGCGTTTCATGACCAAAGACTACATAGCTCAGTAAGTTGAGATAGCCTTTACTTTTTCGGACAGAAAGCCTCTAACTATTTTCCACATTGATGGGTGAACCCTGGACCTATCCGGAGAAGTATAGAAGTCAATAGGCCAATGTACTATATAACAGAACATAGATTTGTCTTTATGCTGAATTCGAATTTAAACATTTATGGAAAATATATGATAATTCTGTATTACGAATGTATAATTTCATAATAATTATGAAATGAAAATAGAAAAAGATTTGAGTAGAGTTGTCATAGAAAGAATTGAAACTCAAATAACATGTTAATAAACTTCATAAAACAGAACATAAAATTGTTGTTTTTAGCCATTTAGCCGTATCCGACTCTTGGCGATTCTATGGGTCGTCTCTCGCCACTCTTTCCGATCTTCTGCCTTCCTTCTTAACTGCTCTAAACTTAGGCCAGTAATAGTTTTAATAGTGTCTATCCAGGTGATCCTCGGTAGGCCACGCCTTCTTTTCCCACTCATCATTCCCAACATTATTGCATTCTCAAGTGAATCAGATCGTGTCACATGTCCAAAATATTTGAGCTGCGAACATAAAATAAAAACCAAAAAATAATTACTTATATAACTAGCAAAATTATATGTTAAGTTTGAAGGTATTTATAAATGACTAATGCTACAACGCTATTGGATTATTAGACATTGCAAATTTTTCTATCGGTTTCAGAGCTAATGGGGCTTTTGTTATGACATTTCTTTTGGCTTTTTCCAAGTTTTTCAAAACAAATAATTCTCATAAAATTTTAGTGTTGCGAATTTCTGTAATGACATTTCTATATTTGTTTCGGCCAATTTGTGCACTGACTGTTTGATGAGACATTTTAACCTTCGACGAGCCATGTGGGGCTAAATTAACCTCAGCGGTTTTAAAACTGCTGTAGTTTTTTAAAAAATATACGCAAGTAACTGGAGTGGAAAAGTTGCCGCTTTGTGTTGCGATAGCAAAATCAACGTCATAGCGTGAGCACGTGCTTAGTGTGTGTGTGTGTGTGTGTGTATGTGTGTGTGTGTGCGGGGGGGGGGGGGGGTATTTAATTCCACGTGTTTTGGGCGTAGCCAAAAAGGAAGATTTGCGTTTTTGTTAAAAAGACCTAAATTTTCTTGCTTATTCATATTATTTTATATTTGTTTTAAGATAAAAAAAATAAACATTTTTTTAAAGTTTAATATGTTTAGTTCAAAAGTAATAACTTTTAAAAACGCAAAACTTTTTTAAAAAATTGTTTCTAAAGTCAGTTTTGATTTTTCAGTTAGTCAGAAGTTGATAAATTTTCATGTTTTTTTGTTTTTTTATAATAAATTGTTTATTTTAAAAAGATAAATCTTTCTTTTATTTGGATCTGTATTTTTACAGAAATTCCATTTTAAAGTGCATTTTTATTCAAAAAAAAAAAAATATTTGTAGATTACGACGCTATAGGATTATTAGAAATTAGAAATTTTTTGGTCGGTTTGAGAAGTAATGACACTTTTGTTATGGCCTTTAAATTTTGGCTTTTTCCCAGTTTTTAAAACAAATAATTCTTACAAAATTTATAGTTTTAAATAGTGATTGTGCACATCTACATGAATTTCTAGGTGGCATGGAAATATTTCTAGCTACAGTAGATTTTGAATAAAACGGTTCACGAAATGTGATCTAGTTGGCAATGGAGAGACTCGTTTCGCTCGTCTAATTAAAAATGTTTCTAAAATATTATGTTTATTAGTTTACAATATTAATTACTTAAATTTAATTATTCTGGTATATCTGTTTAAAATAATCGTCAAGATGTATTGGCATTTGGATTTAAACATTAAAATTATTATTTAAATGCTGAGTGTACGGGAATCAGAATTATTATTGCTATGAAGTTAGAAGTTCAACAAAAACTGTATAACAAAAACTGAATTGTTAGAAGTTCAACATAAAGCTGTCTGGTCTCTCTCTCTCTCTCTCTCTCTCACACACACACACACATGTATTACTATTTTTTTTTTTTTTTTTGCTATAAACGATTAAAGTTTACCCTTAGCAAATGGAATCACGAAAATAAACTGTTTTTTTTTTTCAATACAGTTATAGGGAATTTATCCATTGCGTTACGGCAGTGCTAGCTATAGTCCATTCATAATATTTTAAGATTCTTAATATATATGTTTCCCTTATTATCAAATTCTCGAAACTAACATTCCTTGAATAATATCTTAATAAATGGAAAGATCCCATCTATTCCAGTATTAGTCACCTTTAAATTAGAGACTAATTAAAGACTAAACCTTCTGTCTCTAATTCGGATCCTAAGGGGAGGTGGGGAAGAATTGTCTACGTATCAATCTTAAAGACAGAAACATCTACTGAAACATTGAGATTGTAACCAGAAGCACCCATTTATAAGAATTGTAAACATGAAAAGTAACGGCAATTTTAAAGATAACTTAAATGGCTAAAGATCATTTTAGATTTTCATTGTCTTTCCGAATATCGACATTGAAGCCTTATAATGTGTAACTACGTATTCTAAGAAGACGAATATCTTGTCGAATACATAAGGAAACGAAGTTGTATAAACCTAAACGAAGCTATTCAAAATTACTTTAATTTATAATTTAATATACTGTAATTTATATACTATAAATAATGCATAATTTGTGATACTATAAATAATGCTGTAATTTATATACTATAAATTTATACATTCTATGAATAATATTAATCTCTTATTCAAATGTCCATGATATTTAATACTAATTACTGTTAGCGTTTTTAGATGAAACTCAAATTAATATAAAAAGAGGATTTGGACTAAAAAGCAGCGAAACAGGAAAAGTATTTTAATTTGATTTGTCGAATCATCATTAATATCAACTCTTATTAATATTGAATATCAGCTTTCAATGTTAAATTTCATATAAATACAGTATAGATAAGCAGTCTACAAAATTGAGCTTCAGGAGAAAAAAAAAAAGATGTCTTACTTTCATTTCCATATCAAACGGTGACACGGGTCACTTGAGAATTCGCAAAATATGTGAGGTAAATGGTGCATACAACTGGCTTCCTCTATTGGGAACCAACCATTTGACGAAGAAGGGGAATGTTGAAGGTGATATGAAAACTTGTTAAGTTTCTAGATTATCGGAAAAATAAATCCTGCTGTATTTTCCTCTTTTAAAATCACCGCTGAATGAAAAATACTAACTTGTAAGATAAATACAATATATATGTTAAGTCCGAAATGAAACTTGCCTATCACGTGTAAATAAAATATTAAAAAAAAAAAAAAAAACCAACCCACCATATTAAATATATCTTTTTCAACAAATACTATCTTGAATTAAACTATTAAGGCTTTCCTGGCGCTATTAATAAAAATTAAGATATAATTATGAAAAAATTAAGATAAACTATTAAAGCTAATGAAGATTATTAATAATACTACTACATTAAATACACTTTCAAGCAAATCTAGGAACTACATTATGTACACACGTACTCAAGGTTTGTTGCAAATTTCTTGCTATTATAAGAATCTTAAATTATATTTTAATTTAATGTCTATGAATTGAAATTGTTAATTTTTTAAAGATATAATGTGATAAATCTAGATGAGGTTTTGGAATTATGCTTTAGTAAAAATTAATTTGTAAAATCCAAGAAAATGTTTTAAAATTAACTGAAAAATGGTTGTACCTAACACTGTATTTGATATATCCACATTATTTGGAAAAATACTAATAGTAGTTCAAATGTTCAAAGCAAGACCGTATATAATAAACTATTATATATAATTACAATACAATAACTACTACTAAGAGAGCTATGGATATTTTATAAAAATACTACTAATAATAAAAATATAATACCAACAAAAAAAAAGTCCTTATCTACTACGCTTTATTTAATTCTGTTATGAATTAGGAGTTGATAATGTTTGGACCAACACAAACAATATGATCTTGAGCATTTAAAAAATTTACAAATTATAACACTTCAAATTATTTTTTTTTAAGAAAAAAAAATTGGAAAAATCTATTTAAAAGTAACTATAATTTACTAAAATTAGAAATTTTATTTCCAAAACAAAAATTTGCTTATAATATAATTACACTAAACTATTATAAAAATATTGAAAATATAATTTAATGAAAATTATCATCTAACACAAAATAATACAATTAAATTATCTTCTTTTCACTTTATAAGTTACGGGCAAAAATAATATCAATTTCAACATGAAAAAATTTTAATATGAATGCCAATATATTGTTAAAAAATCAAAAAAAAAAAATTTGAAAATTTTTATTGAAAATATCTAGAAAATATCCTACAGATTTTATACGGTTATTGTATAAAAAAAGAAAATTACTAAATAAAGAAAAATAAAAGAGGGATTTTCTTGATGAGTCTTCGAAATGTATATATAAAAATATATGTATAAATTAATCAGGTTAATTTAAGTTGTTTTCTAATAATAAGTTTCTGCACTAAATTGATTTCATTTATTTCGTATATTTTATTTATTTGTATTTCATTTTTTATAGAAAGGCATTTATACAGTATATCTGAAAATTATAGGTATTATTCATTTATTTTTTATTGTAGGTAAGATACCAAATTTTATTTTCAGTTATAAAAGGCCTATATTAATATGCTATTTTTTATTAATGTTTAAAAAATATTAATATTAATTATTATTTTGAAATGAAGTGCCTTTTTGGGTTAAACTGAGACCTTGAGACGGCCGTTTCGAGCGTTTTGAGCTCTCGTCAGACAGGGCTACTCAGCTAGTGCAAAACCCAAAAGACGTACACTTTTGTTTTGTTTTTTGTTTGTTTTGGGTGAAGAGATCAAAAATCTCGAAACGGCCGTTTCAGGATCTCAGTTTAATCCAAATGTCAATTCATTTTAAAATGATTATTTTTATTACTTTTCTTTAACCCTTTAGAGGGTTTTCTTTATTCTTATTTTTAACTTCATCTTTTTTTTTTCCTCAGTGGACAAATGCTGTTTGTGGCGGACATCGTGACGCCCAAGGTGTTTCCATTTCACACTTGTTGTTGTTTTTTATTTTTCGTTCTTTAGCCTTGAGGGGATCATTATGTTTTCTACCTTATTATTAATATTATTGTTCCACAAGATTTTCTGCTCATATTCAAATAAGATTTGTATATTCTCCTAAAAAGTATTTTAAAATTTCAATAAGATGTTATTTCTCAGTTATTTCCTTGTGATTAAATAAAATCTCGAAATTATGGATTTTCATTTCAACGTCTAAAAGAAGCATAAACCATGCGAAGTAAATATAATTCCCAATAAAACAAAAGCAATCAGGAAAGCTTACATTATCAAAATGCACAGCAGAATTTCTAGAATAGGATTATTTAAAAAAACAGCTAAGGAAAAGGAAAAGAAAATTCCAAAACAACAGCACAGGAAAATCAAGTTAGCGAAAACCAACCGTCGAGAAGTAACGCAGAAATATATTTCGAAAAGTTTTGGCCTCGAAGCTAAAGAGTCGCCCTTTTTTTTATTATTCTTTGGTGCATCTGCTGCAATGAATACCAGATCCCTTTCTAAAGCCAAGCAGTTATCGGAACGCAGATATTCAGCCTCTGCCTCCCATTGGATGCAAATCTTCCTCCTTTCGTCGTCTGCAGCGAACTCAGGAAAAAAAAAACCCACGAATCCCAAAGCAAAACTTTTGGAATTATTCGAATCCATAAGTTGATTCGTTTGAGTTTTAAACGTGACAATGCATACAGGGGAAAAAAATAAAGTTCGGTTAAGAAAGAATTGAAGTCAACAGAGCCTTGAACTTATTCGGAAAACCGATATTCAAGAATATTCCTGTCAGGATCTGAAGACCTTTTTCTGAGGCTAAAATAGACTTCAGCTAAAGAGTTCATTACAATTTTATTAAAATTACTCAGTGCAATTTCAAAGAAAAACTGCTTTTGAATAATTTGAAGCTTAAAAACGAAAAACTACTTGTAAAATTCATTCCAAGAATAAAATTTCAGATCCAATATTTACTGTTTCATTATTGTTTTTATTGTAATAAAAGAAATTATTTCCATATTTCATATTTTCAGCAAAGTTTTAAATTTTAAAAGTTGAAAGGTGAAGAAATTCTAGTACCATCAATGATTACATACTTTGTTTCATTATACAAGTTTTTAATATTTGACATCTGTAACGCTAAAAATTTTAAAACTTAAGAAACTGCTATGAAATTAACTACGAAAAGGTAAAAATGCAACAAAAAAAAAAAATGAAAAAAAACGAGAGGGGGCTTAATATTTAAAAAAAAGAGAAGAAAAAAAAAAAAAACAAGAAAAAAAACTAAAGTGTTTCTTTCTTTTACTTTTAAAAAGTAAGATAACCCTAATTCTCTTTTCGTGATAATACTTTACATCGCATTCAGAAGGGCCTCCCAATTCTTGTCTCCAAAGCCCAATTCGATGTGGAAGGAGATGTGGGGTCGGGCGGGGAGTCGCATCTTTACGATTGACCCCTTGCGGCAAAGGCTCCTCACCTCTCGGGGGAAAAGACTCCTTCATCCGTGGGCCGCATCGGGGTTGGGCATCTAAAAGAGATTACAGGATTTCGTAGGCTCTCATCGCTCTAAGTCTCCCCTTTGAGCCACAGTCTAGCCTACTAACTGATCAGATGATGAATTTCACATTGGTGCATCGTTGCTGGAGCAGAAAAAGAGACTAGATCGAATCGGAGAGGGAATTACTGTACATACATACACAAACACAGCTGAACAGAAACGTTGAAATACCAAGCATTTTGTTTTCTTATTTTTCTTGGTTTCTTTTATTGCATTGAAGCGCTGTTCTACATTAATACTTTTCGATTCTCTTTTGATTTTAATGTAGAATATCTTTAATAAATCGAAACATTAGTAATCAATCAGGACGTAATAGATATACCGGGATAAGAGTCTAGTGATTACTAATGCTAATAGTGGCAGCATTTCCCAATTCAGTGACAATTGTCGGCCTGATTAACATAAGAAAATAAAAACGTTATAAATATACGAAAAGAAACAATTGTAATCCACTCAAGAAGTGTGAAAAAAAATTTACAGCTACTTTATAGCCTGAATAAATTACTTTAACACGACTGCATCCAAAGATGACGAAAGATTCTTAGAATGTAGGTGGCGCTATTTGCGCCCTCAATGTTAGTTTTAGGAAATCTTGTATTTACAGGGAGGTCAACGTAAAACCGGCCCGAATAGGCTGACGAAACCTTTTGGGGCCGGTTTTATGTGCATTTATTAACTATGAATATTACTTTATTCTGCTCTTATTAGTATTTATTTAATCAATGCATAAAAAAATGTCAAAAGCAGCAAAGAAAAAGCAAGGCAATGTTTAAATAGAGAAGTAAATATTTTAGAAATTTTTAGAGATTTTTATGAAATTAAGATCTCATTAAAGTAATCAAGTAATAAGTAGTAGGCCTACAGCATTTCTCATAGTAGGTAACATATAACAAATATAATATCCATGCAGGCTTTCTTCTCTTATTAGAATAAACAAACATACGACTTAAAATAAACAACTATGCAGTCTACAGGAAAATTGTTATTTTTAAAAACAAGTTTAACTTATTAATAAACAAAATATCTCTCCAGAGATATATATATATCTATATGATGTTATAAACTTATTTAAAGAGCTTTTGATGACGTAATTTCCTTATGGAATGATGTTTTCAAGACGTAACAGCGCCATCTGTTGCTAAAATCCGTAACTGAATCTTATAAACACTATGAAAACATTCTGGTTTTTATATTTTCTACAGTTAAGAAAACTTTTTATGCTATTGTTACTCCTTTCATCGACTTTGGCCAACTATGGACCACGGGCTAGCCCTACCTGACAACGTCAGGGTGAGGCTAGGAAATTACGGAAGGGGAACGAGATTCACATCCCGTTCAGAATAACCCTGAGATAGTAAGTCCCAGGGGAGAAATGGACGAAGCACAGAAGAAGAAAGAAGAAATATCCATGCTCACGACCGGGATTTGAACCTGTGTACCGGCACACAAGCCGCACGGCAGACCGACGCCTGAGACCGCACGACCACGCCAGCATGGTGTTATTGTTATTATTATTATTGAAATAATTAAAAACGTTCCACACTATTTCCTCTTGCTCGGCAATGCAAAGTTTGTCCTTTCTTGGTCACGCTTATCCGAACACAAAACGACGCCATCTTGGACTGACTACTGGGAGGTTAAGTTGATGATGTTATGACTGGTGAGGTTTATTCCAGAAGAAATCAATCGCTACATAATGACCATATATGGTAAAACTCTTCTTTTTTGAAAACTACTATATTACTCTTTTTCTATTATTTACTACAATATTTCGCTCAGTCATCTCTTCTCTGATCTTGTTCAGGTATCAGAAAAGGGATGACTGCTCGAAATATTATAGTCATTGATAGAAGGAGTATTAAATGAAGTTTATTATATTAAACTTATTAAGTTACACGATTTATCATTTGGCGGTACATTAATTGATAATAAATATATCATATTGCGAGTCATCAGCGCTAACATTAGAAGATACATAAAATATGTTCATATTTTTAAGATTACTTAACAAAAACATTAGAACCACTTCGAATTTCAGACACAAAGTTTTTAAAAATTTTCAGCATTTTTTTTCCATTTATTTTCCAATTTCTAAGAAGCTTTTAACTCATTTTTGACTTATATTTTATCGATAAAAGATAATGTTTTATCGCTTTCATTTTCTTTATTTGAATGATTTCTGTTAATTGTAACAAAGTTATTTTTTGGTTGCAAGAAAAGGTGTTGAAGATATTCTTCCTATTTCAATATTATCTAACGTCATTACTGAATTTATCCTCTCCTTCCAATCATTAAGTGTATTATGATTTACTGGACTACTTTGTTATTAAAGGTTTTAATGATTTTCAAGTATTTTTTTTTTATTTCATCTAATGGGAAACCCAAATGTTTAGCTTGCTTTTAAGGCAGTTCTCATTGTGCTGCTGGTAAAGAGAAAAACCATTTTTTTTTATTTAATCCACTGGATGGAATAGAGACATTGAACAATACAGCTGATGTCTTCCACGGTGATTTGCGTCCCATAATCGTCTTCATCTTCTATTCAACTGCCTGATAGAAAAGCATTGCTTAGACACACAAAATATGATACCATTCTCCTAAACCATAAAAAGAAAGAAAAACTTCAACTCAAAGCTAAAAACAAACGAAATCTATGAATACTCAAAATTTTTTTCTGAAAACTGTTATTCAAAATTATTTCGTCTTGAGTTAATACGAACTTAATTAAAACCACAAGCTACCAAGTAAACATAAAAATTTCGAGTAATATGTCAGAAATTGTTTAGTGAATACGATTAAAAATTTTAGGCGATTTTTATAGTTTATTAGAAAAAATGCTTCCCAAAATTTAATCATAAATCAAATTTAATCTTACCGTCACTCACGTGAAACTTCCTGAACAAAATAATTTTGGTATTGAATAATGCATTTTTAGATCGGAAATTCCACAGATTGGATTATAATACAAAAAGGGCAATGACAAGGGAGCCGCACAAGGTCCCCGAAAGCTTTTGTATATATTTTTAGATTTTAATATATATATTTTTAAACGAAATTTTATATGTTGGTGATTTTCATTTAATCTAAGCTGATTATAATATAACAACAAATACACAACAACGTATCTATTGCAAATTAACTATTGAAATTTTTAAAAACAAATTCCTAAAAAAAAAAAAAAATGCTAAATAAGTAATTGAAATAAGAATCGAATTACTGTAATTTCTTACAAAAGAATTGAGACATTTTACGATTATTGACTAAGAGCCTTTTTTTTTTTCTTTTAAACATTTCTATCTTAAAAGATTGAAGGGTTCTCTCAACATTCAAAGAGGCACGGAATGTGCTGGCGCTCTCAATTCTAACGTTCAGGAGATATAAACAAATTCGATAAGGTAATGTGTATTTTTTAAGATAACGATATTGTACTGTTTAAGATAAAAATCTCTGAATCTATATGATATTCTGATATAGTATTCCAAACAAACAATAGCATAAAGGGGCAAAGGAATTGAAGTTAATAATAATGGTACAGCTGTGGAAGTGAATTCGATCGACAGGAATTAATAATTCATTTAGTTATAGGAGACATCATAATGAATCTCAACAAGCAGAAACATTTAATCGTATGTAACAAAAGTTGAAGAAATGTTGATCAATACTCGTGAACAAAAGTAATATATTTTTATTTGTATTTGATAGATCTTAGTCCACTGTTACAAGTGATCGAGTTTCAAGTGTAATTCGAGAACCAAACCAAAAAAAAAGGAATTCATTAACCACAAAAAAAATCGGGACATTTTTAAAACGCCGCGGGACGCGGGACAAATTGTTAAAAATCGGGACTGTCCCGCCAAAATCGGGACGTCTGGTCACCCTACATTATACCAATATTACCAAAGCAATTAAATTGATTTTCAAATGATATAGAAAAAAAGAAAAAATGTCTGAATATTGTTCAGAACAGAAAAATTTAAATAGTATTTATTTAAATAAAGCCAAGGTAATGTTCCATCCAGTCATTTTTCATTTGTTTCTTCTGGAAGCGAACCTAATCCATCCTATAGAAAATAGTTGCCTGGTATTTCGAGATCAGCGGCGTTTTCCAGTACAGAATAACCAGTGCAAACACTTTTGTTTGACTATCAAAACATTTTTCTAGGAAGGTAAATATTTACAGCAGAATACCAAACAACTCAGAATATTTTAAAGTTGAATTTACTTCAAAGGGTTTTACATAGACATGACCACCACAAAACTTAATCCGAATTGATTTAATCTTTCGATCTGATGAAACTTAAGATATTCATGAAATATTTATGCTTGCCTCACTATGGTAACTGCTAGAGACGAAAGTTCTTTAAAGAAGCTTCTGGTTCGTTTTAAATACAAGACGACGGCTTCTTGATAAGCTTATTCAAGTTTAACTGTATGTTGATCATTCTATGTTCAACTTGACCTGTTTGTGGAATCTTTTTATAAATTTTTTTTAAATTAAGAACTGTAAGAAAATCTATTGAACTTAATTAGATGTTTCCCGAACATCTCTTCTTTTCTGCTCAACTCTTATGGAAAACAGCTCATTATTTATTTTATGTAATAATATGAGAATTAAATTATTAAATATAAAAAATGAACTTTTAGAACAATAGAATCAGTGGAAATTCCATTCAAAACTTGAAATCTGATATCATAAAGACTAAAATGTCACAAAAATTAATTAGCTGAATTTTAATTAAAATTTGTAACTAAAACCAGGATTTACTTAATGCAGATTACATAATTGAAGCAAACATTCCATAATGGAAATATTTCTGGGATTCAATTAAATAATGTAATATAAGCTTACTCCATATTCACATTCCTGCTTCAGTATCTGTTCTATCCTTACACTTGCAGCTCCATCAGGTTGCTGCCAAAATAGATTTCAGTTAAGCCTAAAACCAGGGAAATACAAAACTGAAATCTAGAAACTTCATTTAGTAGCTATGGGAAACTAGTCACTAAAGTATTCGATCACAGAAAAAATTCGAATTAAAAACCTGTTGAATACTAACAGAGTGTTCATTGATTAAATTCTCAGCTACGTACTTTTTAAGACATATAGGTATACAATTTCAATTTTGATCGTTTGCAAGTATTTCGTATGTTTGTATTTCCATCATTATTTTCCATTTTGTTTTTTAATGGCTCATACTTCTATAAATTAGAAAAAAAATTCTAATCTTGTCAATATGTATCAACAATACATTTTCCAGAGAATGAAAAGTTAAATTGTTAGATTTGCAGATAATATGACGAAAGAATTTGCAACATCATAAAGCCTAACATGAAATTTAAACCTTTTAAGTTATGGATATATCTAAAGTTATATATGAAAATAAAAAATTTGGAAAACGTAGTTTCTAATGATTTGTATTCTTATTACAAAGCAATAACAATGTTTGTTTGCTACTGTCCTTCCGGTCCCATATGGTTGAAAGAAGATCTTCGAAATCAATTACTTTATATTATTATTGACCGGAAGCGACTTGGCATCTCAAAAGAATCATAGAAAATGTATAAGACAAATAAGCTACCACAAAGATTTTGTAGAAACCTATTCTCAATCCATCTTTTACTTGCAAAAATGTGAAAGCTTAATTCTTGCAATTCTGTGTAATTAGTTGAGTATTTCAAGTTGTATCTATTGTGCAGGAAATTAAAAAAGGACCAGAATTACCATTAATTATTTAATTAGATGAACTGAACTGATACAAAAATATACTTACGAAGTTGCTATAATGTTTTAATCGATCCTTTCACAGGTATGACTTTCCATCCACGTGTATTCGTTTGTCTAAGACTCTCCCCTTTCAGGAAGAAATTTCAAAACCCCTTAAATCAGAGCAGTCGCTAATTATTGCTTGTTTTTTATCACCATAAGGGAAGTAGATAACTAATTTTATTTTTGTTTTCAACTCTGGATATCAACGAAAATTTTATTACACTTCAACCTTTGTACATTGTTGAGTCAGTAGTGTAGATGCAGACAGAGACAGACAGCAGGGAGGCGACTGATCACAGCAGCAATGTAAACGATGGCAGCAAAATGTTTTACTATAGTTTTATTGTGGTTGGAAGGTCACACCCTTAGGACTTAAGAGCGACATTTTCATCAATCGCCCCCCCCCCTCCCCTCAGCGCTCAAATATTTAGTTTTCCACTGTGTTGATTTTAAAAGTTTTGGATTTCTCCTCCCTTTCATATTATAAACAAAACAATGGTCTCCTTCATGTATTACAAACAAGACATCTTCATGAATAAAGAAATCACAAACGTAAAAACTAGACATTCAGTAATACACATAAGTTTTCTGTTTTACCGAGATAAACTCGTTCAAGAATGGCCGCCTAATATGGTCTTGATACAAGAAAATTAATATTGGAAATTAAAGTAAGCTACTTGCAGTAAATTACTAGTATTCATTGACAATTATAGCGTGCATATCAGAACTGTGAGGGCCTTTCGGATAGGCAGTGACAATGAAAAACCACAGCAAAATTAAGACGTTGAAGAATATTTAAAATGATTTCCGTCTTAATGTAGTGAAATGTTTGGGTGTACGATTTCAAATGGATAATGCTGTAATCGACCCCCAATATTATGCTAATATCGTCATTCAGGGAAATATTTGCGATCTCGCGTCGGGATCCATAAGATGTATTTAACTCAATTGATTGCAGATCGGTATCTGTTTCAGAATATGAATTTTGTCAAAATCGAAAGATTTTAATTTTTCCCTCTAACTTTTCATTATCTTAAGCTACTTAAATGAAACGATAAGGATACATAATTCAGTGAAATGTACCTTTTTTTTTTTTTTTTAAGAATCCGGACTACAATATGCACTTGGTTCAGCGACAAGACAATTTATGTTGGCATTTGAAGATATTTCATATTTAGATATTTTTCTTATCTCGATTTTTAACACCATTACAGTTTACATTTTTTTCCACTTAATAATAAAATTTATGATGTCATAAACTACTTGTCACATTACAAAGAAGCAACATGATATAAATTCATTGCTTAGAGCCCTTTGTGACACGGAAGTGTTGTAATCCAGACCAGCCTTAAGCCGTGCATGTTAACATAAACCAGACTGAATGATTTACATGGGATACACAGTGCTCATGAAGGGATAAGCATTTAAAGTGAACAATCACAGACTTACAACGGCCAGGAGACTATCTCCAATGAAATCACTAGCATATCATCCATACGCTTCTGTAAATGAAAGGATAAAAATCGCATCTTATAACTGTTTTTTTTTTTTCTTTTTTTACAATAATAAGTTATCGATCCTGCATGAGAACGAACTCAAATTATAAATACGGAATTACAAAAATTTCGAACTTTAAAATATCTTTTTCAACTTTATCTCAATGTGTGAAAGGTAGAAGTTAGAAGTAATTTCTGGAAAGAAAGATTTCAAATTAAAGATCTATTTAAGACAAAAACACAACAACAAATTTTTAGATATATTCTGTTAAGAACTAGTAACTGTAATTTTTTATTGTATTAATAGTAATTATACCTAATATTATTAATATTATCATTATGAATTAATTATTAGTATTAATTAAAAGTATTAATGTAAATAAGAAATACCAAACAAAAAAAATTAGTTTTAATTCTCTTTATATGTTATAATAACGAAGTTAAATTGTTAGAGAACATTTTAAATTTATTTTACGACAACTGAATTTTTTAATGCTTATGTAATTAATAAGTGATTACCTTATTAACTACTTCAACAAATATTTAAATACAAGTTTCATTTTATAATAAAAGGTAGTAAGATCTAATATTTACAGTCTAATTGTGTATTTTACTGCAATATCAGGGAATATATCTGCCATATGAATAGTTGTTTCACTAAGGATTATCTGAATGATAAAGTAAACAACGTAAAAACTAAATAAAACCAATCCTCTTTTCTTTAAAAAAGAAAAGTCCATCATCATTACTCTTAGAGTTAGATATATGATGATTCTTGCTACTCATCTAATGTATCTAGATAAATTTTGCCAAAATTCCTTAAATCCATTTCAAGGAAATAAAACTAAACTATTTTCAATCTATTTTTTAATGGTGAAGTTATTTTTTTTTCTAATTATTTTCAATAGCAATGTTAATGAAGGTTAATGGTTTCGTATTCTTAATGACTTTTCAAAGTTTCAGTTTAGGCAGCTAATAATACTTCCAGATAGGATTTGTTAGAATTGCTTTAATTAGAGATATCTTAAGACGATTCAAAATTAAGTCCTTTTTACTTAGGCAGTTATGAAGTTGATATTATACGCGTCACAAATGTATGTGTTGCTTGTTTTAACTAGAATAAAATCAAACAAATAAATTAATCCCATAAACTTTGGATAAATAAGCAATTATATTTAAATTGTAATACAACATTTCGGCAATTTTCAAGTTACCAATTTACCAAAATTTAAGTTATCAATTACTTGAAAATGGCAATGGAACTATCATTAATAATTGCCAAAACGTTGTGTTATATTTTAAATATATTGTATTGCTAACTTATTCAAAGTTTATGTGAATTTTTATTATCTGAATGGATTTTTACTTCTCACATATTAAATTTATTAGTTTATAAATTAATTAAACTTAAAACAAGAAAATAAAAAAATTAACAACTTAAAAATTTTAAAATTATAGGAATGTATTTTTGAGTTGATGGGTTTTATTGTAATTAACACATACACACATTATAAATATATAATGTATATGCTTACATGTATGCTTAAAATTAAAGATAACATAATAATTCTCTTCATATGTTGTTGTTTAAATTTTTCAAAATAATTTCAAAATTCCCGTTTGGGGTTGCTGATGACGCAAGAAAAATTGGCAGTATGCTTCCAGAAACAGAAATATGGTCTTTTTTTAAAAAATTCACCATTTTTATCCTACTTAACTAGCCGAAATACAATTATAAAAACTAACTATCTTCAGCTATACAAAGGTATATGAAAGGATTGTATTTCTAGGTTTTTCTAGGTTTTTAACTGAAATCTTGAAATCATATTCTGAATTTCAAGAATCAATCTTGTAATTGTGACTGTTAATTCTAAGATAATGCAATACTGAGGTTTTAATACTTAACAAAAAACAACAACAATAATAACGATTCACTTTTTCGAAATCCCTCTTTATTATATTACTGGAACTGTACTTTACTCGCTGCCTATTAAAGTACATTCAATATATGATAAAATAACATTCTGTTCATTTTTTTTCTTTCGTCAGTTCCTTTAACAACGAATTTATTACCAGAGGAATGCGTGTTAATGAGAATTAGTAATTTTTATAAATGCATAATAGTTAGCTACCAAAAGGTATTGTGACATTTGCAGCACCTCGTAATTGTCACCAGAAAAAAAGAAGAAAGAAAAAGTTTATAAGAATAAAAAGTTTTAAAATGCAATATGAAGTTGAAATAAGAACGCTTATTGTTGATGCATATTTATTACATATATTTTACATTAAATATTTTAATATAATTTCATCTTTCATTTTCTTTGTAAATTCAATCTTAACTTCTGAGAACTGAATAGTAATTTTATGTCAATTTATTATCACAATTTCTGGTTGACGTCATATCTCCTACCAATGCAGATTTAAACCAAGAAAAAAAAAATGGTTTAATGGCAAGTTTAACGTGCGGAAATGATATGCATTACGATAAAATGATGTGCATTACAATAAAAAACATACACGCACATGAAAAAGGAATCACTGATCTGTTTTTTAGAATTTCGATACCGGGAATCCAGAACAGTTGTTTCAGGGTTCCTACCCTTCATCAGCCGGATTGTAAAGCAAGAATGGTTTGGTATTTACACAAAGCCAAAGCGAGCTTATCTGCTACATGTTTCATTTTCATCCACTTCCGCAGACCAGAACTCCTATGTTTTCCTCTCCTATGGAGAAAGCCATAAGCTTTCCAATGAGGTATCACTCATGTAGGCTTTAATTTATAGTTTGGTCTCTAGAGGTTGTGACCCCGAACAGACAAAACCTACTTAAGAGCTCTTCCCCTTTACAATTTGTATACGGGGTAAAAGAAACTTCTGAAAACATTATTGTATTAAAAGTTCAAGAAAAAAATCCACGCCGACATTGAGAAAAATAAAGGTTAACAGAAAAACAAAAAAACAAAAAAGTAGATACACAGGATTCGAACCGACAACATTCAGTATATGAGACCGATAACTTACCGATCACGCTGTAG
The DNA here is from genome assembly GCA_023159025.1 of Thereuonema tuberculata. Lineage (NCBI taxonomy): Eukaryota > Metazoa > Arthropoda > Chilopoda > Scutigeromorpha > Scutigeridae > Thereuonema > Thereuonema tuberculata. The sequence goes on from JAFIDM010005346.1 coordinate 22,636,880, forward strand.
TCACTTCACGCTGACAAGTGAAGTGAGATGGTTGCATTTTTGACATTTAAGCTAATATGGAAATCCAATGAAAACAATGCCACGGATTTCATCATCGGGGCCCAAAGACTGAAGGAATGGGATATTTTTATGAGCCAACGTCCCCCTCCCCATGTTCGAAATATGTTTGTCGATCCGATCTGCCATTCGGGAGTTTTTACGGGTGGACAAAACACGGACGGACAGGACAAACGTAATAGCTATCGATTTTGGTCACTATCACAATAGCTCACAAATGGATGGCTAAAATAAAAGCAAAGGCTATTTGAGGCTTAAAAGTTTGCGGATTCTTATCATCCCAACGAAGAGACTTTATTGACAACAATGTTTAAGTACTTTAAAATTTAACAATGAAGATTAAATCAACGTAAGAATCAATAAACCTATGAAAGTTACACGAGAATACCACAAAACGTAAAAACTGCTTGAGAGTGTATTGTTATATAAAATATAAACTTAATCCAAAATGAAACATCTGAAAACAATGTGAGAAAATCTCTTGAAGCAAGATTAGTTTATAAACATACTGGACAATACTTTATGAAACTGTAGTAAGACTGATACGGAATTTTACATTTATCCATTCTAGATGTCCTTTGTTTCTTTAGAAAATCTTAAGCAATCAGCAATTACATACAGTAAATAGTAAACAGATACTAAATAAGAAACAAATACAATAATAAGTAACGGACTGTTTATTGACTATAAATAATGGTGTAAATATTATATTGGTGTTTACTGTAAATATTAAATCAGCTGGTGAATTTATTTCCGTACAAGTTTTATGTTTGATATTCTTGATTACAAAAAACAAAATGAGCAGGAAAAATTAGGAAAAATAGGAATTTATTAAAATTTTATTTTTTATGATGATGATACAATTCTAGGAAGCATTGTAATTTCGAAGAGTTGTACCGTATACATAGTAAACGGAAAGGAAATTAAAGTTTTCGATAGTATTGACTTTGGAAAAACACGAGTTACTCATCAATAACTCTGTGATAATATGAATCAAGTAAATAAACATGTTATAAGGCAGTCTGATGACGACTATATGAGTCTCCACTCTGTACAAATTTTAATAATCAGCTTGAGTATAGAAAGTGGAGCTTAAATATTTTTTCAATTGATAAACAAGCCCACTACTTCAGTTCTAAATTATTGCTAAAAATGAAAATAAAAGAAAATTCATCAATGGAGAAAAAATTTCTAAATATTTCTTAGTTTTTTGATTGTAAAGTATTTTTAATAAAGCATTTTTAGTCAAAGGCTGGAATGTAAAGTATTGGGACTAATTAGAATCTAAGTTTCTGCCTTTCTATAAAGGTATACAATATCAATGTAAAAGAGAAGCAAAAATTCTCTAGTAAGAAAAAATTATCCAAGAGTAAAGAATGATGAATGTTATAAATGATGAAAAAAAAAAAAAAGATCAAATCTAACATAATTACTTCATTTTTTATTTTTTTTTAGTAATAAGAGAATTATGAATAATGACTTATTTCTAACTTTGACTCTATTCCATCCAATTTAGGAATTAGCTTACCAGATTAGTAATAAAGCTTACCAGAGCTCTGTCAGATTGTTTGAATGTTCTGTTTTTCTCGTATTAATATTTTTTGTAAATCTTATTCTAAGTTCAGAAATGAGCCTTTTTGAGTTAATTTTGTTCTCCAATTTTTTTTCAACCAAACATTTAAATCAGATGTTAAATAACTTTAATTTCATACAGCATATCACTATTATTATTAATTTCTTATGAAACAAGATTACATTTCCTTGGGACTGATTTAATAAAATTAGAACAAATTCTTAATTCTTTTATTTTCAAAGGTTATTATTTCTTGATATATTTCATTTATGTCTGCTACGCCAGCTGTAATATCAAAAACCACAAATTTGACCCAAGCAACTTCGGCAAATTAGAACTGAACTTCTAACTGTAAGGCATTCTTTTTACTTAACTTCTGCTAAAAGTGGAAGGAAAAGTATATACACACGGGAATAGATAAAAGCACTCTGGGAAAGGAAACGTTCCAATCTGCACTTAATTTTAGCACTGCCATCTTCCATAGAATTTTCTCGACAATCATTTCGACGAGGGAGAATAACGATTAGAATGGGAACGATCCTCAAGTAGCTCACTTTTTCTCTTCTCTGCTAAGAACAATTTTCAACTTTAATATAAATCGAGAAATCTTTCTTCCTGAAGCAGAAGCTTGTTAGGAAAAAAAATCTTGAGAAGAAACAACAGGAAAAAAAAAAATCACTTTTATTTTTTTTTTTAAGTTTATCCAAGATTAGCAGACTATTGCAATTTGTATTTAATGTTACTTTTTGTTTACTTCAAAAGCTTCAGCAGAAATTTTGCTTATAGGGATTAAAAAAAGTAATAAAACAAGAAATATTTACATGAAAGAATAAAGAAACTGAATTAAGTTAAAGAATAAGAACTGAAATTCAGTTTTGAAAAATAAATTATTAATGGTATTGTCTAAAGAAATATACAGACGTTAATGATAGATTATACAAAGACAAATCTGTAAAAAGTGACCAATAAAGAAAGGGATGAAATGCATCATTTTCGAAATATCCATAGTGAAAATAGAGACTACTTGATAACACTATTGCTTACCTTCCGCGTTATCTAATTGTTCTGTTTCGACATATAGACAGCAACCATTCTCGGGGAAAATGGGGCGATGATAATTATTGTTAGAAGCTTTTAGCAAAGTTTATTGTGAATCTGCTTGAAACGTTTTCTAAAATCTAAAGAAAAAAATCGTTTATTTCTTTTTTATCTATACTTGCATAACTGCTAACACTATGAGTTTTTATTCTTTTGCTGAAATGGAAGACATGCGTTAGATGTATGGAGTGGCTCTGGAAATGGACATAAAGCAACTCATTCGTACACATTAATGGTAGCTGCATACTTCATCACCCATCGATGTCTTAGAAAAAAGGGTAATTTTTGAGCTACAGACAAATAGTGGAAAACCCTACAACACTTGTTTGGCTGTGACTCAAATGTCGTAACACCCGTAAGGTGAAAATCGAATTATATTATGGTGATCGAAGAAAAAGTAATAAGACAACAGCGCGAACAGAAGGTATTCCTATACAACAGTTTGGGAGGTACTTCATGAGGAGCTACTATACCCCTATCATTTTCAATCCAACCAAAGGTTAGTCGCCGCAGATGTTCCTTTAATGATGTAGTTCTGTCGTTGGTTTCATACTAACCTTGTGGATACTATTCACCTTGCATCTATAATAATTGTCTTCACCGACGAAGCTTCATTTTCCCAAAATGGGGTCAGAAATTACAAAACAGCTCATTTATTGGTACATTTGAAAACCCACATGAAATCGTCATTTAATTTATGCATTTTTTCAAATTTTCAGCAATTCAATCGTCCACGTTATGCTCAAATAAGACAGATAAAACCACCTTAAACTAAATAGTTAATAATATTTTTTTTATCTGAAAAAGGCGATTTTTAAATTGAAGCGTAGTAGTTAGGAAAGTTTGTTTGTTCGTTTGTTTACTTGTTCTAAATCATCATCTTAACGATTACATTTTAATGATTAAAGTTGGAAAGACAAAAGGTTATAAAGGAAGTAAAAATGGGATAATGACGTAACTTCCCTGATATCAAATCTTTCATCCGGAAATCCTAATTCTGCCCAATTTGCCCAAATAGCAATATCGATGGAGATGTTTCATAATGAATGTAATGAATGTTAATATGTCTCCAGAAGGGCAAGGAAGGGAATTCTATTTCAATTTACGTTGTTATGAACAGTGGAATATTTTTTTTATCTAACTTTTATCCATGAAATGTATTTTACAATTTGGCCTTCGATATTTATGCCCATAATACAGAGAAGTCGAAATATCCGCGTCTGTCCGTTTGTGATTGGTGTAGCTCAAAAACTATATGACCTAGAAAGCTGAAATTTAACTGTGTAGGTTGTTATAAGGATGATCCCTGCTCATCACATTGCATATCCTAAGAATGTAAAGATTCTAGAAGCAAAAATGCTTTTAAAATCAGATGCTTTGAAAATTACGATAACAATCAAACCCAATGGCAGATAAATATCAACCCTAATTTTCCTGATAAATTTGTAGGAAACTCTACTCACAGAAGCCAAAAACTACTGAAACGCAGTATGATAATAAATAAAAAAATTATACAGAATTGATTAAAATTTACCTTCACTGTCCTTTTAGTCCAACAAGATTGAATCTTATTATGCGGCATTTGAAATTAACTATGTTTATATGTTAATATCTTCTGCAAATAAATAAGAAAATAAATCAATGTTTTCCCATGAGTTAAACTTTGACTTTTTTATTTGTTTTCTTCCAAATAAGGCTAATTATCATTTAAAATAAATGAAAAAAGTTGGGTTTCAGATTTTAGAGAGATCTAATTATGTTATTTTAAGAGCAATGGACGAGTTGGTAAACATAATCTTAAAGTAGATCAACAGGAAAAGTAATGTTTTGTTGCAGTAGCTCGAGGAATCGGAGCTGTTTACGGAACCAGTGATCGCCTTGAAAAGCCCCAGTCATCCAAGCGTGACCGTAAGAAGGAGGAAGCAGTGGATCCAGACTCTATTCACAATGTCATGTTTTCCAGCAAGAGGGAAAGCATCGTTGTGGAAAAGCGGTGTATTCCTTAATGACAACCTCGTATCTCAAAATTGCAGGAGGCTCACATAGCACGCACCGTTTAATTGCCAATTCAGTTCAAGTAGGAAAAGCCGTCCCCGGTACTTTGATGTGGTCACAAGTATTATAAAGTCTGATTTCATTCTTCAGTTGGTTTTTCATTAGCGTATTGCTTTGATAAAAACGTAAAAGCCAGAAAGTTAAAGGATTCCTTAGAAAGGGTTTTAGAATTTTTCTAAAATGAGATTAAGGATAATGAGACTTGAGTAGAACCAAAATCTCTTATCTTTCCTTTCCAATTTAAAAAAAATAATAACAGTAAAATAGAATTTTGAAATGTTAAAGTTCATTTTAATGACTAAAAATTACGAAATCCAATGCAATATTTAATTTTCATTCATAGAATTTGTTACTATGTTTATATTGTTATTAGGCACAAAAAATATTATTTTTCCGCCAATTTCATTTGTATTCTACAAATATGAATAATTAATCATTATTAATTATTACAGCTAACATAGTTTTTAGTTTAACATTTTAAAATCGTAAATATAAAACTTTTAATTACATGTACACTAGCAATTTGTGTATTTAGGTAATTTCAATACAATGTGTATATATTACTATTTAATAATTCTATTGAATAAAATATTAAATAATATCTAGCAATATTACTTAAATACTAAAATATTCAATACTTTGAATCCGTCATTTAACTTTATTTCAGTTAGTTTGAATTGTTAAAATACCAAGATACTGAATAAAATTATTGAATAACTGAATTAAAATAAAATAAGAATGCCTTTTTTAGAAGAGCTCAGACCTTGGGACGGCCGTTTCGAGCTTGTTGAGCTGTCCTCAGCCAGAGCTACTCAGCCAGTGCACGACTCAAAAGGTGTACAAGGAAAAACAAGAAAATAAAAAACAAGAACAAAATGTGGAATTTAAAAAGCTCGAAACGGTAGTTCTCATGTTTCAGCTCGACTCTAAAACGGATTTCTTATTTTAATTTGAATTGTTTGCTTTCCTTTTACCATTTAAAGGATTTAATTTTTTTTATGGTCAAATACCTTCTGAGGCAGCTGTATTGCTTCGACATTTTCTTCTTGTGTTTTCTTTATTTGTTTATTTATTTTTTGTATTTAGCTGTTGAGGGGCCATTTTCTCATCACGAACGAATTAAAATAAATGATTATTTAATTTCAACTGAAATACTTATTAACTATTACAAAGTGCTTTCATGCACTTTTAAGTCTATATGCAAGAAATTAGAATACATTAATAATAATAAGAACGCCAATAATACGATTAATTTTTGTTATATGTATTATCTTCGTTCCCCACCCACTAAAAATAGTCACCTCTGTTTATAACTGGAGCGAACACAATAGCAAATGTGTATTTATTTTTATTATTAGGATTTCTGCATTTTATCTGAATGCACACATTATTTTTTTTTAAATAACGGTCTGTCTTTTAAGTCTGATTCCATTTTATTAGACTAAAATTATATAGTAATGAATAAATAATTTCATGCAGTATGTAAATTTGTAGTTTTTTTATACAGTTCCTAAATAGATTGAATTGAATATTAGCAATTGAATATTACGTGCACTTCAAGACTTTTGCAGATGAAGAAAATAAAACAAAACTCTCAAAATATTTATCCTCATCCTCAAAAATCTACTAGAACCATAACATTTACCTTTTCTGTTGTAATCTTACAATAGACAAAGAAGTCCGAATCAGAACCTGGAAGCATGAACGAAGAAATGTTCTCGAACATCGTAGTCCCGAGTTAAAATTAACATAATTTTAATTAGGAGATTTCTGGTGTACTGTTAATACTGTTATATAAATACTTAGATCTACCTCTACAAGGAGAATTTTTGTCAATTTCTTAAATCCTGACAATAGCGTTTATTTCGGTAAATATACACTCATTAACAAAAAAAACGACGAACCTAGAAGGAGTTGTCCGATGGAGACAAAAATTGGTGGAGAGGAAGTTTATATACAGAATAGAAAATGATTAAAATTTCAGACAAATTGAATGATTTATTCAGAGTTACAAAATAATGAGCTCAATAAGGTGTTGACCCACCTCTACCCTGAATGCAAGCTGCCACACGACGTGGCATAGAGTGATAAAGCTCCCTGATGGTCTCTTGCGGTATTTCTTGCCAAATTTGCTCCAATTGTCGGGCTAGGTCATCCACATTCCCTGGTGGATGCAGTCGCCTTCCCATCATATCCCAGACATGCTCGATTGGAGAGAGATCTGGGGATCTGGCTGGCCAAGGAAGTGTTTCACAAGCTGCAAGACAGGTCATAGCAACACGTGCCGTATGTAGTCTGGCATTATCTTGCTGAAAAATAAGGCCAGGGTACTGCAAAAAGAAGGGTAGCAAAACAGGTCTCAGAATGGCGTCGACGTACCGCTGTGCTGTAAGTGTGCCGCTAATGACGACCAAAGGGGTCCGGCTATCAAGGGAAATGGCACCCCAGACCATAACTCCTGGTTGAGGGCCTGTGTGGCGTGCAATAGTGAAAGCAGGATCGGCCCGCTGCCATGGGCGTCTCCAGACACGTCTGCGACGATCGTAAGGACACAGTTGGAAGCAGGATTCGTCACTAAACACTATACGTCCCCAGTCAGCATCATTCCAACCGGATCGAGCCAAGCACCACTGTAATATGGCCTGACGGTGTGCAGAGGTGAGTGGCAGGGGGCGTAGCGGTCGGTACGAGCGAAGATGTCGCTCTCTCAACCGTCTGTGAATGGTCATGGTGGACACTCGTGTGCGGGTCGCACGTCTGATGGTTGATAACGATGATTCAGGCGCTGTGACAGCTGATCTGACAATCACTATCCTCCCGCTCTGCTGTGGCCCTAGGTCGACCGCTACCTTCATGACACTGAAATCTGCTATTGTCCACCCATTCCTGCCAGCATCTTCTAATCGCCGCATCACTTCGACCCATATGACGAGCGATTCTCCGATTTTGCCCAACCTGCCTCTTTCAATCCAATGATACGACCTCTTTCAAACTCTGACAGTTACTCGTAATGAGCTCAAATCCTGCGGCGAGGCATTTTTTCAGTCGTTGAAAGGTATCCTAACTCGCAATGCAACAGAAATTTTGACCATCAGATTGAGAATCGCTTCTTATATACATCTGCTGAGTGCGCAGTTCCGATGCGCTGTAGCTCTCGCTATTCATTCATTGGACACCAAAGTTTAATCATTTGCATGGGCGGTCCCAATGTCTTTGCATACGAAATTTCATTATAATCGGACAACTCCTTCTAGGTGGTTCGTTTTTTTTGGTAATGAGTGTATTTACTCTGATACTGTAAACTTCCTTTGACAGAATACCATCGCAGTAAGCATCTTATCCTCGCTAGATTTCTTTGTTGTTTTTAATTCTTTTTGATATCACATGATATTTAGCCTATTCATCAAAGATATGTATTTTCGTCAAGGATATTGATTTGCTAATGTCACTTTAATAAACCAATCACTCTAATTAAAGCTATCTTGAATAACAAGAATTCTTGAAAAACAAGGTAATTATTTTTTTGGGTAACCAAATACTTCATCTCTTCTACATTTGCTAATCAATTAATAATTGAAGACAAAGTCTTTTTTATTGGTTACCTAGCAGCTGGCCTTTTTAATATTTTTTTAACAGGCCTAAATGGAGAGTAATCTTTAAAAATGCATTAGAGTTGTTAGGTGAGTGGACGGAAATTTTGGTTTTCTGCCGCGGAAGACAACGTAAATACGTTAATGTATAAAGCATGTAAGTGTCTGTTAACTGCCGAAAGAAGCGCCACTGATGTCATTTCTTTGACCAATTAACGTCATAGATGTGGTCAAATGAATTTATTGCGAAGGTAACTTCTCTTTCCACGCCTTTTGTAACTGGAACCGGTGGTTGAATCGATTTTATTATTCGGTAACCACATTTCCTGATAATTGAAGTTACAAGATCTCCTTGCTCTGGTTTTCTCAGTAAACCGCTGATTGATAAGATTCAAGACACTACATGAAGTAGTGAAATTCATGAAGTATTGATGAAACCCGAACGGAACGAAAACCGTTCCTTAATTCATTACATTGCTTTCTTTCTTTTCTTCATTAATACCAATATCAACTTCTATAACTATTATTACATTATTAGTTTTAATATACTAATATGGTAAGTACTTTTAATGTACAAACAACTGTACATAATTGAGTAAAATAAGATCTTCCTGTATTTATGTATTCCATAAATATAACATATAAAAAACTTATAAAATATATAAAACTTATAATTTAAAAATTTATTAAATGTACAATTTTGAATATAATTAGAAAATATATCTCTCAGATTTATCAAAGAGATGATCATAATAATGAAAAAATATCAGGAATATTATTGGAAATCTTCAGATGGAAGATGATATTCCAGTAACACTGCTACATAGCTATTCACAAAATATCTTCTTGAATATATAAAAAATCTCTTCGTCATATATTAAATATATTTCTTCTTTAAAGTCATTTCCAAATTTCATATATAATTTGAGAAAATCAGAACTTGAAAAAGCAAAACGATGGCTTTTCTGAAATATCGTTTGTAGTTATATGAAGTCTTCTTGAATATTTCAATATTGAAATAGAACTGATGATTTTTACATTATTAGGTAATTTCAAGCTCACACACATACGAGAGAAAGATACAACGTTGGTGAATTGCTTGAAATTCATAAGAAATAAAAAAAAGCTTTACAATGTAACAACATCTAATCAAATTTACACATGTAAATATTTATGTATGTCTTTACTCAATTTGCTTAATTTACCAGTATGTAATTTTAGATTATTAATTTATATGAAAAGTATTTAATAACATACAGTATATGGTTTCAAGCAATGTTAGTCATTCTTTACAAATTACACAATTTATCTCCTACTATTAGGTTTTATCAACTGTGCAGGTTTTAATATAAATTTTACATGTGGTTAACTAGTAATCGCTATGCCTAACGCGATACTGAACAATGATGTAAAATGATGTAGTTCTACTATTGTTCACCAGACGGCAGCAAGGTTTTGTCAGTTTGTATTGTTCTTTTTTTTTCCTTTTCCTTCTGTCTGCTTTAATTCTTTGACTTGCCTTCCCTTCGAATTACTGTTATTAGTTCCGCTGAAAGGAAATATTACGATATTATTTATTTCACAATTACTTTACACAATAGACTGCAACGTGCGACGTATTGTGATTAATAAAACGTTTAACAAGATACTGGACTTTGCTTTTTGATAGAACAAAAGCTCAGAAGTTCGAACACTTCTTAAATGTCTCCTGATGAAGGTTGAAGAAGTCCAACCCAAATATCGAATTAATTTCGCCAGGAGTGGGAATATGCCTCATCAAATGTGACATTATTTGTATATTCAATGACATTTGAGATTTTATTCCTGCTGGCGATTAAATAGCTAAACGTTCATTTTATATTTATTATCATAACATTTAACTATGTTACCATGGCAATTTACTTATGAACAAATTTACATTCCAACACTATCTACAAATTTAATTCATTCTGAATTGCTTTTGGTAAGTACTGACTGAAAATTTAAAGGTCTCTGAGCTTTAAGAATTATTAAAAGTAAAACTTTAATTTGAAAATTTATTTGCAAGTGTTAAAAAAATATTCTTTCGTTGATGTTAGTAAATTTGTTATCTCGGTAAAAAAAAGTTATGTTTATCCCATATTTCTGATATTTTTTAATAGAACCAATTTACCTTTAGAAAGATTTCCAAATTTTTGATTCGTATTAATTCACAATTCTCTGTTACTAACACTTTCCAGTATTTATAGAGAAAATTCGGGTGACATATCATTATAATAACTAATTTGAATATTATATAATATACTTAAGATACGTACATCGATTTAGATGTATACAATAAGCAGAATTTTGTGAACAAAAAAAAAATGCAACAGGAGACGGGAGTAAAACCTATAAATGAATTACGCGTTCATAGAATTAAATGCTACTAAATTTGAATTTTCGATAACACAATCTACCTTTGAATCTTTTCATAATGAATATAATTCTTATAATCCTATGATTATTAATGAATACTGTAAAATTATTCCTTAAGTTTTCAGATAAGAGAAGTGGATACATGTAGTTATAATATTTCGAGTTTTTAATTTACTATAAGCTTCAGAAAAATTCCCGTAATAACATTGCAAACTACAAACTTTAACTGTTCTCAAAATTAGCATAATGCATGCTAACACTATAATTTTCTTAACTATATAAATTAATTAATTTACTTTTCAAAGCAATGTTAATATAAAAAGCTATTATTAGATACAATATTCTCAATACCAGCATAAATTATTCTTTTCCTTTATTGATAAACATATCATTTACATTAACCTTTAAAAATTCAGGAATGATAGGATAAAGTAATGACGTATTCTTGTTACAAAATTCGTGAATATTTTCAATTAAGTTTAAACAATTCAAACTATTTGTGTTTATCTTTCGAATTCAAACTTCAGCTATGGAGCTCTTTAATTCTTTAAATTACTCTAAACTGATTTTGGTTTGAAAATTTATCTGTTTAATTTAAATTTGTTATAACTAACCAAGCACTGTAAATCGTGTGATTACATATCAGCTACCTCCGGCATTTATCAATAATGTGAATAATATTTTTTAGGAAAGAAATTAAAACCGGTTTACTCTAGTTTAAACAAACAGAGTCCATTTAGCTGCTTGTCCATCCATTATAATATCACCTTGAGATATGGCAAATATAGAAATTATTATAGACAAGGTAATTGCAGGTACATAATACTTTCTGCAAGAAATTGTAGTTCTGTGAAAAAATGCTAATATCTTAAAACGAATGAAGGAAATAATACAGTTTTTAATTAAAATATGCGGAACGAAATATGACATCAATTTTCTTTACATATTTCACTTTAACTGAAATATCTATTTCATTTCTTTATTTTAAAGAATACTTGCTATATTCTGTTTTGACATATATCCAAATTATGCTTTTTGACTCAATGTAGTTAGGCTCATACATTAATTCAATTAATGACGGTATTAGTTAGTCCACTAATCTCAATTACATTACTGTTACTATTTCCATTAGGGGCTTAATGCACTGTCTAACAAATCATTCCAATGCTGCAAAGTAAACCCTCCCTATCTGCATAGAGTGCACCAGCTCCGAAATGTCATTATTACGAAGTTCTAAATTGCCGAACCACTAAAGCGCAGAAGTTTCTAAACTCCGAAAAAAATAAAAATAAGATCATAGAAAAATTACATTAATCATTGGAATTGACTCGTAATTCAATAATTGAACTGACTTCCAGTGGACCTCTTGACCAGAATAGTGAATGAAATCCACGAAGCACTTTACTATTAAACTAATGCATCTTTAATGGCTAATAATTCGATTAGTTTTGCCCAAAAATTTTAATCCATTATATTGCACAATATTTTATGCCGAATACAGAAAAAGAAATAACAGAATCCGTAGAATATAGATATATCTCGACATACGACGCGGTTACGTTCTAACCAATAGATCGTAAACCGAAAAGAAGTCGATATACACTACACTACAATACGAGATTAGATTAGATTAATTGAAAGTGGGTGGCATGAATGCCGAGCACGTCGACCTGAAAGATCTTTTGTACTATCCCACGGAAAGAAGGACAGACGGAGAGAAAGACAGAGAAAGGATGGTGTGAGAAATGCAGGGAAACGGGAGAACCCCGGGAAAACCTGCCCAGCGCGGATCACCACCATCAACGAAACCCACATGAGAACCGAACCCGGGACTCAGAGGTGAGAGGTCAGTGTCTTAGCGACATTGCCAACCGCGCGGCCCACTACAATACTAAGTCATACATATGTGAATTAACATTTATAGATAATATAACAAGAAAAATACTGCAGATATGTAACTGTTATTGAACATAGTATATATGTACTGAATATTAAGTATTTAAATAACCACAGCACATGAATAATGACAATTAATAAAATAGAAACACACTCTTCCATACATTACATTAGTATTAAAATATTTATTAACATACTAATAAAGGAGACAAATTTTCAGGAACTGTACATATTCCTTTTTTCAAGTCAATAATATAGGCATGTCATAAACAGAATTAAGAATAAGCTTGACAGCAATGGTTTAAAAACATGAACTATTAATAAAATTAATTGTTAATAGTCACTTTGAGATGTTTAAGCATATTGTAATAACAATTAATTTTATTAATAGTTCATGTTTTTAAACCATTGCTGCCAAGGTTTAAGCTTAATTCTGTTTATGACATGCCTATATTATTGACTTGAAAAAAGGAATATGCACAGTTCCTGAAAATTTGTCTCCTTTATTAGTATTTTAATAAATATTTTAATACTAATGTAATGTATGGAAGAGTGTGTTTCTATCTAATATTTTTGATATGGAAAGGAAGAAGATTGTTGAATTAATAAAATAGCATACATCATAAAGCATATATTTTTGCAGTTGAAAGACAGTTAACAGTAACATATAACTATAACGAGTATAAACAAATCTCTGTAACCTAGTTGTTATTATTATAGCTGAAAAAGTACTGTATTATAAGATTTAATATTAAATAATGTCATTATTACACTGGTAGCGCAATCATTTTCATTATTCGGAAACGCCTAGAACGAATTCTGCAGAGATGTACGCCTACAACCTTTATTGGATGCACCTCAAAAGGTTTTCTAAAGATTTTATGGAATCTTCTCGCGTATTGCGAATGATCGTAGGTCGAATTGTCGTATTTACATAAAAGAAAATGTCCTTTAAGTGAATAATATTTGACTAAATTGTTGGAGTTAATTTTTGTGAAATGAAAGAATTAATACAGAAACAGAAATATAAGGAAAAACCAATATTAGAGCTTCTCATTAAGGATAGATATTTAATTTTTCAATAAGTACTCTTTTCATGTTTTCTGCTAATTGGTATAATTTTTACAATCAATTTATACCAATAGAATTTAATTTACAGTCCAGAAGTAGTGGGGTGATAAATTTGGCCTTTTGCTGTGCTTGACACGAGTTGGACTTCGAATTCTCAAGAATAATTTTTTTCTCTCTATACTTCCGAAAATCTGCGTCACCGGTATGACGAAATAACCAAATTTTATTGGTGCAATTATATTTAAAAAAAATTAAATATTATAATTTCTGCCCCCCAAAAATTCATGAATTATGCTTATAGTTCGCATATCTTTAATATTTAGTAAACTTTTTTTTGATATTTATTTAAAGATGATTTATTTCCATTAAAATTTAAATATGTACTTATAGACTACTTTCTGATGTGCAATAGCAAATTGTTATTCACAGTTGGAAGTTTGATGGAATATTGGATTAAAGTTAGGCTATAGATAAAGAAGAAATGTAATGGTTCCAAAGCAGGCTGGAAGCAGCAAGAATTCAGTAATATAGCTACCGTGTTTACTCTATCTGTATGATTCCTTACTAAATTTTTCTTAAATTTTATGCTGTTGCTGTACTTTTAATAATGTTGCTATTATTTCAGTTTTCTTTAAATAATTACTTAACTTCTGCAGTGAGACAAATAATAATTGAAAGTAATTATCAAGCACTTAATAATAATAATAATAGTTTAATATACGGTCATTACAAAATTATAGTGATCTTCTACAGAAAGCATGTATCAATTTCACTATTAGAAGTCTGTCGAATGAGAGAAGAATCAACAATCACAGAGAAGTACTACTCGATTAATGTGTCTGGCACAGTTCATAAGCCCCGCCCTCCCTCATGACGTGTTAAACATGGCGACAGCTATGGATTCTCGGTTGGATTCGGAAACTAAACGTCAACATACAATACTTTTCAATGGCGTTTCTTGCAAAACAATCCACAACCAAGCACGACTGATTATAAACAATATTCAAGACTTCTGCAGATGAAGAAAATGAAACCAAACTCTGGAAAGCTACTGCTGATGTAACAAGCGTTGGAAAATTGCTGTTGGCGGCATTGTAATTTTAAATTTTATTTAAAATAAACAATTTTTTTTCATAACCTACCTTCAATACATTGGAGCTCGTAAAACATCGTAAGTATCATTTTCATTTAATATAAAGAATCAAAAATGAACAAAAAAACAGTAAACAAAGGAAATTGAAGAATAAAACGTAAGCGCGATGCCCTCTAGGGGACAGCAGGGAAACGACAGGAGAAGAAACTAGACAAATGCAATCCCTAAGCAAAATACCGATTTTGCCCGCCATTTATCCTCAGAAAATGGGCATGGTCCATTTTTCTATCATTTAACTGACTACAGCCACCTAATATTCTAAAATACATATCCAAATAACCATCCAAAAGTCTACGGACTACAGAAAAAGCCTTAAAATTCTTTGAAATTCTTGCAAAGAAATATTGTAAATATGAAATCTGATTATAAAATAGAAAGATAAACCTGGTCATAGAATAGGATTGGAATTTGTCTACTATTCCTGTCAACTCTTGCAGTAATAATATCAAAATAAATAATATCAAAAGTCTCAAATCATTATAACACTGTTAAAAAACATTTTTTTATGAATTTATTCTAGGATTTTTTTTTAATTGGCAGAGCAATGTTTCTTTTAAATATTACTTTTTTTCTTTTAATCAATAAATGGTATGATTACATATTGTAAAAGTTTTATTTATTTTTTAATTAATTAATTTTATTTTTAATATTTTTCTTTTTAAATAATACTTTTCATTCTACGCATGTGAAAACTTTACAATTCATACGTTTTATCTTACATTAATATAATCTCAAAACTCAAAGGACTTATGTCTCTCTCGTTTTATTCTACAAATGTCATAGAAACATATTGTTGTAATTCTCTATATTTCACAACAGTTACCGCATTCTTACACGAATAATGAAGGTGATGTTGTTGCGCGTTGCTCTTCAGTTATAATTGCTCAAAGACAGAATCAAGAATCTTGCTTGCTTGTTTCTCTGAAACTGCAGCTTCGGATAAGATTTCCTGCGATCTGCTGTAGAACACAGTTGTTTCCACCACTCAAGAGATGTTGGACATGGTGCATCATCATTTTCACCAATCTTCGTGGACAACACGTTTCCAGATCAACGGTCAGGCCTGAAGGGTTGGGTAGGACTAAGTTTTTGTTCTTTGGTAGCATGTTAAAGCATCCAGAAAAGCAAATAAAACATTATGAGTGAGGGAAAGAATAGTAAGAAGTAAACACCGTAAAACCAAAATTCTTTTCTGACTAAATTTTAGCAACATTGTGAAATAAGACTTACCAGACACAAATAAAGGATTCATTTTAATAACATTATAAAGTGAAAAATGAATTATAAATCATTGCAATGAATACATATATTTTGGAGTCATGATTACCATTTTTAAACGACAGAATTAACAAAGAAACCTCAGCAATATCAAAATTAAACAGCATTTTATGGGCTAAAGATATTACAGCAAAAACAAAAACAAACATACAATTGTTAAAGCACAATAACATATGGTTCAGAGACATGGCACTTAAAATCAGAAATAATAGTAAGATTACAATCAATAGAAATGGATTTCTGGCGGCGGTCGACAAGAATTTCAAGGAGGGACAAAATTAGAAATAGTCATAAAAGGAAACAAGGTAGGGATAGTGATTAGTTAACCAATCACAGTGCTTCACAACGGCTTCTGAGTCACCTTTACTTTAGAATAGACTGCGCCGGGGTGGTCAAGAAAATGCTCGCGCGAGTCTGTTTGCGACCTCATGCTATCTTACCCACCCTTATTTATATGGAATAATCGTCATTCTTAACTCAAACCTTATTAATGCACTGAATTCCTAATAATGATTTAAGAAAAAAGTTGAGAAACTGAAAAGATTTAAAATGGAGAGAAAAAAAATGAAGAATAAGAATTGCCCACGAGGGGATCGAACCCACGACCTTCACCTTATTAGCACGACACTCTACCCGATGAGGTAACAGGTCACCTACAACATTCAACATTCAGGCCATCTACAACTGAGCTAACAGAAGCCGTTGCGAAGCATTGTGGAATATGTGTCCACAGATAAACAAACCGGGGATATAAGGCGTCTTTCAGAAGCCTAAAATGAAAGTGCAAGGATCTCTTGTAGTCTGTAAAAAATAAACAATTAGGATGGTTTGGTCATATGAAGAGAATGAAAGAAGAGAGGTTGCCGAAGAAGATAAACGAATGGATGCCAACAGGAAAAAGGAAGAGAGAAAGACCAAAACGGACGTGAATGCAGGGAATAAACGTAGTACAGTAAAACCCCGCTAATCCGGCACATTCAATAATCCGGCTTCGGTCTAAGGGTTTTTTTTTTTACATTGAATACGCCTTCCGGGCGCTTTCGGCAGAGTTCGCGGGCAATCGGCTGAGGTCGGGCAAACTCGGCAGTGATATACAAATCTTCGTCCGCCATTTTGTGTCGTCAAGTGCTCACTTGTCAGTGCTTCGGTGCAGTGTCGCGAGTTTGAGTTGAGTTTCTGTGCTATGTTTTCTAAACCAAGCACCTCTAAAGAAGCAGTGAAGCGTAAAAATGTTACGCTTACAGTACAACAAAAGCTAGAAATAATTGATAGGATTGAGAAAGATGAGAATAGAAATAAGATTATGGACGAATACAATGTTGGTTCTTCAACAATCTATGACATTAAAAAAAAATAAAGAACAACTTAAAAAGTTCGCATCTCAAACTGTGGCGGTAAAAGACGTGGAGTCAGAAAACATTAAAAAAGCCTAAACTATACCAGTTGGATGAAATTTTGTACAAGTGGTTTTGTGCCAAAAGGTCTGAAGGAAAATCTATAACTGGGCCTATGTTAAAGGAAAAAGGTAAACAGCTCCGTGATGATTTGGGGTTGTCAGAAGCTGAATGTGTTTTTTCTGAAGGATGGCTTTATCAATTTAAGACTCGTCATGGAATTCGGAAACATGATTAAAAAAAACAAGACACTAGGTCTTATTTCTTACCAATGCAGTAAAGTACCACATACATATACTTTCCAATGTTATACGTATTATAAGTATTAACAACAATAATGTATGTACTTAATATATAATATCTAAGTACTGTACTATATTACTTAATGTACGAAATAAAGTAACTATACTGTACTGTACGTACTGTATTTTTTACATAAAAATATATTTTGTTGTTTTGTTTTTAACATTTTCCATCACCACCGAAATCAGAGAAATCACAATAGAACACGGAAAAATGGCCTGATACCTATTAATAGCCCTTTTGACTCTCTATTTTAGCGGTATCTCCGCTATCCTCGCAATATCGGCTATTTTTAGACGGCGCTCAGTAATCCGGCATTTTCGGTAATCCGGTATGCCGAAGTCCCGAACGTGCCGGATTAGAGAGTTTCTACTGTAATGTGAGAAAGAAGATTAGAAGATTAGAGGATGGGGATTGGGAAGATAGAGAGGAATGGAGAGGGTGATACAGGCATAAAATGGATACAGGAAGATGTCGAAGACATTGTAAAACCTGGAAATAAATATATTATTCAATTAATTTCATGAATTAGAACCGATTCTCAAATCTCTGAAATATATACTGTTTCATTCTAGTCTGAAGCTACTATAAACTATTGTATTATCTACAATAGACTACGAAACTAGAATAGAAATCTGTTAAACAGAAATATTCTGTTTGGTAGGAAACAGAATATTCCTACAACTGCGGTAATACAACAACGAATTTTATACTAGGTTTTCCGAACAACATATTTTAACATTCTATTATTATTCTAATTTTGTAAGAAGCTTTGAATTGAAGCAATTTCTACTGTACGTGGATCCGAATTTCAAATTAAACCTTCAAATTAAAAAGGCATAAATTACAATAACGTTTCATTCAGATTTGTTGAATAGGAATTTTTTTTTTTACACCCATACCAAAGTGCGACTCGAATAAAAAAAAATATACGGATTTCAGGTTCCAATGCCAAGGCTCTTGCAGGGTTACACAGTTGAAAATCTCTTTTTCCGATTCCGAGTCGTAAATGGGACGTCCATTCCGACTTCACAGTTCAATCTACGCTCATCCATTACAATCATTACAATTTTTCTGTCTTACAAATCTGTAATCTTACCTTACTGGTCTTGCATTGAAAACTCCTACATTTTGAAAACTCTCACATTGAAAACTCTTATATTTCTGAGGACCGGACTTTGCCTCTTCAGCACTTTCATAATTAATTTTCAAAGGAATAATATAAAAAATATTATTATATAATATAATATAATAAAATAATATAGCATAAAACAACACGCAAAAAATTAATATAAAGATGTATTAAATTTCTAAAAACCCGTTACATATTTTTTTTAATTGTCCATAGGGTTTAATAATGTATTTATTTGATAGTTATGTTTATGGTTATGTTGTATATTTAAAGTCCTCCCAGCGAAAGAACGACCGTGGACACCAGATGGCGCAATAGTAGAATTTGAATCGATTGTATATGTCAGTGTTTATGGCGGGAAAGTGTTTGGCTTCTGATTGGCGACTCTTAAGCGAGGCAAACCTTTGTGAATAGTTTATCTCGACAAACTTCAGTCCTGGAATGATTAAGAGATCATGGGTGTAGTTCAAGGTCAGAGTCATTCTTTCGCTTGGCGGGGAATAGTTGATTATTAACAATGCCTTTATAACGGTGACATTGTTATTGCTCCTCCATTCTTCATCCGATGAAGGTCTTTGTAAGGTTTGGCCAACACATGTAACGGTTTTTTTATAAAAAAAATTAATATAGATTTATATTAATTTAAGTATGTTGAGTTTTATGTTTGATAATTAATAGTTTGCACACGTTTACTTACTGAATAATAATAATGATAATATTTCAAATAAATCAAATTGCACTAAAAATTTCAATATTTGCTTCGTCATTCTGAATAATCAGTAGAACTGTCACAGAATTCTTGAAAGATTCTTCAGTTTCCTAAACGGAATAAAAAAAGAAATCTTACACGAGATGAAATATTAAGACGCATGGCAGCGCTATCTATACGAATAAAAAAAAAAGTTTTTCTCCGCATTGACTTTTTTTTTTCCTCTCCCGCTTCTTTAGTTGTTGGGGGCGATAAGTTCCTCTCGTTGACCGCTTCTTTGGCGAAAGCTTTCCACCCAAAAGAGACTTGAAATGGATTTTCGATTATGCACTTTCCACACCAACATTCGCATAGCATTTTGGAGTGAAGATATTTGCACAAGGCACGGGGAATTTCTTTCTCTGAACTGATGCCGAAGGGGTTGTATTAGGTCTCCTTAAGGAAGGTTTCCTCGTAGATCTGAGCTTCAACGTCGGAGGTAAGATTCCATTTGGAATGGATACAAACTGACTTCAATAACAATCCCATAATTCAATGTGAAATTTTTCTCAGACCCTATTTCCTGTTTTTCCTCTGCCATGAATGAAACAACCTTTTCCATAGAAATGGCATCGGTTTTCTTATCGTATATTGTTCTATTTCTCTTAAAACTAACATCCAAGAATTTATGTAATCGAAAAATAAAATGATCTATTTATACTTTTTTGTTTAGCAATTTACAATGAAACTTACAGTTAATTTTCAAAAAATGAAATAAAGATTATTGAGTTCCTCGTCTGCAGAACCAATTTATTGCTAAAGGTGAAGAATTGGACTGATACGTCTGGTTCATCTTTCCTTTCCAGAAGCTGTCGCGTGCGTATCACTTTCTTTCGTCTGTGTTTGTCTCTTCTACGAGTTGAGTACTTTGCTCAACTCCTTTGGTGTACTCCTGGCAACCGCTAACTTATTTGGCAGAATAGTCTACAAATTCCTTCCTTGCTAAGACGAACTGAATGCCAAGAAAAGGGCTCTGGGTGTTGTACTCCTGGCAACCGCTAACTTATTTGGCAGAATAGTCTACACATTCCTTCCTTACTAAGACCAATTGAATGCCAAGAAAAAGACTCAGGGCGCTATAATCATATCAGGTTTCCAGTTTCCGATTTCCAATCTAGTTTCTGATATTTAAATAAATAGCCAATAAAACGCAAAGGACCTTTTAAAATAGAAAACCTACCAACATTGTACTTTTATGTAGGATTTTACATGACCAAAATCTTGAAATTACACACGTATTTTCACTGGACGCTTAGCCTGAGAAGAGATGTTAAGGGAAAAATAGGCATCTAATTTTTTTCTGTACAGGATATTGCATAATAACGTAGATAGACACTTGAAAGACATTACTTTTATCGTGCAGTGAAGCTGAGCGAAATAGTTAGAATAAGATGTAATACTAGAGATTTTTTTCCAGAAAAACGGGCAATAATGAATAATAATTTTTAGCAACTATTACTTTACTTTTCTTAATTTGTTCTCACGATAAGCATATAAATATAGTTTAAAGATTAAAATATTACTGACTGGATTTTTACGGTAATTTAAGTTACCATCTAAACATTTTAAAATATATAGAATTAGATTTACTTTGGAAAACAAAAAAGAAGTATTTTAGCAATCTTAGAATGAATTGAGGAAAACATTTTTATTTATCGATTAACAATCGCCCTGTATTTAGTGATTAAAAGTTGTTAGCCATTATCGAATTAACTGTTCCTATTTATATTTAATAATTTAAAAAAATGACTGCAGTTCTGAGTTTTCTTGAATAACTTATACGGCCTCAGTTGCCGTGGTTTGCAGAATTTCTGAAAGAACAAAAGATGATTAGCCAGGTTTCTCGTGAAAACATCACTCTGTTGGATAAATTGATGCATGAAATTCTTCAAACCATGGCGACTGAAGCCACTGAGCTGCTCAATGACAAAAATAAGAATAAGTTGACAGAGATGCAGCTCAAGGCTGTGTTAATCGAGGCAATGGGCGAAAAAGAGGCGGAAAAAGTTAGCAATAAAGCATACATGGCATTGGCTAACTTTCGAAACTAAGTGATGAAATGAGATGAAATCTTGCAAGATAAAATGAGATTTCTTATAAATTATTCAAGAAAACTCAGAACTGCAAGCATTTGTTATAAATTATTAAATATAAATAGAAACCGTTAATTTGATAATGGCTAACAACTTTTAATCACTAAATACAGGGTGATTGCTAATCGATAAATAAAAATGTATTCCTCAATTCATTCTAAGATTGGAAAACAAAAAAAGAAGCATTTTAGCAAAGTATGTTATGTTATGTGGGGAGTGTGATAGCAGGGAAGCCGAGCAACGCGACCGTTGATCTATTTTTTAGCAAAGTAAATCTAATTTAATTTTTTTCAAAATGTTTAGATGTTAGCTTCAATTACCATAAAAATCCAGTTCGGTAATATTTTAATCTTCAAACTTTTCTTAATTGTACGAAATGAGTTAATGCTATAAATATTTATAAAATCATGATAAAGATAATTTAAAATTATCTTTTTCTATAGTTATTTTGTATAGCTGTATTACAATTACGATATATCCATTTTATTAATTGAAGTATCTTGTATATTATTTACTTAAGGTAATGATACAAATTTTTATTTGTCTTTTATAATTACATCACGTTTTATATAAATGTGTACAAATAATTGCTTTTATTTTAATGTCGGTAGTCAACTAGTACAACTCATATTATAATATTCTATTTGTATGCATCTGAAATGTAAGCCTCACTATTATCTTTACCAGCGAACAGAAAGGAAGGATTCCTGATGGAAAAAGTTTAACATTCATTGAATATAACATGCACTTTGAGAAAAACAGAAATGGGATTGACCACAATTTCCAAGAGGGACGCCTTCTTCAGTTTTCGTGCAGTAATTATTGTGGGAGGGCAGGAGAGAATGCTATTACAGGGCTAACAAAGTTGTACGAAAGAGCAATTCGTTGTAAGAAATTGATTGAGACCGATACATCAGCTGGGATTCCAACGACATTAGTGTATAAAGATTAAGAAAGAATTAGTTGCCCAATGAAACGTCAAGCGGTAAACAGGTGTTCTTTGTGAATTCCCATCAGCCCAAGTTCTTTTTGAGTCTCCATGTCGTCTTGTGGGGCTTCTTTTCTCCCACAACAAAGGGGAGGCATTCAACTGCTTCTTCCTGACGAGTGTCCCAAGCTCCCTGGAATCATTACTCAAGTGGTAAGTTATTTATGGGGCTTCGAATGCTTATTGAATTAACGCAGCTCTGCGACGTTTTTATTTTAGTGCAATCAGAAGAAGCTAAATTTAATTATTCATTGTATGTATTGGTCTAAGAGTGGGAGTAAATATTTATTAAGGCAAAATCGAATTTCTTATTTAAGGGATTCACATTTTTAACAAGAAAGAGAAAAACACAGTCATAAACAAATGTCTCTTATTTTTCTTATTTGGAGAAAATTATTTCAGAACACACTATTCACTTTAGAAACAAATGTAAAGATTTATGTTGAAGACACATTTTTCTTCAATTTGTTCTCCGTTTTTATAAATTGCACTAATTAGCATAACATTAACATTTTTTTCCTCTCGATTATTCTGAATATTCTATAGAAGTTACAGGTAAACACCCCATATCATAATTATTACATACATACGTCATTTGCGAACGATTTCATTAACTGCAAGGGTGTGGTGACATGAAATGGACATTTTAGCGCCCTTCCTAGTGCTTTGGGCATTCCAGGATATATATGTAAATAAATCTGATTCCTTAACAGTATTTATTAATGACGTTTGCATTTGAATTTGAGCTAACTATTCTTTAATGAATTGTTTCAATTCCTGCCTTAAACTTTTTAAAATATAAATTACATAAAATATAAACTGATATTGCCAGAAAGAAAGAGCGACAATCAACCACAATTCAATGTAATCATTACTGTCAAAGTTAATCAGTATCTAAGACATGTTTTTGAAAAACATGTTCTCGAATATATTAATAAATTACAGTGATACGGAAAGTTTTAAATGTTTTAAATGTAAAGAGACTTAGGATATATCATAAATAAGACTTTGTTCTTGCTTTTCAAATGCTGATTACTAGCTTCCTTTTTAAAAATAAGGTTCTTTGTTTTTAATCATGATTGTTTTGGAAAATGAGATTACACAAAATATTGTAATAATGGGAGTTTACTTAATATTCTACAACAATTGTGGTAGTCCGTGTTTGGTGAAAGTAGATTTACTAAAACAACTGGAAAAATTCTGTCTGGGAATAAGGGAGTACCAAGGGGTTCGAGACCTTTGGAATGATAATGTTTTCTAATGTGTCGCGTGTTTGCAGTGCGTTCTTGACCTGAAAATAGCCTACTTTAAGATATGAAGTAAAAGTAACTCAAGAAAGTAAAAGTCTAGTGAAAATTCTGTGCAACAACTGATATGAAATCTACTGAAGATTTCCTATCTGTGTTACGGAAGTATTGTCTGGCGATCACACAGATATTCAACTGAGCACGCAAATAGATTAAGAAAAAAAATAAAGGTATCTGGTATTTTTCAAAACATCCTTCACATTAATTTGCGTCTTTAAGACATTATGTAAGACGGTTTATTATCACACAATGTTTCATCAAATGCACATTTATTACATTGGTTAACATTTTCTTATAGTTCTCTTTAATACTGAAATTAAGTTTTTAAATAATCAATGAATCAATCGTAACGAAATTCCATGGAAATTTAACGATATTTCATTGTTGTAAAATATTAATAATCAAAAAATTTAATCCGGCGTTGCCCAGGGAAAAACATACTGAGAAGGTTTTTCATTAAGTCTGTTGTTTTTTGTTTTTTTTTACCTGGCTTGAACATGAATCAAAAAGTAATATCGTTGCAGTTGATATCTAGTTTCAAGAAATAATAAAACAAACCAGTCGTTTTCTAAAATAGCGGGTGTTTTAAATAAAACATGCGATGAAAAATGCATTTTTGTCAACCTGACTATAATGCTTCATAAAAAGTTTCGTGGTCGTGCTTTGAAATGTACTGCGGAACGAAAAACAACCAACTTAAATTTTTCATTAGATTATAACCTATTCTTGAAGAATATCCTTAAAAGCTACTGAAACCTTCAACTATACTGATTTTAAAAGTAAAACGTATTAAGGATGTTTTTATTTTGCTGTATTTCATGAAAATTTCTTGGTCAAAATTTCAGAGTACTCTTAAAAAAATGAAGGATTAGGATTTCCATAATCACATGTACAACTTATCTCAATTCCACATTAGAATAAAACTTGCAGAGGCAAAAAGTCGGTAAGTGGGGAATTTCTCAACTACTTGCAAACTGTGTTGAAATGTAATTGCGATCAATAAGCTATTTCCGGGATGTCAATATAACAATGATAATTCACCATCAGCCATTTTGAATGAGCATATATTTCAAAATGACAATATTACTCTTGCTCAAGTAATGGAAGTTAAAAAAAAAAATGCTGATTCTTGTTCAAATAAGCGTGAAGGTGTTGATTTATCTCTTGTCTCGTCCAGCTACGAAATTGAATATTTCCCTTCATTACTTGGAAAGTAAAGCAAAATCCCCACATAAATCAAGTCCATCACCGACAGAATTGTACGTGTGTCTTTGTCATTAAATCTATCCTTTTGCAAATGAAAATTAGAAAATGACTTATTATCATCCGAGTTTCCAACGATTCAATTCAGCCTCCATTCTAAGAAAGAGAACAATGGAAGATTTTTTGTGAGTTCTTTGAATAACTGAAATGAACTCATAAATAAATGAGTTAGAAAGGAAATTGTGTCACAGTGTAGACATTCCTTAAGCTTTTTCCAAAACAAAATAACTTTACAAATATTTCTTTGATTAAAAGAATATGAAATAAAGTTCGTAGAAATCTTTCCTCAGAAAAATCTCCATTATCTTTGTGAAATAAAATTGTTTTGTGTGATTTCTGAAATATACTTTTTTTCAATTACAGTGGTACCAGAAATGAAGTAGATATCTAAACTCAATTAAGAGCATGTCTCAGTTATTGCACTGTCTTCTTTACACTGGCACTAAATTTATAACTATCTGCTAATCTTTGTCCCGATAAATTTAAGTGACCTCAATTATTTCACAAACCTTTTGTGACCTAATGGTCTCCATATTATTATTTTTTTTAATTCAAAAATTTAAAACAAGCAAAAGGGTTTACAGTCATTAGAGGCAAAGAACATTTTATAAAAGTTCCATATTCTTCCTGTAAACTCTTCCTTTTCATTACTAGAGTAATATATTTACAAAAACTCCA
>JAFIDM010005346.1:22663353-22706658 GCA_023159025.1 Thereuonema tuberculata
AAAGATTATGTTGTTGAACACCAACAAAAAAGTATTACGTTTTATGATTTTCCTAAAGAAACAATCTAATTAATTTTAAAGAAATATCAAGAATACTTATCTTTCATGGATATTGACTGAGATCTAGAGACAACATGAATGTTATGAACATGAATTTCACTGTTTAATATACTGTTATTTTTAACTCGCCGTATCTTATCAGATTTATTGATTTTCAGGAATGTTTTACAGGTATCGTATGTAAAAGGATTTTAAAAAATTAAATAAAAAACTTGTTTCATCCATATAGGCTTAATAGGTTTTCAGTAATTACGATTTATTGATAGCAGGGGAAAGCGTAAAAGGCGCGATGGAAAGAGACCGCGAGTTTTTCATTGTTATGTTGGTCGGAGCCAGGGATGGCGGTAATTGAGGGGAATGGGGATTAACGGTAAAGGCAGGATGGTGGAGTGGGCATTCTTGCGCTAAAGGTTACCTACCACGGATGTTTTCTATGTTTTCCGACATTTTTTGTAATGGTTTACAATTCAAAGGTTATTATTTATTGCTTTACATACATTCAAGTAATTGTTAGTTAATAGATAGGTACGCGTGAACTTTGTAAACTCATTCTGTTTGGAAATTGTTTAAAAACTTAAAAAAAGATTGCAAACACTCCTTATAAATAAAAGGCTGCCTACATTTAAACTGAAATTCCAACAACTTCAGCCGGTCGAAGCCTGGTAAGACACCTAATATAATATGGCTCCTCTTGTCAATTAGAAGAGTATTTCAAATCAATAAGGAAACTAACTAAGTGTCTTAAACTTCAGAAATTTACAATAATGAACTTACCAAATTCAAATTCCTCTTTACATCAAGTAATGGATTAACTAAATGTAATATTCATACTTACTCTTCAGTTCATTTCTTTTGACAATTATTATACTATCAATAGCATCATCTTAACTCTGATATACATAAAGAAATATTTAATTACGCAAATTTTCAAAAAGGTTCTATTTTTTTCCTTTATAGCCTACATAATAACGAAGAAACAAAACTGAAAAATAACATTGATTTAATCATGAATATTAAGTCACAAACAGACTGTTTTGGATGTGGACACAAAATGAAGTTAAACTTTATATATGGAGAAAATCCAACCACAAAGAAAATAGTAGAAAGTATTCTTTTTAGATACAAGGGGACTTGTATCCAAACGAAGAGGTAGATGTAGATGAAAAATTTATGAATTTTGCTGGGGATTTAATTAATTTGAAATCACGTAAAATTATATATTTCGATGAATTATATTAGTAATAATCACCTTGTGTTTGTTAACAGCCAATAATTGCTTGAGAAATTGTTATCTCGACGGGTTTATACTTGATATATTAAATATTATTACAGTAGAGCTCCGATTATCCGCGGAATTGGGTGGCAAGGGTGTCGCGGATAGTAAAAATCGCGGATAACCCGAAAAAAGACAAACAATGAGGTGCAAACACGAAAAAAAAATATTTCAACAAAAAAACTACGTTTTATTATATAAAAAACATAATATGCAAAACTTTTAAAATATATACAGTACAGCAAAAACCGTTCTGCAGAGCAAGAACCTGCCACTCATCCACAAATTCCGAGAAGGCTTATAGGATTACGATGCACAATAAACCTGTCAGTAATTTTCGACCTTCACACTATAGGGCCTATTGTACTTTACCTGTTGTTGGCTTGATTAAAATTAGTTTTTTTGAGGTTCGTAATTAAAAAATTTTTTCGCGGCACTCACGGATAATCGGGGCTCTACTGTAAATCCATGCTATTTTTCTGTTTTGTTTCGAAATTATTACGTAAAGCTAGATAAAGGAAAGAAATATAATATTACCGAAAATTATTAAATATTTTTTAAATATCTAAGAGTAAAGAAGTTATTTATGGAATAAACAGATAAATTAACAGCAGAGTAAGGAACAACAATATGAACTTTACGAAGGTAAATGATGCAAAGAACTGAATAAATAATCCTTTTTAACTCCTAATACAAAATTAGCTAAAACTTTATTGCTACATATAAAAACAACAGCATGGATTTCATTGATAATTGAATTTTAAATAATTTATTTATTTTGAATGGACTAGAGATTATTTTGGAAGAATCACAGTATTCTCTAGAAATACTAAAAATTTTTTTGTATAAAATCTTACACAAATTCTTTTTAAAAACTGCAACTTTCAAAAATTACTGACAACTTCTTATCCTCGTTTATTCCTACAGTTCACTATTTCGTATGCATATATTTCCATTAAGAATTTACATCTGAAGTAAATATTTTGCGTCTTAAAGTGTTTTTAAAATAATTAAATTTATTACCCGCTACGTACAAAATCCGAGGTACACGCATTTCAAATGAGATATGTAAAATGAAATACTAATTATCGTAAAATTATTAAGAAGGATTACTGTCAGAATTCTATCAGCGCTTTCCACCGTCAATATGAATTATAAGCGTTTCTGGAAGATGAATTTTGTCTAGTAAGAGAAAGGAATGCTACTATGAGACTACATTTTAAATGTCGAAGTTCCTTTCAAAGGCCTCAAAAACCTACTAAAGCAAAGAAAGAAGATAAAATTCAACCTAAAAAGATGCAATGTACTAAAGAAGATGCAGCTTTCATTGGAGTAGAGTAGCAGGAATTCCTATTCCGTAAACTCATAAAACCGAGTTCGAAGATGCCTCCGCCTCGGAACGAAATTCCCCCTGCAGCCCAATCAGGTCAAATAATCACTCCAGACAAAGCCGTAATGAATTCTGGATTGCTATTCCCGGGGCAAGGGATATCAAAGAGCGACTTTCGTCAATGCTCATCCGAAGAGTAAATGGTATGGGAAAGGGATGATGGGAACTAAGGAGAGGAGGAGGGAGAAAGATTTCAAGACCCCTCTAAGACAAAATACGTCTCCGTTTTCCGCCAACTTTTTCCTTCCGAGTTGGTAATATCGGCGAAGGAGATCTTCAACGTGGCGAAACCTTCCTGCTGCGTCATTTCCATCTCTGAATTTCAAGGACTCGGAGAGCGAAGATTTGCTTAAATATTTCGCTGTAAAGGGGCCCAGCGCAAATTTATTCTATTGCAGCCGATTTCAACGATCAGATGATTCCGTTGAGTAGTCGTTTCTGAGCAAGAGGGTACAGCCTCCCAGCATCGCAGCAGAGCCCCCGGTCGCTTTCCAACTAGAACTTCGTGAACTTCGGCGCCACCAATGAATAAAGCAGATTTCAAAATTATGGATGAACTTCCACTGTTTTCTTATTTCCATATCTTTGGACTTCATATTTCTCGTCTCCTTTCTCAAGACGGATCTTGCATCTTTCTTATTCATTCTAGTTTTAATAATAAAAAAAAAATCGTAGAGGTGTTGAGATACAATTAAGCACTGCTATACCATCTTAATTGAAACAATGGATGAAATTTATGATAAAAAGTTCTCCTTTCCGAATGCACAATAGGATTAAAACATGGAAGTCAAAGCTTCAGTGTTGTCAAAATTAAAAACAATTGACTTCAAAAAATGCCTAATTTGATAGAAGGCAGAGTGGGATGTAGGGTTTTTGGAATGAAAAAATTAGGACTAAAATAAAATACGAATGTTCAGCATTGTTCATTTGGAACTAAGTAGGAACATAACATAGATAATTTCACAAAAACTGTTACATTTCTATGAAATGCTTACTTTATTTCAAAACAAATATAAACTCTCCTGAAATGACCAATATTTCGTCAATCGAACTGATAGACTTTTTCGAGGTCTCAAATGTAAAGAAACTAAAAATATACAAAATAAATAATTTTCTTTCTCCTCTCTTATTTATTTTGCATATTTATAGTTTCTTTACATTTGAAACCTCGAAAAAGTCTATCAGTTCGATTGACGAAATATCGGTCATTTCAGGAGAGTTTATATTTGTTTTGAAATAAAGTAAACATACAGATAAGTTAATTGAATAAATTCCAGAATTAGATACATTTTAGTTTCACTGCATTTTAGTTATGGGTACATCCCACGCGGACTTACTAGCCTAAGGGGACTCCGGAGATAAGGTTTTCAATTTTGCATTGACAGGGGACTGAGATAGAATTCATTAACATAAAAAAAAAAATAAAAAAAAATAGGTATTTATAATTAAATACTGAAATTTTATTAACATTCATTCAATGAAATAGTTCTTTCTCAAAATTATCTTAAATATTGTTTTAGGAACACTTCGTAGCTGTATTATCAATTTTACTGTTAGATTTTAATCAAGCAACATTCATTCTTACTAACTTGCAATTTCAGTATAATGATAAAAGCTAATTAAGAATTTATTGACAAACAATAATGAATGAAATTAATAGTTTTATAGATAAAAATGACGCTTCATTAGATAAGAAATATTTTTATAAAAAGAGATTTAATTTTTTTGTAATTATTACATGTGACAGAACAAGTACAATCAAAAATCTTCCAACGAATTAGACTCATAGATTTATTTTTACGTTAATGCTAAAAGAAAAGATAAAAAAAAGTAGTGAAAAAAAAAAAAGAAATTTCAAAGCAAGTAAGTTGCATAATAAAAAAATTACAAATCTAAAACTGATCAAAATAAAAAAATACCAACGATTAAAGAAATGAAACTTCAGCATCAATAAAGTCATCAATTTTGGATATATATTACAAAAATAACGGAAATATGAAGAATTTACTCCTAAACAGAAAAGGAAGATTTAAGATATGTAATCTGGAATGACAGCAGATGTAAGAACTATAATCTGAAGTAAGAGCCAGATTGTTTGTCAAATCTCTCATCTCTTTAATAAGGTGTGCTTTTCAGTAACTTTTGAAGATTTTAGGAGTCCAATGTAGCGCCTATTACTAGCTGAAAATATGACAGAAAAGTATTTGTACTTTTTCGTTGTACATGCAGCTAGTACAAGGCCCTACATTGGACTCCAAAATTCTGCAAAAGTTACTGAAAAGCACACTTTATCTACTATTTAAAAGGATAAATAAGGACTAATGTACTGGAATGTAATTTCAAAAATATTATTAATTTGGCTTCCATTGTATTTGACAGTATTCAAACAATTAAATTTGGTAACATTATTTAAAAGAAGTTTTAATCATTTGTTTTTTATTTATTTTCATTTTCCCATTAGATCATCTATTCATATGTTTTCTTAAAGAATTCGAACAAACTTAGCTATCATTAAAATTGCTTCTCTTGTGTTTCAGTATAATTAGCCGTAACTAGATGAGTTTATATAAGTTAATATTTAACTGTGGACCATAGCCAGTTGATTCGCGATCTGGAACTTGAAAATCCTCTAATGACACAATAGCCATGCTTCACAGACTCACATCTGCCACTGACGGTTGCTCTCACTTAATAGTCTATTTAGTCTATGCAGTTAATGTCCACGAGAAAATTCCGTTTTGATTAAGCTCCTCCTCTAACTATAGAACTCATTATTAAAGTTATCAAATCCTTTCGAAAACTTTTGGACATTAGAATAAAAAAATAAGAGAAAAAGCCTTTTGAAAGTCCTTAGAAGTTTCTATAAAATGTTAATAAACGTCACATAGTGTTTATTAAAATTTAATTTTTTATGTAAAGTACTTAGTTATGTATTAAATTCTTTTTTAATAATAAAAATACCTAAAGAGGATAGACCAGCATCGATTTTTGACATAAATTTTCAATATGCATTATTTATTCTAAAAGGTGTTTTTTGTTCATTCTTGTTTTGTAAATAATACTCATGGTAAATGTACAGAAATAGAGTGTAAAAACATACTTGGTTTCTTAGATTTCAAAATAATAATAATAAAAAAAAATATTTTTCATTGTGCTACCCTCATGCTTTCTTTTTATTTTTTTCTTTGAATTTGAAAGCAGCAATTGTGCTCCCTCTCTTATTTTTTACCAGAGCATCCTCCAACGCAATCAAAGACATGTTCCCACGATGAGTTAAACCTGCTAAACCTCCACTGTCCCTTATCCTCCTCTCCCATTATATCAGTGTGCCGCCATGTTTCCAAGAAGCAAGCCACGTAGACAACTTACCGAAAAACTGACAACAGAAATGGGCCAGATTGAAAGTAATGATTTACATTTCCTGAAGAAGGCCAGAGGTCCCGGATCGAAATATTCAGTACATCTCCCCTCGGAGTGCGAAAATTCCTTAGACAATGAATATATCCAGTATTATGTCCCACTCCTCCTTTAGAACCAAACTGTATAACCTTTGGATTCTTATAGATTGTTATGTTGGCTTCTTAGTTTGTATGCTAGCATCTTATGTTCAAATTGTTTTCCCTCGCACATAGCTGAAAGTGTCTAAGAACTCTGAATTTGGCAAACGATTGTCGTTCTGAGTCAATGTCATAAAAGGCTTGTTCGATGGATGTTTGAAGGTCATCAGTGTTCTTATTTCTTGGCGTACATTTTGTTTTTGACTAGGCCCCCCAAAAATAAAAATCCAAAGGAGTTAGGTTTCATGGCATTTCAATTGATCCACATCTTCCTACAACTTTCCCATGAAAAATTCCTCGACATAACAATGTACAGCGGACAATGTACAGTGAGGTAGAGCACCCACTTGTTGAAAGAAATCAAAATTATTGACAGTATCTGTAATCCTGGAACTACGTACCTTGATAGCATTTTCAAATAATTCTGACCAGTCACAATATCGTCAAAAAACCAAGGTCCGAGTATCCGTGTTATGAGATTCCACCCCAAACTTTAACGCCTTCCGAAGCTTCTAGACTACTTTAAGAGCTGATGACGGAAAAATTCGTAACTACAGTACAATCTCCTTTTTACCATGTTTTCAAGGCAAAAAAAAAACCGTTCTTCTTTAGTAAACATTGTTACAATAAAACAGTTGATTACACTGACTAGCAGCGCAATCTTGCATTAGTGATTGAAATTTAAGCTCTACATACTTTTGCAGTTGACATTGAAGTTTAAGCTCAGATTCAAATTGCCAACCAGTGCAGATGCTACAGTTAAAGATAATTTATAACAATGGGTACTGATTTTCGCACCACCCTGTTTAAAATATTAAAATACCAGAAATGATAGCTATTGAAAACCTGTAAAAGAAAATTTTTTGAGATGACCATGAATCAAACCAACAAAATCCTATTGGGACCAATGTGATCGATTCTCCCAGCGAGCTTCAACTATATACAGATCAGAAGGTTATTTTGAAGTTCGCCTGCTTAACCGCGCGACTGAAACCTAATCGTAGCTTTATAATGTACTAGAACAGTGGTGCCTTCCCGCGGCCAACCGATGTTTGCTGCGGCCGTGTGGTGTCAAACTTAAAATTAAATTTGAGCCTTTACATTGCTGCCAACAGAGACGTTGAAAATTGTCGTAACTTGCCATAGCAACTGTCGCAGACTTCACTATTGGAATGTTGGTATGAAACACAACTAGCTCATTACTTGAAATTTATGAAAATTACATTTATTATTAATTATTATAAATAGCACTGTCAAATCATTAATTAGTAATACATTTATATAAATTCATGTTATTTATAGTTATTGTTATAAATGACATTATCAAATCATTAGTTAGAAAGATACAGGTTGGGTGGGGGGGAGTGTTGAGGATGGGAAGTTCTCCATCAGAACTTTTATAAAAATATTGGCTCTCAGACTTCCTAAGGTTGTGCATCCCTGTGCTAGAAGAACATTAAATCTATCTGGCAGTGAAAAAAATAATTTCCTATCTCCATCCGCTTTTATATTATAAAAGAGTTATTCTCTCTGTTATTGTCATAAGACTACGTTTTTCCAATTTTTTTACCAAACTATAAGAGATAGATTGACCATGCAAATGGATAAAATGTAGACCTTTTTAAGACAAACAAAATGCTACAAAAATCTTTCGAAAAAAGTTTTTGGTTTCCAAGATGTCGCCTTTTAAAGGGTCAAATTTTGACTTTTTCTCAATTTAAACAAAAAGTATAAAAGTTGGAAGAGAACGTTACATTGAGAAAATATTGGTATTTGAAATTATATCGAACGATATATCACTCATTCACAAACGTTTCTACGTTTGCAAGATACATGCAAAAATGTATCGCTTTAAATTTTTGGAGTGTGGCGCCAACCCGCAATATATCCGAGTTATCCGGAGAAGCCGCAATGGACTGGAAAGTTGTTTATTCTCCGACGATCTCAACGTTAATTTGCTAAATAAATAAAGTTTGTTTTTTAATGCCATGTATGCAAAGGTTCCGGAGCGAAGTGACGGTACCCGGCTAGTTACCCCAGAGTAATGCTGTGCAATTATGCCTACATTTTGTAATTAATTAATTAATTAATTAAACTCATTTTTAGTGATGTTCCATTTTAATATTAATTTAAGGTAGGTTGCCCTAATATGGCCATGTGCTATTTTTCAATAAGATTTCAATTAGTGTCACCAGATGACTGCACCTGTTTGGAGAATACGTCTTTGCGGTACATTTCCCATCAACCATTAAAAACAGAAACCATTAAAACATGGACGACAGAGAGCAGTCGCCAAAAGTTTGTTTACACTGGATGTATTTATTAGACGAGGTGAGTGAGAAATATTTATTAATTGTAAAATTAATAAGAACTACGATCCATCCACGATGTCATTTATGAGATGGGGCATTGTTCTTTTGAAATGTGGATAAAAATTATTTCTGTTGCATCAAGTTAGGCTTAACTCTGCACAGTCATGCGTTCCTAAAATGGCCATCTAGCTTGTAACTAATATGGACACTTGGCCATATTAGGAACATGCCATTTGTGACAGTCGAATGACTAAGTTTACCTTCCAAATAATAAGTTAATTTTTATTAGCATTGATTAAAGTTCATTTTTAGGTGTTTTATTCATTTTGAACATACG
This sequence comes from Thereuonema tuberculata, assembly GCA_023159025.1. Lineage (NCBI taxonomy): Eukaryota > Metazoa > Arthropoda > Chilopoda > Scutigeromorpha > Scutigeridae > Thereuonema > Thereuonema tuberculata. Next base: position 22,672,283 of record JAFIDM010005346.1, read on the forward strand.
ATGATGAACTTTTTGAATGCTATGATTGTCAGAAATAACTTTTGCAAGCACTATTACCTGTGTACGTAGTTAACAACTATCTATAATATAAGTTTGAACATTATAGTAATGGTTTTCTTTCAATTACTCTTCACAATTAGTTTTCCTAATATAACCATATTAAGAGCACGTTGTTCCTAATATGGCCAGTTGTAGAGATTACGTAGGATTTAAATATTTCTTAAATCATGAGTCACTTTAACAGATTAAATGCAGCTTTAAGATTGCAACTTGACAAAGTATTAAAATTCTTTTGATATTGCCTATTAAGTATATACAAAAATCAAAACTCCTTAACGTGGCCATATTAGGGCAACCTATCTTATCGATTAGTATTATACAACATCACTTTTTTAATAAGTAACAATGCTTTAGTAACCAATTATGACAAAGACAATAGACTGTTAAAAGATTAACGCTAGTAAAGTTAAAAAAAAAAAAAAAGATATTTCCACTTTAGGAATATGATTTTTATCTTCCTAATTTGTGTGTTTAAAAACATCAAAAGTTTTCTTCTTTCAAACAACAATCTTCTCTTTATAAATAGGACCATTTCAACATGTTATCTTAGACGCCACACTGGTGAATTTCAACTTGAATTTACTGAAGATACATTTTTTTTGGCTTAGTTATGGCAGTGTTTCTTGGAGATTAAAAAATAAAAAAATAACTCATGTTGACTCAAGAGTTTACTCTTGCATTTAGGTTTTAAAATGTTGGCATTGAAGATTCCTTTCAATTTAAACAGTTCTCTAATTTTTACACATAATAATATTATTATGGATTAACAATAACAGAATCTATCTTACTAAAATCTTTTATTTCTCTGTCTGTCTGTCTGTCCGGCGTTATTGTTAATTTTAGTTTCCGTTGCTGAGAAAGTCAATAAAATTATAAATTATAAAATTTTCTTTTTTTTTCGTCTTGCATGGGTTTCGAACCGAGGACCTTCGTCTTCGCAGTCAGGAAAGCTAACCTTTTGACTATTGCTGGCCCCCAATATCCAATCCTACTTTTATTTATTTGTTCACGCGCTATCAAATAATGAGTTCCTTCAAAAAGGAATAAAATATCAGTTTTTGCCATAACCGCTTGGAGTTGATTCTTCTTGGATTATCTCATACTTACCAGGGGGAGACGGGGAGATGGCGTAGTTTTCTAAAAAAAAAAAAGAGAGCACTGCTATTTGAAGAAACTTAGCAAAATGAATGTTTAAGCTTCTTTTAAATAAAAAAAATAAACTTCAAAAAATAATATATAAAAAAAATCTTCCAACAGTCTTTTCATTCCCTTTATCATGTTACAAAACTTTGTAATTAACCCCCTCAAAAAAATAAATAATTCTTTTCTAGCATAAGATTGCAATCCTAGAAAAAATTATAAACGATATTTTAAATAAAAAAAAAAAAATATAAAATCTATTTAATGGTATCAAAAGTAGAATGCAACCACAGTTCATAGAAATGGAATAGATTTTTCCACTCTAACATTCCACAAGTTTAGATTATATCAGCCAAACCAGTTTCCAATTCAAAATCATTTTCTTTGTAAAAAAAAACTAAACTTTTTTTTTGGAAAAGTTAACAACTTTGAAATTCTTTGAAATTTTTAAAACACCATTCTTAATTTTATATACAGCTTTTTTAATAAAAGAAATTAAATTTTCATTTAAGTCGCCGTACCCAATGATTTTGAAAATTTAAGGTATCAATCAGAACCTTTCACATTCTCTCAATAGAGGAATTAAAAGATATGAAATGACGATGTTAACAAATACCTGATTAATCGAGAACAGATGTAGAAAAAGAAGAACAGACTAAGAACAAGTTGAAAGTATGAACAATTTTGTTCAACTAGAGAGAGATAACATTTGCTAAGTTGAAAGCCACGAGATTTGAAGCACGAGAGAACTTTTGGTTGCACGTGTTCAGATGAAGGCGTTCCGATGAAATGACGAAAAGCTGAAGACACTTTGGAGGGCTTTGAAAATGATTACTCATTCTCGTTTGTCATCTTCTCAATCAAACAAAGGGCGGTGTTGAAACATTAGAAGAAAGTTGTATAGCCTACAAAATGACTTGAACAAATGCCGAATGATTTGACTGAAACAATTAACAGCCATATATATAAAAATTAACTTTAAAATTAACTTTATAAAATATATACTATAACTTTAAAGTTTATATAACTTTAATTTTTAACCTATACCAATGCTATATTTATTATTATTAATCAAAACTTATGCAGACATTCAAGATGATTTGAAAAATTATAGAAACAACAAGCTTTCATAGCAGAAGTCATTCCAGCACAAAACAAGCCGAAATCCATTTTATACCAAAGTTGAAACTTAACTTAGCTTAAAAGTCTTCATTACATTTGCAAAAAAAGAAAAATAAACGTAATAAAGACCTTTGTATTCAGCTTTTCGTTTAGTTTGCTTGGCTTGATTGAAATGCAAGATTATAATCTTTCAATGAAACAACAATAATTTCAAAAACATATGGGTGGATAGGGAGCATGTCAGAATGTATTTTTTTCCTGAATATTTTTAAAGTTACTTTTTGTAAGTTACATATTTTAAGTTCATTTTATTTTATTCTTGCAAACTTCAAGTTTATAGAAAAGTATTTGAAGAAAAACACAGAGAATCTTGTTTCCATTAATAAGCTAAAGTATGAATTTCAAATGTAAAAAAAATAATCTAAATTTCAATTTAAAATATATTAAAACTTTGAATAAAATGTGAAGTAATATAGCCTTTAACAACAGAAAAATAGAAAAGGAACACGCAAGAAAAGCTCAAAAAAGAAATAGATATTAAATTCTAGTGTTCATTATATTATGATCTCTTAAAGCAGAAGAATGTTTCAAGTGTTAGCTTCGTTTAAAAATAAATGATTGTGATAAATGGGGAAATTATAAATATATTGAATGCCTCGTTTAAACACTAAAAATTATTCATAAAGAACAGAGAACAACTGTTGAGACTTAACATTTATTAATTGAGAATGAGAATAAACAGATTAGTTAATTTCTCCAATAATCATTTTAAAAGACAATTATATAATTTATATATTTTCTGCATAATATCCACTGATTTTAAGTAGTGTTGAATCATGGTGCAGAAAGAATTTGTGATCTGTAATGAATTATATATCTCCTTTCACTGAATGAAGTGAATTATTAAAATTGAAAATAATGAAAAGTTCAGAGGAGAATTAAAAATAAAAAACAATTTTGACAAAGAAAAGTAAGAAATAAGTAGAGATAATGTTAAAGATTACAATCTATTCATCTTATTAATATCGGTTTCGTACTATATGGAAAGATTAAAAGAAAGGATTATCCCTAAAACTTGGAACGATTTATCAATGGTTCTCCGATGAAAAAATTTTTAAATACAAATATAAAAAATTTGAAGAACCCTAAATATTTAAGCAGAAATAAGAAACCACTAAAGAAAGAATATAGATATTACACCAAATATTGAAATAACGGCGTTTGAATAACATGGGCAATTTAGAACTTCATACAGTACTTTATTCAAACCCTTCATTCTTATTGCAAAAGTGCCTCGAATAAGAATATTTCCAAACATATTCTTTTATGAGAGTAAACATTTATTTCTGTCTTTCAGACAAATTTGAATGTTATCAGTTGCAAATTTAAATTCCATACAAAGTGCGGCGTGCACCAAGACTCTGCCAAAGCGGAGGCCAGCTGATTAGCCGTTACTTGTGTGCGAAGATCTTCAAATAAAAGTCTGTGTGCACCAACCACGTATTTCTAAAAATGACTGCGATGGGTTAACGTTAACATTTAATGTCATTTCCGGATCATTTCTCGCAAATGCAATATTTTTGAAAAAAAACCAAAAAAAACACGTATACGGATTTTTTTCTTGAAGAAAAAATTTTTAGGAAATGAATCTTGAAATGAATTAGCACTAAGTAATATGATTTTCGGAACTTATTAATACATCTAATTCATCGTCAAAAACCACAGGAATCAAGAGTCAGCCATCCTGTAAAAGGTGAAAAACGCGTGTTTTGCATTTGAGAAATGACATAACACATGAACATTGGGCAGCTAAATTATTGTTTAACAGCAATTTAGCCATCTACGATATTGGTGCACAGAAAATTTAGAATAAGGGATGATTTGAACAATTCTTAATTACGTTAATTCAAAATATACATACATACTAATCATTTGGTTTTGGTCTTAAAATTATATTATGTTATATATATATATATATATTTTGACGATTTAGTAGGATTCACGATCAAATATTTTCACTGATGAATTACATTCCTACTGCAGCTCACTTACTTAATGTTGGACTCGTTAACTTACAATATTCCAGTCTATTTCATATAGTGTCAGATCTCAACGATCCATGCTAATTTTTAATTCTTTCAATAATATATTTTATTAGGTTTCTGAAAGACGCCTTATATCCCCGGTTTGTCTTTCTGTGGACACATATCCCATAATGCTTCGCAACGGCTTCTGTTAGCAAAGTTGTAGGTGGCCTGAAGACTGAATGTTGTAGGTGGCCTGTTAGCTCAGAGCGTCGTGCTAATAACGTAAAGGTAGTGGGTTCGATCCCCTCATCAACTTAAGTTGTTTTTTTTTTTTAAATCATTATTAGGAATTCAGTGTATTAACAAGGTTTGAGTTAAGAATGACGATTATTCCATATAAATAGGGGTGGGGAAGATAGCAAGGGGACGCAAAGAGACTAGCTCGAGCACTTTCTAGACCACCCCGGCGCAGTCTATTCTAAAGTAAAGGCGACTGAGAAGCCGTTGCGAAACACTGTGATTGGTTTACGAATCACTATCCCTACCTTGTTTAAACTTATTATTGGTGTTTTAATTAATGTGTTTTTTTTCTTTTTAAGGCAACACAGAATATTAAAACTATTAAACAATTCACAATTTTTATTCTTCGAAGGCATTCGCAAAATATTACTATTTACGTTTATTCGCTTCATGCCATATTGATTTGTATTTAAATTTTATTCAATGGCAAATATTGTCATCAAACGAGATCTGCATCTCGCGTTCATTTCAAAAACACTGATTTCCATTTTCAATATTATTCGCAATCTTCAAAGATGTTACTTTGCGTCTCTTCTCTTCTTTTAGAAGAATTATTTTGAAACAACATATATTTTTATAATAATTCTTCATGACCACATGTTATCCTTTAAAACTCTTTTTAATCGTGATATTTCGCAATCTTTTATCAAGATTGCTTCAATCGGACGTTAGGTATACGTTTCAAAAACTCATTCCCTAAGATACAGAATTCATAATAATGATAGAATTTACAATGGTATAGTATTTGTAAAAAACAAGGGTAATACATCAATAATGCTACGTTATATTCAAAATACAATATAATGGGAACATAACATTCTTGCTTAAAGAATTACCCTTGTTTTTTACAAATGCTATACCATTGTAAATTCTATCATTGTTATGAATTCTGTATCTTAGGGAATGAGTTTTTGAAACTTATATCTAACGTCCGACGAAGCAATCTTGATAAAAGATTGTGAAATATCAAGATTAAAAAGAGTTTTAAAGGATAACACATGGTTATGAAGAATTATTATAATATTCAGTGAAATCCAGTTTTTTTAACATATATTTTTGTTTTCAAAGAAATTCCGCATATTTTTCAGTGCAAAAAAAAGAAAAAAAAAAAAAAAGGAAAAATTGAAAACCGAAAGAAAAAAAAAAAAAATTACCTTTTTGTATGCCTGTTTAGAAACGAAAGTAAATACGTTCCCACAGGAAGTAATAGGTCTCTAATGTTGCTTGGAAGTCTAAACGTACTACCCGCTGTTCTAATAGGTAAGAGCACATTAATTTAATAAGAACTTTTAGTGAACATTCGATGAGAAGGAAAATATCGTAAAATTAAGTGATGATCTCCCATGGATGCTTTAAAACCACAAATGCCAAAGACTTTCGGATAAGATAGGTTACCTTTGATAAATTATGAACGAAGCATCGTTTATGATGTAGGTAGTTTCTAAACGCCTGTAAATAAAAAAGAAAACAACAACTAAATTTTTTATTTAATTTTTGAGGTTACGAATACCCCTTGCGTTAAAGGTCTAATCGAATTTACGACTGCACTTAACTTTTATGCACTGATGTTAGTACCGACAAGTATATAAAGTTTAAGGATAAAAGAACAGACATTCAGAATTTTTCTCAAACATGTTTAGTAAACTTCCCCGTTAAGATATGGAATTTAGCATTCAAAATGACATACTTATAAATTCTAAACTGCTTTACACCCAAATTTCTATGTCAGAAATTAAGAAGATATGCATTGGGTAATATGGACTGAATAAAGACGGGTTGCTTAATTCCAGGGTTTTAATTGTAGAATATTCCAAGATTGGGGAAAAACAGGAAGCGTAAGTAGAAACCTTAAAGCCGCAAGAAAGATTTTTCCGGAATCTTCAATTGGTGACACGAATCTGAATGTCTCTATTATGGGTGCTTGAACTCCAAGTCAACAGAACATTGGTTAATGGGCAACATTTGTGGCAAGGGAGCCCATTGCACTCAGCCAGGTGTAGAAAATGAAGATGACGCCGCGGTTTATGTTTGTGCTTTAGGGTGTTGGTAAAGGCTAAGCGAACCACTAGTTCACAGATAAGGACTTGTATTGTTATTTCTGGATTGGCTTCGTTACTTCTTCCGTAATAATTTTGTAAGCAATTCAAATGGGCTAGAATTAAGATATTGTTTTAGGATATTTTTTTAACTAAAACTTTTATCATTTTCACATCTTCTAACTTCTAAATAAGTTAAGAATATAGTTTAATATTATCAATATCAAGTGTTCTTTATTTATTACCCACTACGTTTCAAAAAATTAAAATCTATAAATATTATAAATATATAGAAAAACTACGAATTATGAAATGTTGATTTTTGTTGTTCTCAACTGCTTAATTTATTTTAAATATATCCAATGCATTTTGGAATACAATTTACAATATGTACAGCCTATATTTAAAGCGATCAAAATAAAGTTCATTCATGAACTTTGGAATTATTTGAATTTTCTTTACTTAATTTTTTATGTGCATAAGCCCATAAGTATGAACGACACGAAGTATGAAAAGGATTTATTTTTCAACCATGTTTGGAAAATGATATCAGGGAAGAAGAAGAAGAAGAAGAAGAGATCGTAGAGCTACTTATTGTAAATTTAGTGATCATTTCTTAGTTATCCCGAATAAACGCTAAAAGTCATGGAGAGTTTGTCAAATAACATCAAAGCTATTGAAGAAATCTTTATTGCAATGTAATATTAGCATCGAATGGGACTTTTTATTTCCGGAAAAACCTTGTATGAGGAGACTTTTTAAAAAGATCAAAACTTTTACAGCTATCAAAATGAAAAAAAAAACTAAGAAGATATCGTTAGACCATATCTTCTAATAACATTTTCAATTTGATGGTATTTTTTTCTGGAAAATTCTGTAAAAGAATGTTCTGTTTTTTTTTGTTTTATTCTTGTTTATTCTTGTTTTGAAATTGTTCTTTCAGATAGGATCGCCAGTCAAAAAAGTTTCGGTATCACTGTCAACTATTTCAAATTAATAACTCTTGTTGTTGTTTATTTTCGAGATTTTTTTTTGACAAACTGTCCTTAGACTATAAAATTTTCCAAGCTCCTATGTTAAGTAATATTGACTACAGAAAGACATTAAACCGATATTTATTATAGAGTGAGTTTAATTTAGTCTTTAATTAGCATTATTAATTAACTTTCTCACCGTGTGTCGTAAGTAAATTAAAATACTTTCCCTACTGAGAAATAAAACCAAGCAAGGTGTTAGGAGATTCCAAGAAAGAAATAATTATAATAGGGCCAAAAAAAGGCTAAATTTTAATTATATTTATGACTCGTATTTCCAAAGGCTTATTAATTTTTATTGAGATATTAAATATATGTGAAGATAAAACTAATTAATAAGGCCGAAATTATCAAAAGAGGTGAATTTTCAGGTGTCGGAGTTATTAATGTAAAATAGTCTATAATGTCAATAGATATCTCTTAAATCACACTTTACTATTAAGCAATTACAATAACAAGTTGAACTTATCAAGCATTCTGTAAGATTTATATTTACGAAACAGAGTTCTTGTTAATATACTAGTAAAAATAATATTAACAAGAAATATGCTGTCCTTATTAATTTTGATAAAAATTGGACCCATGGAAGTTAAAAACGCCAATGTAACCAGAAATACACATGAATTGTGTGGTATGCTTAAATTGTACGAACACTGTGTTTCATGCAGTTATTTTCTGGTGATTGAATTACAGTATTTGGGTTTTTTCAAAATTTTGATAAATTAAAAAAAATAATATTAAATTTTCGTCATATTCATTCATATTTAAATAATATATAAATTAAATGCAAAAGTATAAAATTACAGGTTAGGAATTCATCTTGTCAAATATTGTAGATATGGAACATCCTACTAAGAACCCGAATCGCATTGCAGCCTCCAAAGCTAAAATAAACAATTAAAAAAACTCATAAAAAATAGTACTGACGAAATTCAATAATCATTTCTGGTGATTCTTGCAGGTGACTTAATGTAAATTTTATAATTATAGTTCATCTTTTCATAAAGATATTCTGTAAGATACACCAGCTTGAAGCACAACATCTCTTCGTCGTTTGGTCGATCTTAGTATGTTTTAGTTAATTATTCCTCCTAAAAATAATTTTGCCTTTCCTTTTTCTTAATTTCGACAAAGTTTACACTATTTTATTATTGAAAATTGACTGAATTTGGTCAAATAATTTTAAAGTTACAGTAACACATTGGATCTTTTTCTTATACGATCTTATTGATTAATTTCGAGCTCATTTTTAAAAACATTCTTAATTACGGAGTCGTAATTATGTGAGCATAAAAGCCTTAACATGTTAGAATTTATCTTGGATATTAAAATTTTTCATATTGTCATTATTCCGTTTTATGATTTTAATATTTTTATATTTTTATTATCAAGTTGAAATTGCAGCAATTCTGATATTAGCAACAGAAAAAGCAATTAACTTACAAGTTCTTACTAATGGACAATGAAATAGATTTTTTTTTTCGAGAGGAAAACATAATACAGTTTTTTTTAAATCGTATTCTAACTACCTTTCTGAATTTTTGTTTTTCAAGGAAGGACGAGCGAAAGCTCTTTCATTTACAACTTTTTAAATTGTATTCCAAATTCAAGTTGTTACTTCTTTTTTGATTTGCAGATGAGAATTTCTTTGTTTGTTTTGGGTATCTACTCTTTTCGGATTACTGCCTTTCAGTTTTCACATTTGAAACAAAAAAAAAAGTTGCTGCAATGCACTCTACGTTATAAAGCATTTAGAAGTATAAACAGGCGCTGATAATACTAGTGGCGTGTATAATTTAGGAATCAATTTACATATTTTATCACTTTACTTCTACTGTTAATATAAGAAAGACCGTCTAAACTGAAAAGCTCCGTAAATTATCAGTGCGCTGACAGTAATCTTGTTCGAAGGAGCATTCTACAACAATTTGCCGGGTAAAATATTGGGATTCGTCGTCGGAAACATGAATAGCAAGGACACGAAAGCCGATTCCATTCATCTACTGGAATTTCCAGGGAAAGAAACCCAACAAAAGATGTTTGCGCGGGTTAAGCACGTGAAGAGTATTATCTGTTGGTAGCGCTTTGTGTAGATAGAGCTTAAGGTATTCACCATATTGTTGATGAGGCTTGTTCGTAAACATAGCTTACAATTCTGATTAAATAGAATCATAGTGAAGAATAGGATTGGAAAATGGAATAGCCTTGTTACATTGCAAAGTGCCATTAGGAATCTTTCACGAGAATCCTATTTGTTCTCTTTATCAGTGGATCTCTGTAGCTTACATTTAAGGATATTTTCGGTAATCTGTTTACTAGAAAAATAGTTCTACAGAAATTTAGTTGAAGGGAATTGTCATCTATACAATTTTGGAAGATTTTGCCGAGTTTTTCAGGATTACTATAAATATTATTTCATATTTCTTTAAAATTTATTTTTTCTGATTGTATCTAGATTATTGTATGATTATTAATTCTGATTATTGTATGTTATATACCTCATTTTATTTACCTATCAGTATAACTTCAATGCGATTGAGCAATAGGTTATGATAATGGAATATAATTGAATGAAATAATCTAGAATTATCAATTTTACATAATATAACCTTTGGTCATCACAGGATAAATTATTTTTACATTCAATTACTAATCAGCAATATGATAACCGTTACTTATTTAGTGACGCTGTATAAATAATATCGAGGTTTCGAACTGAGGTGAGACCAGGTATTTCTTATACTGTGGGAATTTTCTTGCTTTGTTGTATAAAGACGGTTCTCTGTCTATTTTGCGGATTGAAATCATTCAATAAAACTCAAATCAGTAAGAAACGACTGCTTCCAGAATTACATATTGCTAAGTTTTCTAATTCTCTGTAGCCTCTAAAATTACAGAAAAGTTACATTAATTAAAGACATATGAAGAATTTATTGTAAGAAATCTTAGCATATATTTACGTTTGTAGGACATTTATTTGCTCTTTCGTGGGATCCTTATTAAAATATCGCAACTAAGTTTTTGAAAAGGGTTATTTGTGAAAAAAAGAAATGGCTTAGTTAATTAATATACTTCAAGCAAAATATTACTCCGGGTTCTTAATTTTTTATGTATAAAAAACCCTTAACGATAACAATCTAACTGAAGATCACTTTGATCAAATCTCCAAAATTGCTCTTGCATTTTGAACATTATTTTATTTTCCTTTTTAAATTTTGAAATATCATTATATCGTTAACTACAAGCAAGAGGGCTACGGTGCTGCGCTTATTTAGTCAACATAAATAAAAAAATTAAAGTGTCCCTCTACAGGCCTTGACAGGCCTTTGGGGCGCGGGAGGTCAGGCTCCCAGCGTTTCGTGGTCAACGGGACGAAGTTGAGATCGGGTGGTCAGCCCGACGCCCGCCCGCCTTTAATTGCCGGGAAAGAAACCCGGGACCCATTCCACAGAGGGCTGGGTAGACCCTAGGACCCGCTTGGAGATGAAAACAGCATGGAAAAATCCCCGCCCTCCGCTGAGGCTAGAAATCGAACCCCCCCACCTCTAACCCGCAGCCAAGCGCCCTGACCACTCGGCTACCGGGCCCACAGTCAACATAGACAATTGAATGTGGAATTTCATCCTATTTTAATGTAATACAGAAATTTTACATTTCCAGAACAACCAAATTATGTTACGGTACTACAGAACGAGTACTAATCAACAAATTGTAAACTAATTAGTAAACCATGCTACACTTCAAAAATGAAGTTCTTTAAGGCGATCTTAAAGTCTTAGTAAGATTAAACAATGAATAGAAAAGTCAGAAGAAAAGAACATGCAGGAAAAACAAATGGAATCAAGAAAAATAAAATGACAGATATAAACTACGACATAAATAAATGGATAGCTTTAATCAACTTTTGAAATTAATATAATTTCAAAAGAAATGTGATGAATTATTTAACAGAAAATAAATAAGAGGTATTTGAGAAACAAATTACATTAGAAGATTTGAAAGAGGAAATGACAAATAAGAAGAAACAGAAGAAGAAAATGGTACGATTCCTCATTCATCACCGAGTGTTCTTATTTAATCACAGGATTCACGAGTGATTTGTTGTAGTTCTAGGATGGTGGAAGCAATTTGTCATTTCACCTTACAAGGAAAAACCTCTTCTTTACAGATGATTACCTCAAGTTCGCAGCCCGGCTGACATGTCATTAGTCTGGTTTTAAACTGTGTGGCACTGACTGTTCCCTTTTCCCGATCGTCATTATATTATCGGCTTCTCTGTTAGCAGCGGACAAACATCATCCGAAATCATTAAGACCCATTAATAGACTTGATTGGTTTCAAATCAACGCCTAGTTTTGTAGATTTCATTGCCCTAATCGATATGGCTAATCCAGAACGACGGCTAGCACAGTTGATTTCCAATGGCGGGAGAAGGAACCGAAATGGGTTTCACCCTAATTTCATTATGGGAACCAAAATCGTGGTTTAAGAAGTTTCCAGATGTCAACCCTTATTTAATGCGAGGATAACTTCAACAAAACTGTAATAACAGTAATCGGTGACTTTAGGAACATCGATTGTGTAATGAGTAAACAAACTGGTTTCGTACGGAATGATTCACATATAAAATGTTTATTTCTCTAATGTGTCTCTTGTATGCTATTACCACATATCATAACATCAATGTTTCGAACCCCATTATCTTACCACAGTGCCTGACGACTAACCGTTACAATGATCAGCCCTCCATAATCAATACTTTATGATTCCCACACCCATTAATATTCTTCGTTTCGCCGTTTCCATACCGCATACGTTCAATACCTTTGTATTTACCTTCCAGTTCTGGTAGGGTAGTTCACCCATAAACTTTCAGTTTCTCCCTTCTCTCATTGGTTTTTCGCCTCTGTGTATGGTATTTAACTGAACGCATTTGTTCTTAACGTTCGTCTGGTGAAAGCTCCCTTACGGGAGCAGAAACTAGTAACGGTTTTTGTTTTTAATTTATCGTGCATTTTTAATTGCAAATAACGAACTTAGTGAAGTTTAGCTAAGTATGTTTCATGTCTTACATTTTATCAATTCACAAGTATTAGTGTTATTCATTATTTTTTGTTCCCAATTTATTTTTATTCTATCTCTTATCGAAAGTAGTTTATCTAAAGTGTAATTTTGATCAACTTCAAAATTATCATCTTTGATTGCAATTGATTTTCATGAGCAATTTAAACGGGCCGTCCTTGGAAAATGTAGATCACTTCATTTAAGAGTTCGTTTTCTGGAACGGGCTTGTACGTTACTGTTTCCTATTTTATATTTGTTTTTTTTCTAGAAATATATCGTTTTCGGAAAAAAATACTGGAAATATTTGAGTCCTGCAGAAATTAAACATGGCAGAGAAATCAAAAGAAAAAAATTAAGACTTGTATAAACTGAAGGAAACGCAACTCAGATCATTGACACACCTATTTGTGATAGGAGATGACGAAGAGGAAAAAGTACAGTATTGAAGACATTCAATGTCTTTATGTCTGAGCTCTTACGTAATGCAATAAATTCACAGAAACTTGTGTAATGTTTGTATCGCATGTTGTATTAGATTTCCTGTTTACATTGCCATCTAGTCTTAAATCAATAAAATTTGACATCATTGGCAAACAAAATTTAAGTTTTAAGAACACAAGAATAAAATGTGATAGCGTTTTGCACTCTTTCAAATTGAGTTGCTAAAACTTTTGCTCATCTTAAGAGTAAGTACCTCTCAAAAGTTTGATCTTTGTGAAATACTTACTCTAATTATGATCTATTTTCCAAATTTTTCAAATGAAAAAAAATAAAAAATAAGGTATAAGGTTTATTATGCTAGAAAATGGAATTACTTGCTGCATTCTAGATTGTATCATCAGAGAAAATATTTGTCTTTTTTATAGCTAAAACTTACAAAGTTAATCGAAAAGAATGCAATGAAATATGAGAGAGGTTCGTAATAAATTCGCTTTGATTGGATCAAAAAAAATTGTAATTAAATGAGAAAAATAAAATGAAAATTCGTTGTTATCTTAATATTTATGTGAGATATATTCTTGAAGATGGACACATGCTGGAGAAGATCTAGTTCTTATATCTGCTTTTGAGATTCTTTTTTATACATTTTGTTGACAGGTTTATTTAAATATTCTAATATCGCAGAAAGTATAGTTTCCAAATCCACGAGCAGCTACTCAAAACAGATATGAAAAGAAAAAACGTTTTCTGTCGATAAAGCACCAACAAAATCTGTCATCACGACAGCTAATTGACTCTTTCAGTCACATGAGAACTTTTAAGTTGTTAATCCCGCACTATTAGTCTAGAAAGTGTCAGGAACCATAAAACTTACAAATAGAAAATAAACCTATTGCATAAAACAGTACGATCGATTGGATCGATCCTCTTCAACACTTTTTCGAAAATGTACTTTGTAGACACTAATAAAATAGTATATTAGTCAAGCCTTACTTTAACATTTCAGATACAGTCCGAGCACGACATCTTGATGATTGGAAGAAACCCTACGTGATTATAACATATCTGTTTTTCAGGGAATCTCAAACATCCGTGCCTCAAAGCATAGGGCATAATAATATTTAAAAGAAATACGTAAAACTTAAATATAGTAGTTAAATCTTATACTGAAATCAGTCAAACAATAACTAATAGTATAGCATTTCCTTTTAAACATCATTAAAACTAATTGTTTTTGGTTTTTTGGTTTTATTATTGTAACGTAATATTCCTCGGAACCTATGAGAGATGATAGTGCTGACGTCTAGGGGTCTGGAAATTTTCCAATCGTGAAGATACCGTGGTCAGACTAAGTTCAGGAGCTCATCGATATCAATCATACATAACATCAAAACAACAAATGTAGAGCACAATCTTCAGAACGTTATGTATCACTACAAATGCTGTTATCTCGTTGTTAGGACAACTTTGAATATTGCTGCAATGATATATTCATTTCTGTGGTTGATAACCGTTGTAGTTCAATTGAATCCGTATCAATCTAAAATATGTAAACAATGCCATAATTAGCCAACATCCACATATTGCATTTCTTATTCTGGCAGGAAAGTCGTATTGCCACCCAAATTTCTTTTTATGTTCCAAAGTTATTACTTCTGAGTAATGAATAGGCAGTCGTTCATGATTTTTAATTAATTTCTATTATTAAAACTTTCATTGAATAGAGATTTTATTAAACGTCAATGCAAACAAATTATCGAAATGGAGAAAATTAACGTTACTTACAGACAATATTGAGAAATATATAGAAAAGAATAAAACTAATGGTTAAAATTGCTAAATAATCGCGAATTGAAGCTGTTAATTTTGCTAAAACCTCAATTGAATGATAGTAATTTTGGAATTTGAAACTTTTTGGTCAGAAATCAATGTTCTACAGCTATGATGCAAACTTTATTTTTAGAAACTAAACATAATTCATGAATGTCTTAATTCATTTTTGATAAGTAAGGCTTGAACTTTTATCTTCCAAATATCAAAATTGTCTTTCGTCAACGGTTCTACAATTCTATGCATCTTTCCCGTTAGTTCCGAAAATTAGGCTTAAAGGCTTATCACTTTATTTCAAAAGTATTTATTTCTTTTCTTTTCTAAATAGTTCAGGCGCATTTGGAAGTGTTGCTGGACCATAACCTATTGTTTTTTTGTGTTTTAAATAAAAGTCATCAGAGTGTTTTGTATTTCATTTGATCATATATTTAAAACTTAACCTACTTTTTATTGTAAGCATCCAAGATGTCGACAACCATGTAAGTAGGTTAAGTTTTAAATATATGATCAAATGAAATACAAAACACTCTGCTGACTTATTTAAAACACAAAAAACAACAAAACTTCTTACAAAACATTAAGTATAATTTTTGTTCCGTACAATTAACAAACCCTGGAAAAAATAATGTTTAATAACAGGATGAATACGGTATTAACTTTATGATTTCGAAAATTGTTAATGAGTATTGCATTTCTGTCGCATATTAATGATATTCTTTAAATGTTTGTCCTAAATACGCTGCGCATAAATTCAGTAGAAAATATGTAAAATGTATTGAAAAGACATTCCTCCCGATTCCTTTCAGAATCTCTTTAAGAGTTTCAATGTTCTTTCCAGTGATTGTTTTTTCACTTGATTATTTGTATGATTCTGCAGAAATTGTATGTGCTCAATCTAGTCCACAGTTTTCTTAATGATTCTATAATTGTTTTGGTCTAACATGCCAAACTGGACTAAAATCAAGTATTATTCTTGCTCTCGTATATGCTTTGACAAAAATGAACGGTTTTGGTATCGTTAATTACGTTTTCATTTGGAATTTCAATAATTTGATCATGGAGAGTCTGAGATAATTTTATTTTAATAAATTTCCAAATAAAAATGGATGAAAAAAAACTGAATTAAGAATTATAAATTATAGAATTTATTTATTAAATTAGAAAATTGTAACAAATATTCATTCATGTAAGCAAAGAATGAAGATCGACAATTACTTAAATTCATGAATATAACACAAGAAAAAGTGCAAAAAGGTTTGTATTTTTTTTTTTGTTGAGGAATGATGAGATTTTTTTCGGAAAAAGTATTTGGGGAAGAACAAGCTAAAATATGAAAGTAAAGTTTCTTAGATATTTAATAGCCAGGATAATATAATTCAGTGAAGATAAACGATAAATATCAAATCAAATATTGAATGGAACTGGTAATGATACGATAGAATTACAAATGAAAATATTCAAGATACCAGTATTCTTGGAGAATCCATGGAGTATTTGAAATGCAATTTTTAGGATATTAGCAAGTAAGTACACTTATCTAATTAGAAGTATTTAACAAATATTAACACTAGCGAAAAAAGGATCAATATTAATGAAGATAAGTTATAAGAAAGTTAAAGACTATTTTGTGTTCCAGTTACAAGATCAACAACTTTATTATTTACCAGTGCATTTTACGTATACTTATTTAGAAATAATTTACTGCGGCTGTATTTATAAGTAAAATTTCAAGAACTTGCTCTGCATTGAAAATTTTGCTCTATTTTGCTCTGCTTTGGAAAACATACATTAAAATAATAGACTATGGAATCTTCAAAAACAATACTAAAAGGTCGAATTATAGATAATAAAGCTGGTTTTATAGTGTACATGAATGCCTAATAGCACCGCACATGTTTTACCTTCTTTAATAATTTTAAAATAGAAGATTCAAATAAAAATCGAAATAAAGCATTAGAATGAACAGAATTCGAACCTGGGTTTTGCAGCCACACTACTTACCACTTCTACGATCACGCCTACAAATACGAGATGAATAAAACCGCTCAGAATGGATGTAAGGTATTGAGAATGCTCTTTTTTATGTGTCATCACGAGACTGGAATAGAAAGTGACCTAAAGCCTGTTATAGTCTAAGCTTTCAAAAAAAAAAACAAAAAAAAAAAACAGTAGCATTAATGTCTGACGACTTAAGGGCTAAACACACTTCTCCGTCTTCCGATATGTTTTCGTAACTTAATTGCATTAATGACGTAGTTACGTATTCAGGGTCACCAGAATTGAGCCTCGTAAGACGTAACGGAGATCTTGAAATCGACGAACATAAGTTATACAAATATAACGGCTATGTTCGTCGATTTCAAGATCTCCGTTACGTCTTACGAGACTCAATTCTGGGGACCCTGAATACGTAACTATGAATACTACTGAATACGTAACACTAAAGCAATTACGTTACGGAAACATAGCGGAAGGCGGAGAAGTGCGTTTACTCCTTTATAGTTAAGTTGTAAAGATAGTGACGGATGGACAGATCGATCTTAAAGAGCTTTCTCTCTCTACACTTTATAATCGTGTCGCAGAAATGAAACTTAAGTTTTTGTAATGGAATACATCAAATAATAACTCCTTTCCAAAGTTGATATTATACAGTAAATATACATATACACAGAGATATGGTTCAGTTTTTAAAAACCAATTAAAAATTGGTAAAATGATTAGCCTGTAAAATATCCAGTTTTAATGTCATTTATATGATTATCTTTAAAATGAATCTCTCAGGAAAATTACGTAGTAACTATATCAAATCTGAAGTCAAAATAAGTAGGTCCATTCATTCTGTTTTTGAAGATAACAATCCAAAACTTATTTATTTTGAAATTCTCAATTTTTCTTACAACATTAAGATGTGCGCAGTGAAGATTACTGCTGGATTTTGAAATTTTTCACAGGTATACCTTAAAAGGTACTCTTTTAATATCTGATGAATCAAAAACTCCTTTTCTTGCTTTTTCTAAATTGAACTCTATTAATATTTCCCGCATTTTAATACTATTTAGATTGTTAAACTTTTTACAATAAGTTAAATAAGAATATTTCGATAGTATTAGTTTTTGTTTAACATTTCAATCTATGTTCGGCAGATGATTAATTTTCAAAGTTTCACAAAACTAAACTTAACACTTGCTGTCGAAAATATTTGTTGTAATTTGATTTAAAATTTTATCTTGTCCGTAATATCAAATATGTCAAAAATGCTCTGACAACTATAGAAAAGCAGGCATTGACTGCGCATGAATGGGACTGAGAAATGACACATCGACAAAGCCAAGGGAATTACCGTACGTTCGAAGTAATTTCAACATTAGAATGTTCCGAAAAGTCGATAATGCAATTTCTGGCATCATCCTGTCTTATCCGTTCTGTAAATAAAATATGAATGATTGTAGTTTCTAATGTTTTTTTTCAATTCATTAAACTTTACCTAGCACTGCTATGGGATTTCATTTGCAAAGCCAAGTTAGATGTTCAAATAAAGATCTAAATGGTTCTGATCTTATAGCTATATTTAAGTGAGAAATTAAATTCCTAATTATCAATACAACTTCTAATTCTTGATGTTTTCTGAATCAAATCATAATTTTATCAACAATTACGAAACTTTTAGTATTGTTAAAAATTTACAAAAAAGTGTAAGCATAGGTGTAACAGTATCCCAAAACGGTGGTGGGCTTCAGATTGCAACATTCAAACTTAAGGCTTGCATTCAAATCAATATAATATGACCCATTATTAAAAAAAAAATATTGAATAAAAATTCATCAATAAGTTCTTCAATACTGCACAGTTTACTTACAAAACAATGTAACGAAACTGTAACTATACTGTAACTGTAATTACAGTACAGTATTTGTAGTAAGATTTAACTGTATTACATTTTTCCACAAAATCACATCTGAAAAACAAAAAACCAATCATTACTGAGTAATAAATAAGCTTTCACAAACTGAAGTACTTGGAAATGCTACGTACTTGAACTGGGGATGCTCGGTTTTAATACAGATTGGTTATTTGGCTAATTTTGGTCACTGATTAGGGTTAACGGGAATGGTCTCCCATTAAAAATCAGCCATTTCGTTGATAAAACCATTTAAAACTATTGTGAGACATAGGCCGTATTTGCAGGAAAGCCGAAGTTAGAAGACAAAGGTAGTAGCTTTCATATGATGTATTACAAGTTCGGGATTTTCCTTCTGTCGGGTGACGGGGGCGTAGGCTTCAAACTTGACAACTGCGAAAACACTTATTTCATGTGGAAGAGTCTGATATTTTAATGTTATTGCGTAATAGTAAAAATGAACAGTAAACTCTGTAAATGTGGTGGACATTTTAAATGTAGAATTGATGGAAAAATGCAGTGACGTTATTGAAGGGAACAGAAGACAAATCTTTTGCACATCTACTTTGAGAAATTATAGTAGATAAATATGGCGGTGATATTTCGGTAACTTGAAAGTCCCTCTGAAAGTGATTCTGCAGATAAAAGTGAAATAGATGGTGATGGTGATCTATCAACGAGCGAGTAAGATGTCATCCCCAATAAAAGTTCCGGCGAAGACTGAATATACTAATCAAATATAATAGAATTAAAAATCACATGGATATAGAGAAGCGAGAAGAACACACAAATACTATCTGGTATCGACTGGCAAAAAGTTTAAATGCACTACAAAGTAGGTGCATAATGCATTACAGGTTTTTTTTAAGCAACCTCCGCATTCTCGCACTTTAAAAACAATAAAAAACGACATATTAAACTCATTGAAAGCTTCACGAAAAAGGGATTTGATCATCACGATTATAATTTGAAAAGATGGACAGTAAAAGTCGCAAACAAATTAAACTTCCCTCCTTGCTTCGAAGTCATTGGTTAATAAGTTTATAAGAGAGAATCGTATCAGCTCTGATTTTCTAAAAGATGAAGGAGAACTAATTGATATGGGAGACTTTTACTTACGTTAATGATATAAAAACACAGAAACCATATAGTCGTGACTGTATCTTTGATACTGATAAATCACGATTTGAGTTTAAAATGACTTCCAGATAGGACCGTTTCAGTTCAGAAGCAGACTGTTGTCCATCGGTTACTCAATCTTAAAATGTTCAGATACATACTGTTTGTCACTAGTGCACATAGGGATTCGCCTTTATATGTGTTTCCCAAAGGAAACTTCAGCTCTAATGGAAAGCTACAAATAGAAAGAGAAGCTCCTTTTAACATTTTCGCTGATACAAGCACTTCCGGCAAATTATCTCGAAATCATGTCAAAAGATGGCTAATAGAAGATGTTATTCATGATGTCGAAGATTACTTCTGCTCGATTCTTGAATGGACAAACGGATGGGGAAATTTTCAATGCACAAGACGTGCTTCCAATGTTGGACGGGAAAGAAATTCGAACGGAAATTATTCCATCAAAAACTACACGATTTATTCAGTCAATGGATGTCAACGTTTTTGGCACTATAAACTCGTCTTTCGTAGGTTATTTTTCGAAGATTGTTTCAGACAGAAGTTCATTAGCAAGGACAAGCCAGGAAAGCTGCACAATAGAGTATTAATTATGAAAATGCTCACTGTTGTCACAATCAGTTTTGTTCACCGGTGATACAAAATAAGATTTTGTATGTATGGAAAGCATTTGAATACATTACCGAAATGGAAATGAATGTTCTTAGTAATGCCTTGGAGACTCTCTTATAAGTCGAGCACAAACATCACGGTCAAGATAATTGTGAGGACATGACTTTTGTGAAATATATATTGCTCTAAATTCCTCTGCCCGGATAATGATGCAGAAAATTGTAAGAAGTTTAGAAAATTCTTAAAATCCAAAATAATGTTCAAGAGTTTTGTCCAATTGATTTAGGCTTTCCTCCAAGAACAGGCCTATATCACACGATATTTTCAAAGGGATTTTATATTTAAAGATCGAAGAGAATGGCCGATTTGTGCAACAGGAAACCATTACCGCCATAATTAGCGATTAAAAATTATCCCAACAACCAATTTGTATTAAAATCGAGCATTCCCGGTTCGCACACCACCGTCGTGAGCCATCATCAAAGGGAATCCTGAACAAATGTTTCATCCTTATTAGGAATCATCAGCAGGATGATAGGCTCAGACGTTCGAAAGTTTACAAAGATCACTTCCGCTCCCGGCAATGCAATCAAACATAAAAAACAACAAAATAAAAAATAACCACTGAAATTCACAGTATTAACCGTTTCGGCCTTGCTGTATATTCTAATAGACATAAGCTTTGAGTGATTACGAATCCATCCTGAAAATCTTATTAGTTTCCAGCCCTGGAGTACAACTCAGTAAACATTTGCAACTATGATGTTCATGTCCTTTCATTGAAAGACATTAACTTGTTTACAAAAAAAAAAAAAAAAAACCTCATAAGTGGACAGTAAGCCATATTTTTTTTCTGCGCTAAGAATTTCAATAATCAGAATTTTAAATAAAATAACTGAAGATAGAAATCACGATTTTCTTAAGGCTTATAATTGAATAGAAAAAGTTTTTCTAATTTTCTTCATGTAATTTTAGAACTACTCTACTTTCGAAAACTATGTAATTAAAAAATATTAAAGTTACAAAATACTGCTACCTTTGAGAGACTTTTCTTCACAATCCACAGAAAAATTTCAAAACCCAAATTATATTTCTGTATTAAGAGGAACGGCTATATTTTTTTTTCGATCTAATTTTCAGATAGTGTTTTCAAACTTACGCAAAACTATCAAGAGACTGAGATTTCAACCAAGAGTTGAGGGAAAGGAATATCATACGTTCCATTCCACAAATGATCGATTTCAGTGTCTCATAGAGCGATGCAACGCTTCCATAATTGTTCCAATTATCCTGGAAGCCTCTCAACCACAAGAAGGAAGGCTCAAGACAAACAACTCCAGAAATTGTTCATGAGAAGACACTTTATCCTTGAAGACATGTTAAAAATCTCTTCGTACAAAACATGAAATAGTTTTTTATAATTAGATGCCTATTTTGAGCAATCTCGACTGAATTTTTAAAGATGATATCAATTTAGCATTTCAAGCTATTGATGACATCTCTCTGATATTATATAGCTAGAAATAAACCATGAAGACATTAATCCGAAATTTACAGGGAATTTATCTTTTTTTATGGACAAGCTATCAAGAGCGCGTTGTTGACTTGTCAAATTATCTTGTATATTAGCTCATTTTCAAAGCATGCTGACATAGATAAAAACTATGAAATACGATTAAACGTTGATGATCGCAACCAGCAAAACATGTAAACATATTCTAGAATGAAGAATCACGAATCACTATTTCTTTGAAATACATTTTCATTCAGGAAATGACAATGTTCTTCTTATTGGCAACTAATTCACAGTTCAAATTTTTGTAAGGAGTAATAAAGAAAATGCATTTGTGCTTTTAAAATTTTGATTTTAAATGGTTTCATGAACAAACGAACTTAATCCAATTTTCAAAAAAGTAGTGTCTAAGGTCAGATTATGAATAAAATCTTCTTAAAATACCTCAAAAATTTAAGTGATTCAAATTTCGAAATTTTTTGTTAATTTTATATTTGAAACGCAGGTTTTCATGGTTATTTGGCTTAAATGCATTATAAGTTTAATCAGTTGAGTTTAGTTTCTTACATTTACTGTCTAAAGAAGAGATATTTGCAGGTCCGCAGAAATCATTTTCGGCTGGTTCTTCAAATTGCCGTTAACTACTACTGGGATTCATTCCAAGTGAATCAAATCAAGTTACGAAATAAGCTAATACAAATACTATTCGGAAAAAAACTTGCCCTTATTACAATAGAATATAGTACGAGATCATGTACATCCAAAAGATTTTTTTCAAAAAAAAATTTGTTAAATTCTTATGTCAAGCACTTTTCGTTTTTTTTTTACTAGAAAGAAAAGTCTCGTAAAAAAATTTAGGAAAGAAAACCCAAAACATACAGTATCCTTTTCCTTAAATTTAAACTATAATTCCTTCATTATTATCAGTCATTCAAGGAAAGCTCATTAATCCTTCACTGACAGTTTTTATTATTTTGTTTGTTGTTTTCTAGCAATTTGTTTCAATTTTAATGCCTTCACTGAAATAAATCTTAGTGTAAACAATAACAGTTGCTAGACTTAGAAAATCACAAATAATTACGTCAACTATATGCATTAAATATATTTGAGGTATAACAATTTTGTTGATGTACTTGGAAAAATATAAATTGCTACAGGGCGAGAATAAAAGAATGGCGCGATTTCAAAGATGTGTAATGTCGTTTGTGTCTGGTGACGAACTGTAATGCATGCAACCAATAGTCAACCGCCACTACTCATTCCCTCTTGGTGGCGTTGCCTCAGAAAATGGACAATCAGATGGAAAGAGTTTCTGCATGCTTCGATTTGAAGTGTCGAAATCAGTAGTGATAGTATGACGCGAATTCCAGTTACGCTTTCAGAAGGATGCACCACATGAAAATAACATTAGCAGGTAGTACAGGCAGTTTGTAGAAACAGGACGTCTTTATAAAGGCAGTATTTCTGGCCGTCCAAGGATATCCGATGCCGTTGTTAGTAAGTGAAGGAGACGAATCAACGTAATCCGAGGAAGTCACTAAACAGAAGAGCAGAGTTGCAAATGCGAGAAAAAAGACGTTGTAGTAGTTGTTGTGTAAGCGGGTAACAATGACAGATACAGTTGCTGCACGAGCTGCTTCTATTAGATAAGATAGTGAGAACTTTGTTTGCCCAGGACAGACAGGAGAAGATGAAAGAAGAAGGTTTCCTAGAACGTTTTATTTTCAGCGATGAAGCCACTTTTCTTTTGAGTGGAAAAGTCAATAGGCACAGCATCCATATCTGGGGGAAACAGCCCCCATATGTAGTAATTGAGTACCAGCGTGATTCCTCTCTGTCAGTAGTTTTTGTACTGTATCACACCTAAAAATGTATGGGCCTTTATTTTTCTTTGCAAGTAGTTCTACTTATCAGGACATGTTGGAAACTTTCCTTTTCAATCCTATTCGCTTTTTGAATGTATTTATTGACAGTATCATCCAGCTTTCGAACGGCGCTGTTAAATTTACGGCTAACAATTTTAGTAATTTTTCGTCTTACAATTCTGGTGGCAGCCTTAAACTAACTTACTAAGTTTTGCTGGCTTTAAAATTAGGCAAATGAAGCATTTCAGGTGCGTCGTTGGCTCAGATCTGCAGATTATTCAACATTATGAATAATTGGTCCCGAAATGATTTGAATTCGCTTAAAAGAAAATTATTTGTAGATTGAATTTTCATACATTAGCTTCTGTGTTCTTCCACTGTTTTGGCCCAGTAATCAATTATTTTGGGCACACAATAGGATCAGAACCCATATAAATCGGCTACACATACTTGTCCAGGACCGTTTTCCACCTTTCGGAGTAAAACTATATTGGATGAGCGCTTGTATTTGTTCGAAGAATCGGACCCCGGAGTCGTTTTCCCATGTTTTCTGTGGCCTTGTCATACACTCGTCAGGTTCTGCAATATTCTCATACTCGCTTAAATCATCATCGTCCTAATAATCCCAGCAAATTCAAGACAATCATCATCTTCGGTGTTTGAAATAATCAAACTTTAAAAAAAAATCATGTAACATTCGCCTTTTCTTTCTTCAATTTCACTAACTACATTTTTGGAATTCTTTACAAACTGTTTTTCAGCAAGTTTTGAAAGAAAGGCACGCACTATGTTCGATGGATTCACGATGATAAATGACAGGTAATTATAAATTGACACTGCCTGAATAGCAATGTTATGTAGTTCATGTGTACAGCAGTTGAAAGCATATATGATATATTAAAGTATTAAAATACAATTAATTTTTCAATAACAGCTGTTATTAAGCTTACAATGAATGAAATTGTCATGAAAAACAATCGCTATAGTGAATCATTACATTTGAGTAATAGTTATTGTAAAAAAAAAACTATATTACCTCTCTGTAGTGAACTATTTAATTTGAATAGTTTCTTCTCTAAAATTACATATAATTGTCCAAAATTTATTACAAATAAACTGTAATGATTAGCAATGATGAAAAAGGCATTGAAAGCATTTACAAATTCATTAAAACTACACAAACTTAACCAAATTAAATTATAATTAAAAAAATGCAAAAAAAATGCCTATGGCGAGAATCGAACGTGAGCCAGTGGATTACGCTTCTCACGCCTTAGACAACTCGTCCATTTAAGTTCTAAATAGTTTTACTATTTTTGTATTTGAATTCAATTAAAGTTTGAAATTGCCCGTAGACCTTGAACAGTATCCTTTCAGCACTTAGGAAATATTTTTCCGTGTTTTCCAAGTCGAAAACTATTTCCCTGTCCATTTTTATAAAAATCCGTATTCCAACGACGAAATCCTTCCTTTATTAGTTAAAGTACCTAGCTTCTGTCGGAGGTGGGAGCCTGTCTATAATATTAAAATCAATAAAAATATTTTCTTCATTGCTTTGTGTGAATGAAGTAAACTTTAATAACAATTTGCATCTGTGAATTGGATAATATTTTGGACAATGATTTCCAATAGGAAATAATGAGCGAACAGCCGGCAACATCTCGAGCTCCAACAATAGGAGTTTTGAACGATGACCACGTGAAATGCGTGGATGGAGTTCTGAGTATCTTTCATTAGAAAAAGAAGATCTGGAAGCAGAAGATGGAAAGGGCTTGGACTTGTGTTTCCTGATGAATAATGTACTGAGTTTATGCAGAATTATTTACCGTAAGAATTTCTGCTAGAATGGTTAAAATTAACCATGAGATTCGTAACTAATATTTTTTCTAATTTTGTTTACGTAAAATTCATAAATATTAATATGATATTAATATTTATAGAAGAATACCAGGACGTTAGTAATGGACCACTTGAGGATAGGCGGGGCTTCGTAGTTCCAAAATATCCCACCAGTCTACTTTTTGACTTGTGGGATAAACAAAGCCATGTGCTTCGTTTTAACCCTAATAGATACAGAGGCTGAACTAAAAGATTTGATTTGGATGCAACGATTGTAAGCTTTCCAAAATTTTCAGATTGGATATAGAGTTGATTATCGCCTATTGAAGAAGACGACAGCAATATATATTTTCAAAGAAGGATATAATTTAATGGATCACTTGAGGATAGGCGGGGCTTCGTAGTTACAAAATATCCCACCACGCTACTGCTTCGCATGTGGGATAAACAAAGCCACGTGCTTTGTTTTAACCGGTTTAAATACAGAAGAAATATTATATTAAAGAAGGATATTCCAAGCGTTTTTACAGAATTATTACAATAAGCATCTGCACAGTACTGAACCATCGTCTTGAAATATCAAATATCGACGATTTTTTAAGTAATTCAAACAAAGTTATATGTTTGTTTATCCCATTAGCTCTCGCCGCATGTGGGATACACGTCATATGTGACGTCGATAGGGGCGTAAACCTCAAGTGGTCCATTGGATAGGACTTGTTTCAATCAAGCCAAGATAAGGAAACTAGGGTATTTATGGCGGAATGGATCTAAGCAACTGGATCTTATTATTCCAAGGATTTAGTACAATTGTACAATATCCCGGAGATTTTTAAGTTAAGGAAGAAACAAATTGATTGGATGAAGAGAAATGGTTTTCTAATGATTCAAGCGTGTATAAGATTAATTAACCCAAATGATTATTGAATCAGTTATCCAGTGTGAACTTTGAATTAGAAACTCAAGTGAGCTTTATGTGTATACAGCGAACTTTAACGAATAGAATACTTACAGGCCTAAAGCTTAGAAAGACTTTGAACTCATGTTAACACGATACTCAATCACGACAAGAATCTGAATCGTATTTAAATAATGTAGAAAAATCTACTCCTGATGTTAATATGAAATATTTAATAATGGTGTTATAAAAAACTAAATAAATGACTGAAATCTCTTCTCCGCTGCCAATATAAACTCATGAGAACCCATTTTATGTTGAATTAGTTATCAAGCTTTACATAGTAACTGCATTTGAAAAATGTAATTCAGAATTGTAGTGTCATTTTTTTTAGAAATACTGGAGTGGTTTTGTGTAGACTCACTCTGTGTTGCTACATCTCCAATGTGCTTTACACAGTAAAAGTCAATGGTGATCAATCCCGACTTAAAAATACTAAACGAAAACCAATTTTAATTTGAGATGAGGATTATTTTTCCCAATTCTTAAGTACATTTTTTAGTACGTTTTGAAGTTGCATACAACATTTGTTCGTATTGAACAAACATCTTATTTCAAGTGAATTTTTCAAATGTTTCCAGCATAAGTAATTAACATATTCCTTTCTTTATTTCGAACTTTTGATGTATGGTTTTGTGGTTATCTGTTAATTAATAACCGTACACATATTACCATACGCAGGAATTAATTACTGAATTAGATTATAAATTTACTGGCAATAAATCTGCTGGTGTCACTGTTACTACTTAGTGTTGATAGGATCTATTTTAAATCCTCCATGGATTATGGAGGCCATTACAATGTTTTACTCAGTGAGCACAGAGTCCTTGGAAAAATATTGCGTGGTTCACCGCTGTCTTGCGTTAAACTTTAAAGACCAAGATTGGGGAGAAGACGGTCGCTGCAAACATCCAGCAAGATGTTGGAGCTCTAGTTTACAAATAAAATTATTTGGTTTTTGAAATCGTATTTCAAAATAGAACTAATTTATTTTAAAAGTAATAATCTCTTTACGTGCAATTATCTTAAGAAAATGTGATATTATGTTTCGTTGATTAGAATTAAGTAGTGTACTAGTAAAATTATAAATGTAAGATGTCCAAACGGTATCAATGGCATAAAAGAGATGTTGTCCTTTTATCGACTGCTGAATTATTGAGACCTACTGGTAACGAAAGCTAGCTAAGAAGTTTTATAATGACCTCAATGTATTTTCAAGGCAAAAACTTCACTATTACAATTTGATTTTGGTATTTAATGAAAACGTATCACTACTCAAACAACACAAGATTGTATTTTCTTTTCTAACTTTTGTAAATTTGCACAAGAATCGTCGTTGAGACGAGAAAACAGTAGAAATTATTCTTCGTTCAAATAAAAAAAAAAGAAAACCGTGATTAAAGTCGAACAATTTCGTTCACTACTGAGCTACAGTATACATGATTAAATTGATTCAATTTCATTTCAATTTAATATATGAAATTAATCTGGTTTTCATTTGCCTGGAAAAGAAAATGCCAACTGTTTTTAAATCGAAAAGATTCAATTTAAATTTACTCCAATGTTAAAAAAATTTAGTCATTATTTTTTATCTTAAGTTAATCTTTCTCTTGCAGAATAAAGGTTTCTTTTTGGAAAGGAGATAATAACTAACTTGTGAACGAAATCTATAATTACAACTTCATTGCCAGAATGTTGTTTGTAGTATTGTTTTGGCCAGACCATATCACAAAATCCAGTTTAGAAAATACTATTTCCTCTCAAGATATGAAAATACAAAAAAAAAAAAGATTATTATAAAAAACCATCCAAAGCAGGAGAAAAGGGATAAAATCGCTGAAATAGATGGCGATTACGGGAATTACACAAATATTGTTCAGCAACAATTGGGAAAGATTTCATGTGATGGAGTTGTGGAGACAGGGAGAACAAGAATACCCATCCCTTCCCCATCTCCACCAAACAAAAAAGATTTTTTTTTTTTAATTAAAAGATAGAATTCCAGAAAAGCAGGACTCCCCGCCCACTCCACTCTTCCTCCTCCCCGCGTAATGCCGGGTCGTTTCCACTAAGCAAAAAGGTTTCTTTAAAAAAAAAAAAAAAAACGTATTTTAATTGCAGAGAAATTGAACGTGAATTAAAATGCTTATCATTATTAAACAATTACGAATACGAAAAAGTATTATATAAATCCGATATCCGGAGCGCTTCACAGGATTCTCAAACAGCGCGTTGGAGGAAACAAAATCAAGGTTCTGATTACAATAAGACCGAATATTTTGTAACAAAAACCAAAAAATAAATTAAAAGCAGCTAAGTAAGTTTTGCTGCAGTAAGACTTGGAAAATATAGAATTTTAATATTATTACCAGTAAATTTCAATTCAAAGTTTAACCTTTAAGTAAATCGAATGGAAGTTGGTTTTTTTAGAAAACATGATAAATCTTAAAACTGTAAATTTCTAATTTCGAGACTGAATAATTCTCTATTAAAAGGGTCCTAAATATTAAATGAACGACAAAGAAAAAAAATTTCAATTAACATATATAGGATTAAAAATTATTTTCTTCAGATCTCTAATTCTCTTTTAAGTACAGTGGCTTCAGGTAATGTCTTAGCGTTAATTTCACATCAAAGGAAAGTCTTATTACTAGATTACACGCAATTTAAGATGATGAGATTCTACTAACGATAACGCGATAACAAAAATAAATTGCGCTAAGGAAACTATTAAAGATGAGGTTATGAACATTTAGCACTAATAAAGATTAGCAAACAACTATCTAACTTTACTTTTCTGTAAAGAAATTCTTTCTAATAATATTATCTAATTCTTCTTCAAATTAACTTGTTCCAGGTTATGAAAAGGCTTAGATCTCATTAAGGTACTATAACTACCAAACTAATGTATTTATGGTAAAGACATCCTTAACATATCTTTAGTAAGCTCCTTCCATTTTTTGGATTAATAAATATACAAAGGTTAACAGAAATGTAAGAATTCAACGCTGTTCGTAGAAAATATCGGAGTTGAAGATATTCTCTTGCAAAATTCTTTTATCTGTTTTTCTATTTAATCACTGAGTCATTCAAACATTTTTTGTTAAAATGTTAGATCTACTTTCAATTTGGAGTTTAACCTTTGCCTATAACTTTCTTACCAAGGTTGAAGTTTTCAAGGGATCTTTCTGATCGCAATCGTTCTCAAATTGAATTTCTCTAAATAAATGTTTCTTCGTGTTGAGGGAACAGTTCCAGTTGATGATAGTTTCATCACTGCTAACAAGTCAATTGAAATATATAGGTTTTTATTAAGAGTGCCAAAATGCTGTATTCAAAATATTTCATTATGGAAGTTAAAATGTACTGATCGTCTTAGTAATTATATAGGAATTTAAACAAGGTTTATGCTAAGAAATTTAATGCAATTTAAATATATTGCATCTGTATTTCATATAACTTTGTTATTGTAATTCCTAAACAAAAAAAAATTTTAAGTTTACTTAAAGGTTTGAACAAAGTAATGATTTTTTTTATTATAATCAACCGATAATGATTCTTATACAATAGGACCGAAAACCAATGACACTGAACAATTTGACCACATGAAAGATGGCACTGCGAGATGAACACATACGCGATTGTTGTATTCGCAACAGAAATGATTGTGAGATTAATCAGTGTTGCTGTGAAAATGTATTAACTATCGAAGAGAAAGTGTTTATTGTAGAGCACTATTTTCAATCACACGGGACAGGCAGTGGCAATGGACCTATCGTACTTCACATACCTTCGGAAATCACGTCATAGCCCGTGCAGCAAACATTCCCTATCCCTCGTATTCCCCCGATTTAACTCCATCTGATACGCACGTTTGGGGAAAGCTGAAGGAAATGCTTTTTCATGGACAACATCCGTCAAACTTTGCTGAGCTGTGGCAAAAGATTGTGATAACTCTTAGGGAATGGAACAACCTCTCTTCCGGGACATGGACAACCTATGCTATCGCTACGGGTACTTTTTAGAGCGCCGAGGAGATCACATTGAACATGCATTTGTCAACAACCACAGTTGATTATTCGGTTGCAGCGTTTTCTGTTGAGTGCCGTTTGTTTTGGGCCATACTGTATAAGATTTGTATTTTTTGCAAATCAAGACATCCAACACTGCTTAGTGGAAAAAATATGTGAATGTTGTGTAACTAACTGAATTCATGCAATTTCTGTTGAAAACCGTTTCAAATCAATAGCGTCGCAAGATTATAGGCATTCCACGGCTATAATCCAAAAGACGGCTTTTGCTAGAACTGTGGAGAGGTAAATAATGAAATGTTTCTAGGAGGGAAAAAAACCGAGCAGATGACATCAATGATGCATCAAAGTCTCGATCTGTTAGAGCTTCCTTTTCTTTAAGCTCGTTTTTTTTTTCAAAGTTTTTATCAAAGAAAAAAAAATCATGTCGTTGACAGAGAGAGATGAAGTAGAAATTTGTACAAACGACCGTCTATTTTCGAAAATGAAATATTAATAGGGACTTAAATCAAAACGAATATAAGAAAAAGCCTCACTTGAAACATGTTATTTTTCCGTTTATCGGTGAAGTAATCACTCAACTGTATAATATACAGATTGGAAAGCTCGATTTGACTTCAGTGTGAAGGATAACTATCGCTTAGCATTATGAATTTGTTGGAACGTACAAAAGGACTTGGCATTCAACATGGGCAAAATAATAATGAAATCAGAGCGATCTGCTTCGATTCTTCCACTTGCCAAAGCGAATAACATGAGCCACATTCAGCAACATCCATTGAGATGTGTAGCCAACTATCGCATTATGTAATCTGCCCTCTTTGGAAGATTTACAAAAGCCTCTATTGTCGGACGGGCGTTCATCGTGTATGTAAATTGTTTCGAGAACTGAAAAGAGAAAGAGGATGGTAGATTGACGTTCATTGTCAAGATGAAACGACAGCCAACACGAAATCCACTTGGCAATCGTTGGTTTGTGATATATATCTTCGTTTTTCTTCCTCTGAAAGCCTCCCATTCGACATTAACTTCTCTGAAAACAATAACGAATGTCATTATTCTGATCGCTGGATTAAATATTTTTGTGACTTTTTACGAAGGGAGGGTAAAAATAATTCAGAGGTTTGGCTTCTGAACAGATGCTAGAGTAAACATGAAAAAAAATACATTATCGGTTTTTCAAAATCACAAAAATTATACTTTTGCCATCATCAACTGGAATCCTGGACAGCTGTTCTATCCTCAGTGGCATTTACCCTTGATGATAGGCTCAGTAAAAACGAAAGTTCATGGATAGCACTTCCGGTCCCTGCAGTGACCTCGAACATCAAGACAACAGAAATAAAGAATAAAACTAAAATCCACAGTAACTGAGATCACTTTTATCATCAAGTGTAAATCGTGCTGAGAATCCCTAATATAGATGAATCAGTTGTCCAGGATTCCCGTAATGGCTCAGACTATGCGAAAGCATAATTTTTATCCAAGAATGTTATTTTTTTGTTTAATAATTTATATGTGGACATTAAAATTTGTTTTCAATCATCTTTGCAAAGTATAAAAATTGCCTTCCCGTGCAACTTAGTCGGAAATATCTCTCCTTTGCTTCTCCCCAAAATAATGTTCACAAATTACGATTTTTCGCAAAGAATGATTTAATTTGTTTTTCCTTTGGTAATATGCGGAATTTTCGTATTCTCGTCATAACTTTCATCTCCTTTTCTGTCTTAATGAAGGCTTTTATCGAATTGCCATAGATAAGAGAGAGTTTTTGCCCAGCTCGCTATTCTATACGGTAGCGCTAAAGTCACATGACTGGTATTCTGCGCATGCGTCACTGTCCCGTAGAGGAAATACCGGTAACGTGATACGTTAACTTTTCTCGAATAGCATATCTCTTCACGGTAGGAAACATGAGTTCCGATATACCTGAGAGAATTAGATTTAACATGAATGATGACTTGATACTCTTGCGCGAAGTAATTGGGACAAATCCATATGACGATAAGAGTTTGTGGAATGAGATTCACCAGAAAACTGGAACAGCAACAGGGAAGAAATTTTCCCTGCGTGCTGTTAAAGAACATGTCGAATATTTGCTAAAACTCTGGAGCAAAGCAGATACCACAAATTTTAAGAAAGTAAGTGTAAGTTATAAATTTCTCTTAGCTTACCGGCTTCTCAAAGTATTTGTTGCACATAGAAAACATAGAAAATATTAGCTTACCGTGTCCACTGACACGTTACGGCAAAAACTCTCTTCATGACAGAGTCCGCTGTTGTGGTTACCGTATTCGTTCACGTGACATTTGCGTTTCCCGTATGTAAATCACGTTATGGCAAAAAAAACTTTAAAGCATTTTCGTTACTGTTATCCAGTTAAAAATTGATTTGTTATAACATGTCGAGTCACCACAGTATATTTAATGGGATATTGAGACTTCTTACGATATATATGTTGAAATTTTTGAAGAGTTTACTTATTTTTGGCAAAAATCATAATAGTTTGCTTTTCCTTATATTTGTATTTTGTTTTTAAAAATTAGCCGGCGATCGGATGGATGAAATAAGATGTATCTTTGTAAATTTTGTGTTTTATTTAGTTACTTGAAATTGTTCAAGCATAAGGAAAATAAACATGACTAAATCAATAAAAGCTCTTCGTCCCACTACCTAATTAAATAAATTAAATAGCAATTTTAAAGTATTTCGAACTCATTCAACTGTATTTATTGTGATATGCACGAATAAAATATTTTTTTTTTCAACTTCTGCTGTTAAGTGAGTTAGAAATAAACTAAATACAGCAAGAAAACACATTTGTAAGAATACTGAATTATAATAATGCCCCCTTTCTATTTAATTATTACCCTACGATTTTGTAATCAGTGGAGGCAGTAAATGTGGAACCTGCAAGAATTAAGCAATAATAAAGGAGACCATGTTCTTTAGCTGACATCTCAGAAGAGCTGTTCACAGTTGTTGGCACTCTTCAGCCAGGTGTGGCTGTTAAGCAAAAAACTGTTCTGGTATATACTTAATGAACCTTCAACTTATGTTCTTGTTCTCATAGGAAAATAAGTAGAATATTTTTACAACTCCATCTACTTTCAAAAATGAAATAATAACAACAAAAACACAAAACCAAAATGAATGTTAGAAAAACCTTAATTTGAACATTAACTTTTTGTAATTTAGCGATATAAATAAATGTCACCACTGGCGATATAGTATAATGCATAGATTGGAAAGTTGGTTCAACTTCAGTGTGAAAGATAACTATTGCATAGCATTATAAATTTGATGGAACGTACAAAAGGACTTGACATTCAACATGGACAAAATAATAACGAATCAAGAGTTGTCTGCTTCGATTCTTCCAGTTGTCAAAACGAATAACATGAGCCACATTCAGCAACATCCATTGACATGTGTAGCCAACTGTGGCATTATCTAAACTGCTCTCTTT
>JAFIDM010005346.1:22733986-22761556 GCA_023159025.1 Thereuonema tuberculata
TTTTATCCAAATTTGTGTGTCGGCGTCTTATTTCATTCTACAAATGCACACGTTAAAGCTTACGAATATTGCAGCTAAAATCGCCATCATTCTGTTTCTCGTCATGTTCTACGGTGCAACTACTGGATGGCAACAATACCAATTAAACCAATTCTTCTGTAGCCATAAGAAGTTGGCAGCTCTCAAGACCGTCCTGCTGTTCAACAACGCCTGCAAAAATTGGGAGTTGGTAGCCCCCAGCTTGGCCTTCAACAAGGTACGTGAGCGTTCTCCACAAATTATTAGAGCTTTCACCCAACTTAGGAAAAGAATTTTTTTCGCATAGACTATTGACATTACACAAAAAAGTGAAAACTTTAACCAATAACATTAAGTTCCTTTCTTCTAAATTGCAGTCTTTCCTACCTCAAGAGGAATTCATTGATATCTTGCAACGTGCAGCCCAAACTTACTCCAGCCACTTCCAAAGAATTTCAAGTCAGCAAACTAACTCGGTTAAGCCTAGAAAAATGGCCTCCGGTTCCGCAAACAAATAATAGAATTGTTAATATTAGTAATCATAAGCTTTCAGTTTTCCAAGATCAATTGTTAAACAAAGGCTTTAAGTTCAATTTACCGTCCACTTCTCAAGTGGAGCAGATCATTCCACCGATAGAAGCGACGGAGCGTAGGTTGCCAAAAAGCTCTGTTCCCCCCAATTTACGCCCCACTTTGGGTAGTGTCACATGTAATTTACTACGGCAATCCAACCAGCATATAATTCATCCATTGGAAGCCCAAGCTTTAAAAGAAATTAAAAGGATGGACGATTTAAAGATCTTAATGGCGGACAAGGGTGGGAACCCCGTCATTATGAATGATCACCAGTACCTCGGTATGGCCCGTAAGTTCCTGGAATCTAATCTTAATATTAATTTCTTCTCTAATTACGATAAATGTGTTGTAAATTACAATAGAAAAATTTTAAGACAATTGCATACGGAAGGACACTTATCAGAAGATACAGTTGTAAAATTGAAGAACGATTCGTTCGACATTCCGAAACTCCGTCTACTTCCCAAAACTCACAAGGACAAAATCGATAATCAGTATTTTCAAGCCCGTCCAATAGTAAATTGTGACAATACCGTTTTGAAGGAGCTTTCCCATATAATTTATTCTAATCTATCCACCTTCAATGTGATTTCAAAGTACTCCATTCCCAATAGTGCAGCATTAATTAAGAAATTAAATTGTTTTCAGCTGCAACCCACCTCTTCGTTTTTTTCCCTTGACGTCCAATCATTATTTCCCTCCATTTCGTACGAATTAATTATTATAAACACCTTTGATCATATTATTTCTAAATATCACTTCAATTTCATGCATAAAGAAATTTTTCTTGATACTTTACCTATTATTAAAGCTTTGTTTAAATTGCAATTTTTTTTTCATTCGCAGGCAAATACTACAGGCAGAATAGTGGATTATTCATGGGTTTGCCCTCTTCCGCTCTCCTTGCGGAAATTGTTATGATTTACGTGGAGGATTCCGCCCTCCATATCTTCAGTGAACTGGAAATATCTATCCCACTATATTACAGATACGTTGATGATATGCTGTTCTACTCGGATTCCTCTATCCAAGATAGAATTCTGGATATCATTAACGATATACATCATGATATAAAGGTTACAATTGAAAAAGAAAATAATTCAATTTCTTATCTGGACCTGCTCATTACACGTCACAATGGTTCCATCCAAACTTCGGTCTTTCGAAAGAATACTTACCAAGGTATTACCCTTAATTATTTGTCCTACTGTCCAACAGCCTTTAAAATTAACATTATTTATATGGCTGTTAACAGAGCATTTTCCTTATGCAACACCCTGGTCAATTTTAACCGTGAAATTGAAACTATACATTCAATTCTTCAGAATAATAGTTACCCGAATTCCTTCATAAATAAACATTTCAGTGGTGCAATTCGTAAGCACTATGTAGGTAGTTCTAATAGCAAGCCCAAACCGACCAATTTCCTATCAATTCCTTTCCACCCTCAGTTATTTTACGCAGTCCAAGATATTCTCTTGCCCCTTAATATTTCGTTGACTTCAAAAAGTACTAATACTTTAATTCGTAATCTACAACCATCCGGATCCCAGCCTGATATTAAACGTATTTCTAATGTCGTTTACTCATTTCAGTGTCATAATAACACCTGTTTCTATGTTGAACAAACAATGCAAAAGCTCCATGATCGAATGTCACAGCATATTTATGCTGTTGCCAATCAAGATTTTAATTATAATACTGCATCCCATTTTCATCAGCTTGGGCACTCAATCAACTTTGCCATTCCATCAGTTTTATGTAAGGAATCCAATCTTTTCCTTAGAAAATGTAAAGAGTCCATCCTTATCCTCACCTCCCCAAATTGCTACAATACTTCAATATCGGTTCAAACTATAGCAGAATACAGAATTAATAAACTCATATTTCCCATTTCTAAATAGTATACCCACATTTTTGTTTTATTGTTTGTTTGTTTGTTTGTTTTTTTGCCTTGTTTTGTTTTCTTTTTATTTATTTATTTATTATTATTATTATGTTTACCCTCGTGCATCTTTTGGCAGCTATGGCCTATATATCCGGTGACGTTCATATCCGGTCCCGTTCAGATGTGATAACAGCGGCAAACACCGCAGCTTTGATTTCATTGGTCCTCTGCACCATCGCCCCCATTGGTCCAAGTTCTCGTTATGATAATTACCATTCCAATCTAGTTGTATTTAAGAACATGTAATTTCAATTTTTAATTAGTTGAGAAAGCTATGTGATAATAGCGAAACCGGTCCTATGTACCATTTTTTTAATGTGTTAATATATTTTTATCCAAATTTGTGTGTCGGCGTCTTATTTCATTCAAAATCAAAAATATTAATATAATGTTGAACAAGAGTGAAGGAAAATAAATGGGCGTGTGTGTAAGGAGGGCA
Organism: Thereuonema tuberculata; assembly: GCA_023159025.1. Lineage (NCBI taxonomy): Eukaryota > Metazoa > Arthropoda > Chilopoda > Scutigeromorpha > Scutigeridae > Thereuonema > Thereuonema tuberculata. Next base: position 22,736,968 of record JAFIDM010005346.1, read on the forward strand.
GAGTAACTTTTCAATTGCTCTGCAGTGAAAATTTCTTATTTTTATTTTTTTATACATCTCACACCAAAAAAATAACTTACTTACATGCTTACAAATATATCGTTTCTGGTACGACTTTGAAGTAGGTAACAACGACCAATTAATACAAAACAGAATGCAATCAAGCGAAAAACAAAAACAACACAACCGATTAAACATCAAACACTTCGGATATCGAAACTGAAGTTCAGCGGCAAAATAATTACATAATACAATACAAATATCATCAATCAAGTTTTGGAATGGATCCCAATACAAACTGGAATTTTCAACGTACATTCGTGGCCTTTGAATTCCACTTTGAATAGGAAATCATCGTAATTCAATCGAGGTTTTCGATTGCTGATATTCAATTGAGTTGCCTAATCGAAGGGTTGCCCAGAGAATCATCATTCTCAGAATCACTGCTAGCAAAGCAAAATAAGGGATCCTAATTTAAAATCTGCAGCTTATGTAGATGCTTGATGTAAAAACATTGTAAAAATCTTACTAATTTACTCTTATAAATTTCATGAACTAGAAAGATGAGTAAAAAAAAAAAATCTTGAAATAATGAAAATATAAAATTAAGGCTGAACAACTACTGTTAATGCAAATACTAATCAAATATATTATGATATGTAAATTGCAAGCGATTTAAACATTTTTGAAAACATAAAATAATCATGTTTCTTTCGTCTTGTACTTCAGATTAGTACTTTGTTTCATAAATAAAGAAGTTTCAGAATATCTCACAAATAAGTATCATAAATTATAAAGAAACTACATACTAAGTCATACTCGATTTAAACCAGTAGTATTTGTATAGTCAAATACTCTAAATTGATGGTAAACCTCTAAATTTCAATGTTTCCCATTACATCTATTATGGAATTACATGACAAAAATTTAGGAGTTTGAATATGAAAATACTGTTCTTTGAGTTCTTTAAGTACTTGTCTACATAATAAGCTCGAGTGCTTATTTGTTTGTCTTGAAACAACGTCGCCATTTCTCAACGGATCTCTACTAAATTTGTCACGTAGGTTCACATGCATCCCTGAATAATGTATGAACAACGAAAACCCGGATCCGGTCTAAAGAGTGTAAATGGGAGAGCAAACATTCTTGAAGGGTTGGCATATCTCTGAAACCTCTTTAGTTGGAAACACGAAATTTGATATGAGAGAACAAAAATTTGTAAAAATCTAAAATATACGTATTCCAAGAATTTGGGGTTTTAAAGGGGGAGGGGGCTTTCCTACAGGGTATGCGAATCTCCGTAATGCTCGAGTTGCAAACATGAAATTTGACATGAATGTTCTTAATTTTGTTTCATTTTTAAGTTTACTTGATGTAATTTGCTGTTTTTTGAAGAACTAAAGCCGAACGCGCATTGAAGCACGTGTCCGTATCCCGTAAACGGACAAATGACGTCTTTCCGTAAGACGTCCGTCGATTCGTGACGTTAACCTCAAGTATTTCTGCGAATACAGAAGTGTGCCCTACTGCCTCAATGGAAGAAACATTCTGATTGGTGACGTTAACTTTGCGTCACATACGGAATACGGGAATCTTCAAGCTTGTTCAATACAGTGACGGAATACTTGAGTTTATCGTCACGAATCAATGGACGTCTTACGGAATGACGTCATTTGTCCGTTTACGGGATACGGACACGTGGTTCAATGCGCGTTCGGCTTAAAGCGTTTTTACGTTACGTAAGCAAAACTTCCGGAGCGAACGGACGGTAGCAGATCTGTAACATAATTTGTAACCATCACGTGCGTTTTTGACCAACTGCAAAAATTTCCAAGTAATCACACAATTACAATTTGTTCTTCATTCGTATCAGGCAGCTCTTCTTTGCAACTCGCGCGAAGCACTAATATTGTTGCTAGTTTCTGATAATACTGAAATAATACTGAAGTAGTTTACTGAAATAGGCAATGATTACCATACAAATTACAGAAGTAATTTTCTACTTACTGAGAGGGAGAATATGTTCCTGTAGATTAACCTCAACAATCCAATTACTAAAATATCCGTGAAAAAAATCTACAGAAAAATTCGTAATGACGCTAGTAATAATAATAACCAATAATAGAAACACGAATACAAACTAAATCATAACCATTATTTACTGTTGAAAAAAATATGCATTTTTGGTGTAGTTGTTCCTTAGTATAAAATTTGAAAGCTGTGCCACATTTATCAAATTAAATTGATAAGTAATAAATAATAAATTGATAAAAGACATCAAATTAAATTGATAGCTTTCTTAAATTATTTTTCTATCTTTCTGTTTTCTGTTTTCGTAGAAAATGTTATCAAAAATGTTAACCTAAGTCAATTATTCAAGCATAATTCCTGCACAAAATTGTGTGATTTGGAATTTGGCTTCTAGACGATTGTAGAAAAGAAATAAAAGTAATAGTGCAGACCATTCCTCTTCTATTTCAATATTTTGAAAAGAAATTAGTATAGTCTATTTAATGATAGTTTTAATTAAAAACAGCCGACCATACATTTTTGTTAACGAATCCCACTAGGGAGGATTTTGAAAGATAGGGTGCTGTGCTTGAGAAGGGATCTTAATCACGGCCGAAGGTCCGAAACGTTGCGTGATTTTTAATTAATTTTAAATGTGTATGTGCTTTTTATGGTCGGCTGTTTTTAATTATATTGAATAGCACGTTAAAAAATTTTTTATAATGATAGTTTTATTCACATCAGTACAATATGAAGGAATATTTCCTTTAGATCTTAATCACATCGAAACATGTCGTTATAATATATTCTCTGCATTTAGGTTTCAACTTATCATGATTTCCAAATCAGGAAAACATGCTCTTTAGAATGAATTATTAATGATTAGCTAAATTTCCCATTTTAAACTACTATATTCGTTGTCTTTATCATTAGGCGAAAATTTTCATTTCGTAAATCAAAGTAGATTAAATAATTTATCAGTCATGTGTAAACTTTTACCTTTTGAAACTTTAAAATTCAATATTTAAAATATTAAAAGCCAAGATTATGTATAAAAAAAGAAAAAAAAAGAGAAAGATTACATCTACAGTAACATAACTTAAGTTATTTATTTATAATATAAATATAAAACTCCAGCACTGTCATTCCGAACGCCAACACTAACGTTAGTGCGGGGCCCTCCCTTAGCGAATCGACAACTGTTGTTGCTCTTTTCTAATTTCAGTGTTTTGTTTTTATTTTGGAATTTCTGTTACTTATCTGTAAACCAGTAGCAGTACGTAAACCAAATCGCATTGGCAACAGGGAATCTTAAAACGAAAGTGCTCCCAATATGAAAAGGATTACGACATCTTCACATACGACGTATATTGTATACGAAAACTTAGCGATCCCAGATGAGTTTCATTTTCAGCCACTCTGAGATAATAAGTGATGGTAGACAGGATCTCATTATTTTCCACTCTACAAGTTGTAAGCTCAATAAGATATCATTCATGTATGTATGACTTGTAATTGGGACAATAGAGATGGTGACGGACAAACAAACGGACAGAATCTTTTTAAAAGCTTCTGCTTTATACTTCAATATACTTTGTATACGATGTCACTAAAAACAGAAAAGCGAAGCAATGAAGAATATAGTGGCTTCATACTGTAGTATTAAAAGATCGGAAAAGATTATGATTGGTGATGAAGCAGTGAGTATTTCTGCACACTTAATCACCCCAAATTTAGAAGAATATTCGTTCTTTTTCAACGATTCTCAAAAATAATTCATATATATCATATTTCTGTAAAGCAGCCTTTTTTCGTAAACATTTCAAACTTATGTAGAACTCTTTTCCATGACTGTGACGGAAAACGACTCATGATATTGAGGGTCATTGACAAAGCTGTTAGAAATGAGTCTCATTTTGAAATAAGAAATCGTGAGACCTTTTCCCACCAACTTCATCCCCTTCCGCAGAACCGATACAAATAAACCCTTGTCGGTCTTAAGAATTAATTCCCCTCCCCCTCAATAACGATAAAGACTGACAATTGAAAAAAAAATTAAATTACGATAGAGAGTTATGATTAATATTTCCTTGTTTCGTATGTTCAAGTTCATCAGAAAGGATGCTAAAAATTAAATCTGTAAGTTCCTTAAAAACTCGGGAAAGATTGTTAACTAAATGTATTCGGAATGTTTGTTCTAAACTAACGAATATTCTCGAATATTGTTCTGTGTTTTGTATAACCTACAGATCGGATATATTCAGCCAGATTGAACCTTTCAAAGATGCTTGGACAGACATAAGCTTCCCAGGAAGAAAGGCAAAAATTTCTTTTCTACTTCTTAAGAAGCGTGACCGAGCAATCCCATAATAATCAAAAGAAATGCCAAGTGAATATGGAAAAAAGGAATTTTTTGCCTCCTATGTTAAGAAGCAGCTACAGAAAAGGAAAGTTCAACAACAAGTTGTTAGGAAAGAAATAAATTGAAATGAAAAGTAGTTAAATTTTGATATTTATTTCTATAGGGCAGAGTTTCACATTAAAATTATACTGTAGCTAAACAACCAAAATATGCCAAATAATTCCAATATTTAAATGGCAAGGTTAGTTGAAATATGTAAAATAAATTAGAATGATAAAATATTGAGAAAAAAATTAAATTTTAATTTTAGAATATAGGTTTTTGCTTTATTTTTCAGTAACTCGAAAATGTAATTTGAAAAAATTAATTTATTTTCAACGATTAAATTTAACTATCTGAAATCTAGTACCATACATGGTACACAGATATCTGTTATATCATTCATGTGAAGCGGCCTGTATTTTATTAAAAATATTTTTTCTATGGCATATCAAGCACGTCTCTAAGTAGCAATTAATTGCTAACTATGGAAGATTCCCTTATTTTTAGTGATGAAAACGTTTATTCTAAAATGCACCCTTAAATCTAAATATTTCCTTTCCCATACTACTACTACATGTTTGCTCTGTGACGCAATTCTTGATTTTCCGTTGAACAACTAGTAAAGCGGCTCAATACTTTTGCCAGAAACAGACAAGTCAATGTTGCATGGCTTTGTTTATTTTACTGTATGTTTGCCAAAACGAAAAAAAAAACACAAAACAATCTATAAGTGTCAAGGTTCATTCAAAATAAATGTGCTGAAAAGCGTTGGGGGTAGATGGAGATAAAGAAAAGAAGAACGTAAGAAGAGGGAATTTATGATATTTCATGAACACTGTAAAGACCCAATAGGGACATCAAGTTGTCCTTCAGTTCATAACTCAAACAAAGAAAATTACACATGTTTCTTAGAAAGAACAAAATAAAAATTAATATAAACTATTTATTAATTTCTAAGAAAATAACATCTTATTCAATTATTCATTAATATCTTATTAAAATTATTTGAATTTGAATATTTTGCTAGTTTTTTCCGAGCGATTAGAATGATAAAAAAAAACCTATAAATTTGACCGTCCATTTGTCAACATTTTAGCTCTCCTAGCCCATTAACAATGGTGTTGATTAAAAATAAAGATTAAAGACTACCAAATTTTCTAGAAGGGTACGCCTATAAAGCACCGGCTGAAAGTAGACCTTATATTAATTACTTCGACTGCATTTCAGAATTATCTATACTCTTAAAATTTAGAATATATTTTGAATAGTATGTCTGTATATTTTACAAAATATACAGACATACCATTACTATAAAATATGACTACATTATTTTTAGGAATTCTGATGTATTGTTATACATTAAGTTTTCTTTATTAGGTTAAATAAATGCTTAATTTACAATTTTATTGCAATTTATTTTTGTAATACCATGACTTTCTGAATGAACTTAAAATCTATTATCATTAAGATTTTTTTTGTTAGTCTTTGAGTTAAAATTCGTGAAAAAAACAAAGGGTTGTTCATAGTTAAGAATTATTATATTGTAATAGTTTATTTAGAAATACTTTTAGAAATCATTTATCTGTTTTTTACTATATTTTATTCATTGTAATCGTTAACAGTTATTTATTTTAAAAACAGTCGTTTTCTATTTTCTAATTGCTGATGTTCTGTTTATTTTTAAGTTCTTTTCCGTTGAATCAGATACTTAATTTAATTATATTTTTATCCAATCATTATGTATTGTTTTAATTAATTAGCCAATCAAATCCAACTATGTCTTATCTAAAACCAATGTTTTTCGTTTAATAAATTAATTCGATTCAGTTCGAAAACTTGAATCGTTGTTTCTCCATCTCAACGACTCTCCCAGAAACACCATTACAATATCTAAGTTGATTACAACAACAGTCCAAACAGCTTAAAATTTTCCAATCATTAATGAAGTGAAGTAAGTGCTTAAATTCTTAGTTGCCTAAAAATTTCACTAGACCAACATCAGAGCAAGACATATGAAAGAGTATTCATATGTATTGCTGAAATTCAATAAAAATTTAGAGTTTTAATGCTTACTATCGCAATTTGTTACTTTTACGCGCACATTTCTGCGCAGGATTAGAAAGAGTACCTCCAAATGAAAAAGATTTAAATTACATGTCAGTAAATAAGCATGTTTTCAAGTAGCTCCATGAACTAGTTTATAAGTTATCAAGAGATCCAAACAGACACATTCATATTAAAAGCCTAACATTCCTTTTCAAATTAGAGTTAAAAATTTTCTTTCTTTTACCAAACTTTTTTAAAATCTTTAAAGAGAGATAGCTCTGATTTGATTTTCTTTTATAATGTCTGGCTGAGTGTTATTGCAGCCTTTATTTACTCGTTGACATGGAGACAGATGGTAATACGACTATGTACTGCATGGTATAATTGCACTTTCAAAATCATATTCGTCCATCTGGAAAATTCTTTTTTGTTGTTGTTGCTGTAGCGTGATAAAGTGGCCTTTCGTGTCCAATGTCAACGCCCACTGTTCGCAAGTAAGTGTGCGTGGGTAGATAAGGAACTATAAACCCCGAATGGCTGCCGAAGTTCTCTTTTAAAATAATAAAATATCTTTAATTAACCACGCATTATCTCAAAATATTACGCTGTTGCATTATTTAAACATCAAATTATAAAACTGTAATTGATTTACAAATGTTATGGTTTCAAGTAACTTTCAGTTATTTAATTTGGCTCTGTTTTTATGAAGAAAAGAATTTTTAGTGGCATTCAAAAGCGAAAAAGTATCTATTAACTTCATGAGCGTCTGTCAGCCACCGTGAAAAATGCACATATGTTGCTAGGGTCAACTTTTATTTCCTCACAGAACTCGAAAAGATGCTTTTAATGATTTACTCTAATATTTATAAGGCATCCTTAATACGTTGAAAAACAAAAAGAATTTAAATCAAAATAAATTAAGTGCAATATTTTTCTAAAGATGATAGAAAAACTATAAGTTGAAAATTTGGAGATTTGGCATTCCTATAACAAGGAGTATTCTTAACTGTTTTCAAACCATCACTGAGGAATTAGAGACAAAATAGGTTGTATATTGTTTTAAGCGTAATAGACGCCATATTTTAGAAATTGTTTATTTTATTGGGATCGTAAGGTTACCAAAAAAGCCAACGATATTTATTGTAATTATGTAACAATTATGAATAAAATATAGTAAGGTCTTTAATTTCTCAGATCCTTATCAAAGGTACGATTGTGAGGGTTATTATTGATCAACTGAAGAAAAGCAAATAAAACCGGAAATAATCACCGCCATCTTCCGTCAATCCCAGAGCCCTTTTCCAGAATAAATACATCGGGTGTCGAGTCAAAATGTACCAGCAGTAGACAGTTTATTCTATCACTTAAAGCTGTCGGATTCTGAAGCTCTGCCTTTTTTACCCCACTTATTGTTGTATTCCAATCATAATATACAGTGGAACCCCGCTATTCGTACACAATCCGTTCCAGGAGGCAGTTCGAATGGCGATTTGTACGAATGGCGAATATTTTTTCACATAAGATATAATGTAAATTGGATTAATCCGTTCCAGAATCCAGAGATGATTGCTTATTTAAACCTTTGTAATAATACTTTAAGCGTAAAAAAACTATGAAAACAATAAATATATAGGCCTCTCTTATTACGTCTTTCTTTTTCAGTATCGACGATATGGTTGATTTCGCCATGCCATACTGAGTTGCCAGGTCAGAGGCACGAGTTCCACTTTCAAACTTCGCAACGAGTTCTTTTTTTAATTCAATTGTCGTTCTCACTGCTTTCCTTTTAGGCTTAGTTGAATCAGTAATCTTTTTTGGACCCATGGCTGCACTATTTTCAATAAAAATAACAAAAAAATAACAATTAAATATCACAAAGTTTCATGAAGCTTGCGTGGATGATGCCTAGCGTACGGAAGCTAGCACGAGACTGAACTGCAGCGACCGCGTGGGGCGGCCAGTAACAAGGACACGCTGTCCGAATCGCGAGCAAGCGTACGAATGGCGAGTTCAATTTTACTTGAAAAAGTTGGACGAATAACGAGTTGTACGAATAGCGAGGCGGACGAATGGCGGGGTTCCACTGTATCTGAATATCTAAGGTAAAACAAGCTTTTATTAAAGCTGTGCACTTGCAATTTTGCCATACTGTCGTATAACAATTCATCTTCAACTTATTTTAGTAAAAGGATTATTACAAAAATAAAAGATGTCGAATGTTGTAAATAAAATAATTTTAATTATTCATCGGTCAGTAAGGTTCTCGTCTTTAGTATACTAAAGAATAAGGTACAAAGAACTACAGTAAGTATTGTGTTCTTAAGTAAATTGACACAGTCTCGAAGCTGAAGCGGTAGCGTAAAAGTATGCCGTGTAGGTCAATGAGCTGTCGCAGAATCGAAGAATGAAGGCAACTGAAAACTGTCGTATAAGCGAATCGTCGGAAATCGGAGTATGACTAAATTTTTGTTAACTACAGCACCATTTCAAGATACATACCATAAAAAGATTAGACTAAAACCAATGTTAGAAAATGCAATTGTAACTCGATATGTGATTAATTCCGTCTGTAATCCAGATAAGATAAAAAAAACTAACACAAAAACATATGCCTATATTTAATGATGGTCAAATGGAACTTATAACTAAGATGTAGTCCAAATCCATTCAAAAACGTTTGCTTAAGAATCACCTATCTCAGAGACTTATTTAAAAAACTGAAACTTTATGGACTATTAAAGAATGGGTGTTGACGAAATGAAGGTAGTTCAGTACTGAATAATTCGTCCAAATGAGTCCCACAAATTTCACAACATAAGGGATTTTAATCATTAACGTTATTATCATTCAAATACAAAAGTAAAGTTGATGGTATGAAAAGTATCGAATTCCTAAAACACTTATATCATAAATTTGAGTAGATTTTGAATGTACTGTACTAATGTGCTTAGTTCTTACATGCTAATGCTTAAAGAAGCGAGTTGTCTTAGTATCTTACTATCGTATTGCACTTTTATTACCTTTTTAATGCTATCTTATGAGATATATCATCACTAAATCCAATATTGCAATTGAAATTTATTCTGCAAACGAAATCTAATGGTTTAGTGCGTCTCAAAGAATATTAATTTTATAATAAACTCTGTAATAATTTCCCTGTCCTCAAGTATATATTATCTTTACACAAGAATATAGAGTAATGTATTTACATGCAATTTTAGATATCAAGAAATAGTCTAAAGTTCACACCAGGATTTTGTATTTTATACAAATTTTATAAACTTTTATTTTATAAATAATGATACAGCTGTTAAAAGGCTTAAGAATAATAGACGAAACTTCGCTTGCAGATTATGTATGATGTGGTTAATTTAGAAGATATTGCGACGTTGCCTTTAAACCCTGAAGGCAATTGCCTGTTGCCAAGTGCCTCTTATTCATACCTTTTCACCTTGTCAATTTATTTGGTGCTTCTCCAACTCCTCCAGATAACCCTCTGACCGCTTCATACCCTGTGTACATTATTGCTTCTTTCCCATTTCCAAGTCTACTGCCTCCCTCGCAGGGATATTATTATGTAATTTTTGCCGAATCATCAACTTTTATCTAATTGCCAACCATATGAGATTACGTTCGAGGCAAAAGATGCTGACGGAGGGAATTTGGGAAGCATAGGGGAGGGATTTCCGCTTTAAATATCCGGGTTCGCTGTGCTCTTAATTTTTCTGAAGCACTTGGCAATTAGGGTCCTTTCATTCTCTTGCGATGTTTCATTTCTTGGAAGTTATTGGTATCTCCAATAATAAAATTTGGGGCAATTATAGCGAATTCCTGAAGGTAACTGAATTTTGAATAATTAAGTTATTTGGGGGAGTAGAATTAATTTGCAAAAATATTTCTAACATCTTTTCCAATTTCGTCAACTTTAATTTTGAAGTGCGTTCGAAAGTTTGATAACATTTATTTTTCCATCAGTAATAATTTAATAAATTACACCATGGCTTACAAGAAGTGTTTGCTAATTTACATAAAGCTAAATCCCAATATTAACATGAAATCTCTTATCATGATTCATAATGTTTGATTTCGGGAAATTGGGAACGACTAGAAGTAGCCAGTCAAATGGTTCCGAATAAATTAAATAAGATAATCTAATCTGCTCTTTATAATATATCCAAGTTATTTTCTTTTTTTTTGAAAAAATTTAGTCATATTTGCATAAAAACATAAGAGTAATTTAAGAAGCACTTCCACCTCGTTAAATATAGTTATGATATTTCTGTCATAAGAAAATAAGTATTAAGAAAATTGCAGTTATTATCATCCAAATTCAGAAAATAAAAATAAATAACAATGCGAAATGCAATTGCTATGCGAACTTTAACTGATAAAATGACAAAATTAAATAATTTACATTGAAGTAATAAAAATTAATGTTCATGAACTACTTCTAAAGAGTTCAATTCCTCGCTTATTCTCTAGTAATTCTGATTTATTCATAACATTTTAATTAAAACAGTAATCGAAAAGTAAAATTCAATACTTACTCATTTGTCTTTATTTTAGTAAACATCTATTGGAACGACGAAAGTAATATCCAATTAATTATACTGTTCCATGCAAACAATTCAATAAACTAAAGCAAATACCAGCTCTGTAACTAATGAGTATTATCTTTTAATTAGATTATAGTAAACTTATTATTCCACTAAATCAATTATAACGAAACTGCAAATAATTTTGTAGATTAGTAATAGTTATTCCAACTAACATTTTGACGATTTTAGATTGCTTATGTTAATAATCATTAGAACTGTTTATGAAAATCCATCAAAGATTTAATGCTATGTTGGTATTTAAGTGAACCAATTGTTATCTTCAACAACCAGGGAAAAGACAAGAGTACTTTTTGATTTAATAAGTAAAGCTTCATGATAACTTTAACAAATTAATTTCAAAAGGATCGAAACTTTTGCAACTTAAAATAGATAATATTTTTATTTTATTGGGCGTCGGGCCGTGGGCTTTCTTCCTTGTGGAACTATCGCAATAACCCTTTAAATGCTTGAAATGCTTTGCTTTGGAATGTGAATTTCAAATTTTCCTTTAAACCCTGTCGGCAAAATCTTAAAAACGAAGTGAAATATTGAAGTGTTATGGTTAGCTGCTGAAATAAGCATCTCCACTCTTGAAGGATTAACGAATGCACTTTACTAAAGAAAGGCGCTAGGAGTGCTGGAAACAATTTGGGAGCACTGTTAACTATTTTCGGAAAACTTAACTAAAATGAACTCCTTGTTGATCTCTCTTGTTGGAAAATGTTGGAGAAGCAGGTTGCATGCTTCTTCATGCCTTGTTAAATCCACATCTAATAACTCATTCACTGACAAGTTGCGAAAAGGTTTCACTTTCAAGTCCTTTCGCATGTGGTCTCTTATGGTTGAGAGGGGAATATCCATCTCGGCAGCATGATTGATCGTTACGGATTCTTCCACAGGAGCACATGTTTCCAAACGTGTTGACTGTCTTCCCGTCCGATGTGAATCCTTCACGAATGCTGACCTAAAACGCAGTTTGGATTCATGAACGACCGCATACGGGACAAACACTTTCACAAATTTTTCACAAAACACTGTAAACTATTGGATTAATATCTATTATTGCTTTGTTGAAATTCTTTTATGGCTTGAATATTTTGTCCGGAGCCATATAGTTTTCCTTTATATTATGTTTATCATCTGAGGAGGAGGATTAAATATCCTCGAAACATGTAATGAAGTATTTATATTTATTTATTTTGCTTATCGTGTGTGTTTGGTCCTTATTTAATATGATTATGCACATCATGACTGATAATTATAAATAATTGATGTCATTATAAAATAATTAATTCCAGCTTGGGTTTTTTGTCCCTCTTTAAGAAGTTTTTATCCTTTGCTTTTTTTTAACAAAAAAGATATATAACAAGAAGCATTACGAAATTTTCAGCTCAGACAAAAAAAAATTGTTATTAGTGAACGATTTAGGACTCATTCGTCCTGGAGGTTTCTTAAAGTCAAACATGTCAAAATTGTAGAAATATCGTAAAATGTGACATCTGAGTTTCTTTTTTTAATCTAATCTTTTCCAATATCAATTCATTTCAAGAATTCAACTAAGCTTTTCTGTAAGAATTTTAATCTCATTTAAATGATTAAGCTCACATTTTGCTTTCAATTTCAATTCTCCAGTTATTAACCTAATGATGTATTATAGATAGTTTGTCTATTTATTTATTGTTCATCATGTATCTCCAGCTATTGTGTAAAGCCATGTAGATATTATTAATAATGTGTGTTTTAGTTCATCTTTTGAGATAAAGTAGTTTTGAGTTTGATTTTGAAGACAGTATTTCATAGCAAACTTTTTCTGTATGTCATCAATTTCCTTGTATATTACCGGAGAAATGCTTATAAAGGTTACAGAGCAAAGAAAACAAGATAAATTTTGAAACATTATCTGATTTTACACTATACTTTATAGTATGCAACCTGTACTATATGTATAGTGTACAACTTATAATACACAAAATTATTATTTTGTTAATAAAAAGAAAGCTTAGATTACATGATAACTGGAATATCGTGAGATAACAAACACCACAGAAAAAAATTAGAACTTTGTCTTGAAAGTATACTTATTGTTGTAATGTTTGCAGAGATAATGTTTCTTTGTACAAAATAACTTCATTCGTTTCCAAACTCTAAGAAACTTAGTTATTAGCTATGTTTGAGGAACTTAGTTAATTTGGATAATCCTTTTTATGTATTTGTAACACTTGGAAAAAATAGTTTCAATTGTTGGTAACAAAAGCATAGAATGATCAAATCAATTTCATAGAAGACTGCTTTCTTGTGCTTCTATTTTTGGTTGAACTGGTCAGATTATTTGATAGAGTTAAATGATAAATAAACTATATGTTAGAATAAGATTGAGTAATAGAGTTAACAAATATACTTGTATTTGTGTTGTTGTTGTTTTTTTTTCCTTTCAGTTTTTTTTTTTAAGAAAAATGAAAAATTTGAGAATATTGATCCAGAAGAGTCAGAATTTTTATAACATCTTATATTTTTCCAGATTTTAAAAATTTATACAAGCGTAAAAATTAAGTTGATATATTGTTACATATTTTCTCATATATTTTTTAAATAGAATATTAAATATTTGTAAGTGTTTGTTTAAACACAATTGTTTTTGATTGGATGGCGATTTGTTAATTTTTTTTAATCTTGATTTTTTTTTTCAAAGTTATTAGTTATTAAAAATTCTGTGATCAATATCTCTGATTGCTTGAAATATTAGCAAAAATCAGCTGTATTAGATTCTTTTTTCTTTTCCTTTGGTAGTTTTCTTCGAAATTAAAATCTTTTGTACTTTCTAAAGCGAATTGCTAAAGTAATCCTTTTCTAATCGTTATCCATGTAAGTCTCATCTTTCTCGATTTTTCTTGGCTTTGTGTTTACACGCTATCATTTCAGGTCGCCAGCCTTGGTTTTTTTTTCTCCCAATAAGTAAGTCACGGTGAGACAGACGAAGAAAAGAAAGGCAGAGAGCGCATTATTTTCTTTCCCACGAGTTTTTCATTGCCTGTTGTAAAACCGTGTTTTCTCCCGCAGGAGAGGACAAAATCGATGGCAACTGTGGCCTTCCCGAGCTCCGGCAGCTCGAGACATTTCCGCTACGGGTACCAACGCCTCCACACCGGGTGCGAGCGTGTGCCGCATGCATGGCACACAGTAAGCCCGCCTATCCTAACATATGTACACCCCTCGATGCATTTAAATGTTTTTCTTTCTTCGTCTGTGGCGCTTAAATACAAGACGCTGATAGGAAGAGTTATTTCGCACTGCTTCCAACGTGAAAGTTCTAAATTTCTTCGTAGGAAAAATATAAAGAAACTGGAATATGAAATGCTCTTTAGGCAATAACTCTTTCCTATCTCTTTTTAAAGAAACACTATCCAAAAGAAAGTCTGTTCACTTTTGAGAGTTCATTAAAAAAAAAAAAGACAAAGTTAAGGAAAACAACTTTCTTCAAAAGTTATTTTTGAAAGAATAAATAACATTTTTAACTTGGATTAAATCTTTTTAATTAAGACTAATTTCGTAATAAATTTCAATTGTAACTGAATACACATTACGCAGTTGCTAGTAGTTGTTGAAACTGAACTTATAAAATATAATAAAAGAATATATTACGAACAATTTCAATTTCTACTACAATAAACACAACATAAAGGACAACATTTAGTAATACCATAGGAAGAACGTCAAAAAAGTTTAAAAATAGAAAAAAGAATTACTATGAAAATGAAGCAGCTGATTCATATTCAGCTTCGCGTCGCAAACAAATTAATTAGCATTTAAATGAAATGAATATTTTTATTCGAACTCCGCTTTTTATTTATTCACATATTTAATTAAGGTAATGTGAATGCTGACATGTCAATAAGTTGTATCACATCTCTATTGATTTTTTTTTTTAATATTCTTGGGGGTTCCACTGGCCTTTCTAAGATTTGAAATCAAGAGATAATCAAGTCCTGTCTGATGACTTCTGAACACTATTTAGAAATATGTACGAAATTTGAAAATATCGATTTTTTAGTAATCAGGTTTTTTTTTTTGGAAGTTTCAATGAAGTTTCTTAAAGTTACAATGAGAAAATACCGAATTTTACTATAATCTCAAACTTTCATTTCATGTAAAGTTATATGAGGGGGATTCAAAAAGAAACGAGCCGGAGTGTGGAATGGACAAACCGGTGACAGAAGGGTAGTATTGTTGCATATATAATCAAGATTGGTTCCGACACGAGTGAGTACGGAAGTTCACAGCCCGCCACTAGAGGATCACGGGTGCAATTCACATGACTAAAAGCTAGTAGAAGCATGTGTCAATCGTCCAAGCGGTCATTCGCGTTGTAAGCAGTGAAACAGTGCAATGGTGGCATTCAAAGAAGAGCTAAATGGTGTTGTTGGTTTTCTGACAGCGCAGCGGAAGGAGTAGGGGGAACGGAGATTCATCGAAGAATGTCACAAGTGTATGGTGAATACTGCATGTCCCTTGCAAGGGTCAAGGCGTGGCACAAGAGCTTCAGGGAAGGACGGGTCTTTAGCCGATGATGCACAGGCTGGAACACCACACTGCATTACCGATGACATCGTCCAGCTGATTGATGGACTCGTTACACAGGACCACTGAGATCAGATTGAGCATCGGAAGTGTTCACACCATCATTACAAAACGATTGAACTGGCGGAAAGTGTGTGCCCAATGGGTGCCCCAGAGTCTTCAACCTCAACAGAAAGCATGTTGAATGGCCTACTGTTTTGATCATCTGCAGCGCTATGTCAGGGAAGGAAATGAGTTCCTGGCAAGAGGGGTGGCTGTGATGAGTCTTGGTGTCATCACTTCGAACCAGAATCGAAACGACAAAGTCTCCAGTGGAAGCATCCAGGGTCACCACCACCAAAAAAATTCAAGGCCATGCACACAAGTGCAGGAAAAGTTATGCTGACGTTCTTCTTTGACCAAGATGGCCCTCTACTGACAGACTTCCTGCAGCACGGGACAACAGTGAATGCCCAGCGTTACTCACAAACCTTGACCACCCTTCACCAAGCGATCAAATCGAAACGACCAGGCAAGCTCACTCGTGCGGTCATTCTGCTCCACGACAATCCAACGCCCCATACGGTCAACACAGTCACGGCATTCTTGCAGAAATTCAATGGGAGGTTCTCGATCACCCTCCATACAGTCCAGACCTCTCTCCCTGCGATTACGCCATTTTTGGTCCCCTTAAAAATGCTCTGAGGGGCAAACAATTCACCTCGGACGACGACGTCAAGCAGTACGTGTGGAACTGGTTCACAATGCAACCCCGGGAATTTTATAAGACAGCCATTCACCGCCTTGTGTCGCAGTGGGACAAGTGCCTCAACAGCCAGGGCCAATACTTCTGACATACAGGTACTGGTTTCTGTTCCTAGGCCTCCGGCTCGTTTCTTTTTGAATGCCCCTTATATATAACTTTGACATTAGAAATGTTTTAAATAATTATATTAAATATTTATTATATTGCTCATTAAGCAGAGCTTTCTGTAGGCGCACGGTATCTAGAGTATTTTATAGGTTTGAATTACTATCCTCTCTCCATCGATCTGCTCGTAATCAAATAACCCACAAGAGAAGTCTTATCTGAAGTTGAAAACTTTTAATAAAGTTTCAGTTTCATAAGGAAAAGAGGATTTTTGAAAAACCCCTATTGATTTTCATTAAGGGTCTAACCAAAAGCTATTGATCAGAAAATCGCCAGATCGTTGAGGCTTCGCTGATATCGAAAAATATTACTTACAATCTATCCTTTCTTCAAAAAAGCCTCCTGTGGTTAAAATCAAGAAAGGGTTACTACCAAACCACAGTGCAATCCCCGTCATGAAATGAAATTATAGAACATTTTCTTCAAACAGATTTTTGACTTACAATGGAAACAATTGAAGCACTGCTATTGTAAAGAAACAATCACCAGAAGTCATCGGAAACAATTGCTCCGTGCATTATATAGTTGACACGTGATTGGACTGTTGGATTCTGCGAGAGAACCAAGGAGAAGCAGCAAGGAAAAATGCAGAAGTCATTGGAATATAAAGATGGCGCTATTTAAGCGAAATGCAATTCTCTAAACAAGTATTTTGGAGACAGGTTTTATATCGAATGTGTGAAACATTAAGTGTCGATTTAAACTATGATTAATGAGAAGGATTTAGTGATATAATTTATTAATCATATTGTATGCTCTGTTTCAGCGTATAAGTAGTGACGTAATCTCATTCGATGTGCAGCAACTGGAACGATGCCATTTTGAAAGTGATACGAAATATTCCAAAGTTTATTTCCAATACCGAGAGCCAATGTTTGTTTATACGAAGTAAGGATATAATTAAACATCGCATTGAAGTCTGCAAGTAAGTCATATTTTTCTTGTTGATACACAGAACACATTTGCATTAATTCACGAACAGCGTAACCATAGTTAAAGGTATCAAGATGACACAAGTAGATAATTCAACTATTAAAGTGAAGTAAAGACGTTTACCTTCGTGGATGCAGATTTACCAAGTTTTACAAAGAACATTTAACGATTGATTCACATACAGTGAAAGACTTATCGATTTAAGAGAGACTTTAAGCTGAAGCAACTATGTTAATTGTAAAAGAGTAATATACCATTTCTAGGAAGAAGAAATAATATATGTAACTAAATATAGCATTTAGTCAAAGAATTAAAAGCACTTAATTCTAGTTTACTTGTTTATGCTCATTGAACCATTACCTTTAATTGACAGTATTTCTTACTAGGATAGGATTTGAAATAAAACAATTTTACATCCACCTACACCTATTCGTTTAACTTCATCTGCTATTTTATTTAAACGCTCTGCTAAAGTTATTTTCTAAATGTGAGCAAGTTTATTCCACACCTCCCAAAGAAGAAATTGCATCACAACGACCAATGGTGGGACAAAACTGCTTTACGAATGTATATTCATGCTTAAAAATGAAAGAACTGAATAACAGTTAAATGCTGTACTAAGCAGATTGTAAAACTCTCCAATTTTCTAACAAAACTAAAACAAAACAAAAAAACAATGGATAACCAAAGGCAATTTATTTTCTCAGGAATTTGGTGGAGCCCTAAAAATCATTCAGCACTAATAATTCATAATAAAATGTAGGAGAGTTACAACAGGAGAGAACACTGTGCTGAGCTTTGATGCTTCAGTGCTTTTTTTTTTTTTTACCGCATGAATACGGCTAAGCAAACCTACATTTCTTATGTTTCATGGGGCAGAATCGTACTGTGATTCGAGCCTGGACAAACCCAAAGACAGTATTTCAGGAGGTGCATATTTCATAGTATCTTTTAAGTAGTCTGTCAGAGATTTCAACAGAATGTAAATGCTCGTCGATGCTTCAGGTCTTCCAGCAAAACAGAAGCATAACGACAGAAAAAGACAAGTCATTTAACATAAGCTGCCAGACGAAGCAGGTGGATTACTACACAGACCTTTCAGCAGTGACAGGGCCGTTTCCAAGACAAACGATTGCGTAAGAACTGGTTGTATGCCTGTAATATTCATCTCTAACTAAAAGAAGAGCTTGTTTAGCCTGTTGAAGTGAACAGCGTGTTTACACAGAAAACCAGGGGGTAACATTCCCTGTTAAGTCTGCAGAATGATTCCAGCCGTGTCTTCGTATGGACAAAACCCTGGACTCAATATAAATTCTCCAACATCCTTTAACAGAATAACTACTGCAGAGGTGATATTACGGTGTCTGAAGCATCATGCTCGGTACTGGTACTCGCATCCGTGTGTTCGAAGGGAAAGCCTAAAATGTCAGATACTCCGTGATGTTATTCTGCCACAATTCATTCGGCGATTCAAGGAATTAATGGTATCTGATATCGTGAAACTCCAGCACCATCATAGAGTTATCCTAGTGAATGATTATCTGAAAACAGAATCTCTATCCTGCGTTTAGAGTGGTAGCGTGGTTTCTCGTTTTAAACCCGATTGACATGCCTGGCACAGGAGATTTGTTGCTGGACGTCGTCCATCATCTACAACTCTTCAGGAGCTAATGTTGATTTTTTTCTCCAGTGTTTTCTTCCATACGCTACATATTAAATAGAATTTGGCTTCTTACGGAAATGACATCATCCTTAACATTCGAACATACAACAAGATAATTTTTGAATGGAATGTGAACTTAATAAAATTGTCCGTCCCTTGCTGACTGATTTCACAATGTTACTAATTATTATATTTAAAATGATGAAAATTCAGGACGATCAAAAGAATATTAAATTGAGGTTGAGGAAGATACGACCGGAATAATCTAGTTTGATTTTAGGCTTTTGTACAGAGTGTAGCTCAAACCAGGAGAAGCATTATATCCCCGCTTTATCTGTCCGTCCGTCGCGAGAATTTCGTTGAATGGTCTATTTTTATTATAATGGACTCTCCCAAAGCTATAGAGAGCTTCTATTTTTTTCTGTGGGGTTTTGAAGTTGTATTTTTTGTGTTATAAAGTTTTATTTTATTTATATTCCTTAGTTGTTATCATTTTTAAAGATATCCTAATTGATTAAATATTTTCTTTGTTTGAAAGCAAAAAGCCAACTTTCCTTTTCTCTTCTTGAAATAAATCTTACAGTGATTGCTGTACTTTTTTATAATGGGATCGTCCAAATCAATGGAGAGCCTCCATTTCTTCTATTTGGCTTTGAAGTTGCAGAGAATCCTTTGTTTTAACATTCGCTCGGTATGGAAGCCTTACACGATCGCTTACTGGGATTGCTGCTCCTAAATTGGTTGGTTGATTTTTTTTTATGATTTCCGTTTTCATCCAATCTTTTTACAATCAAGGCCCCTTATTCTAATTTCTTCTAGATTTTTTAATATCATTTCAAGAGATTCTCAACTCAGTATTATAGCAACAATTAGTTCAATAATTTTTGAAATCTTTAGAATTGAACCTTTGTAAAATGAGATTTAACATCAGTGTGTGAGGGCGCATGTTCTACAAGGTAAGAAGTGAAATATTTCATTTGGAAACGAACACTACTGTCAACATATTTTGAAAACAAAACAGAGTCAAGATCCTAAGCAGTAAAATTAAAATATTTAATAACATTGACTTAAGAAAAACAGTATCCTTAACAAAATTTATTAAAAAAAAACAAACTAATATACTTCTCATACAACCGCACCCATTCTGTTTACAAAAGCCTTAATTTGTACTAATGGCTGCTGAAGGTAAAACCCTGGTTTCCCAGAAGAGTAACTAGTTATTTGTAACTAGATTTAGCCTTAATCTCGTTTAGTTGATTTCACGGGAAAGTAGATTTTTTTTTTTGGCATTCTGGGATTATGATAACAGCAAAGTTCTACAACGAAATGGAAGAAAACAAAATGTGCTGTTTCAGTAAATTAATTTTTCCAGAGAAGGCAGAAAGTCATATATTTACATCTGACATATTTATATTAAATAAATAGGTTCAATTTGCGTATTCTGATATTGACACAGAACTGAGATGTCTGAATTTTTTTCGTAAGTTGTATCGTTTTTTTTCCTTTTTATGAATTTTTTTTTGTCTTTTTTTACTTATAATTGCCGATTTCGTTTTATTCGTCTCAAAGCTTTTGTAATGTCTCTCCAAATTTCAATTAAAATCAGTGTTTCTGCATTTTGCTTTCGCTGAGTCGAAATGGACGCAGTGTTGAAATAACAAAGTTTTTTTGATAAAAACAAATTGTCTGAACGAGGATCGCAATACCGAGTTGTAAATGACCTTAGATAGGGATTTCGTGAGTGGTCACACGGAGACAAAAAAGCGAGATAATTCGGCGAATCTGGTTACTACTAGTTTCATGAAACCAGGATATAAGAGAAATTCCCTTATGACCTAAGTTAATGACTTGAAGATTACGTTTTATTGCGTTTGGTGGAACAATTATTCGCGAAAAATAGTTCATTTTAACTCTGGGCAAAAAAAATACAATGAGAAAAGTTTTCAAATCTATTTTTGAAGCAATGACTCCTATGTAAAATTATCCAAAAGAATTCATTATGTTACAGTTACGTTGATCCATTTGATTTCCAGAAAAATCCTTTCGTTATGCAGAGTGTCAAATAGTTTCTAAAATGCACCGTAAATATCAACCAAAAATTTCAAATAGGTGATAATAGAATTTATAATGTTTAATTTATAATGTGAACTATACAGTTTTCAAAAATATCAGTGGACAATAACTACAAACATGAAAAACACTCAAGATCACAAGGTAGATTAATGTCATTGCGAAAGTAGCAGTGTTTATAAAATTTCTATTGTTATTAATCATCCGTTAGCAGCTATTATTAGAATTTTATTAGAATTACCAATCTCATCAGAAAATAAATCAGGTCAAATTTCAAAAAAAGTCCTAAAGTGTGCAATCGATGCCCTTCCAGCTAACCTAAAGACCCTTCAATATATGAGAACTTCAATAACATTCACAATCCATTTAAATCAGAGATTAAATATAATTAAGTTCACTTATCTTGAAGAATTTGTTACATTACCTGCCCAGAAAAATTCGGAATTTGAATAATTAAGAAAAGTCTTAATATTGAAAATAACGATATTTTTGTGTCTATTGAATAGAATTTTGGAACCGTAGGAGTTCAAACAAAAATGAAAATCAATAATAAAGTATACTAATTTATTCTAACGGAAAATATACAAAATCTGAAAGAATCTTGAAAATACTGCATGGAACCTGCAAACTTTACTGTTCTATGATATTTGAACTTCATGAAGAATTTTCAGAATGGTATCAATAGAAATTTAGATTTAACTGTTTGGGAGCGAATATGATTGATAAGAGTTCAGAGGAAAAGAAGCTGGGATTGAGACTAATGAAATCTAGGACCAATCAAGATGTAGTGCTTATTGTAAGTTAGAAAGTTATGCTCAGTTCTGCAAAATATGCTTCTCTAATCTTTATTTTGAAAGAACCTCGCGGTAACGGAATACTTTTTGTTCGGAAAGATTCTACCATAACCATCAATGAAGCAAAGACCTAAAAATTTATATTTTCCTCTAATTGTAAAAAACAATGTTTTTTCGCTTCCAAATATAATTAGAATAATGTCATTATGCTATGGGCATCAGTGAGATCTTCAGTGAGTCACAACCTCTATTAATCATTCTTCCTTTAACTGCTAATTTACAAAACTACTCTTTTGTAACACTCAACTTCTATGTAAAATGAATTTTGAGTTTGTGCTTGAGATGAGTGATAAAATGCCATTTATGAATTCTTTGGAGTGAAATTCGACTTCAAACTTGGAAAAGACTTTTGTCAATTAATACGTTGGATAACAAAAAACAAAACAAAAGATTAAATAAAATAAAATAAAAAAAACAAAACAGTAGATATGTTTTACTTGGTAAGCTGTCAGAATTCAGTAAATACACTTCTATTTTGTTTAAACACTTAAGCACTTTTCAGATATTTCATAATTACAGTACGTTCTGACTATTAAATTCATGCTTAAGTGATCTGTCTGCGTTCAGTGGCATGAAAATTGCTCATTCTTCTTTTGATAATTTAATATGTAATTATACTGAAAGATTGGAATGCCAGAGTTCCCTCGAACTTCACGCAAACTAGTGCACAGAACATGCAAATATACAATTTCACAGAGAATTACGGGTTTTCGAGGAAAAAATTAACGGAAACTTAAAGATAAGTTTCGAAAACATATAGACTATACGTTATTTCTCATTATTCAAAATTTTCTTGTCTTGTTTGAACATTTCTGCATAAGGTCTCAAAGATTCTGTTCCTAACTCCAAACATGTGGTTCATCCTTCCATCTTACTCTGGGATGTCCGCGATCTCTTCTATCTGAAGGGTTGTACCTCAATGCCAATTTTCGAATCTTTATTTTTGGCATCCTTTGAACATGTTGCATCCATTTTTCCTAAATGTTTTCGATTTCCTGAACAATATTTCCAGTATTTAATTGTGATCGAACGTCAAGTGTTTTTCTTTTTGTCCAGCCGTATTAGTCCCAGGTCAGTCCCTTACGAGCGATCGTAAGAATTTCATCTGTGCTACTTCTAATCTCTGTCTTAAATTTGTTTTAGAATATAATTTTCGCTTCCATATTGGATTTTGACGTTATATTCTATAATCTTAATTGTGTTTCTTTGCTTTCCAAATTTCTTCTTCTTACAACATTCGTTCTATTATACTTTTGTAAATTTGATTCTAACTTGGCATCATTATTATAATAGGATATTGTGTTTCGTAGATATTTGAAATCTGAAACTTGTTCTATTATTTTGTTGTTCAACTTGATTATACCTTTTCGATAAAATTCAAGACATTAATATTAATTACATGAAAGTTTCTTCTAACATTTCAAAGAAAGATATACATTGCTATTTACTCGACATGGAATTTGTTATTCTGTCAATATGAGTACAAAATTTATTAATCAATTACAAAGGTTTTGATTTGAAATAATAAATGCAACTGTTACCAATTTTGTTATCGTTTTAGCCGTTTTTCTGATCACCAAGGAGATAATTCATTAAGTGATATCTTACATTCAGCATTTTAAGAAGTATTATTGTAATACAAGCTTAAATGTACCTTTGCTTTAATGACAAACTTTTCTTTTTGAATGTGCTGGTAAGAGAACACTGATTGTACAGAGATTCAGTGCAAGTAGAGACGCCATCTGATTCAGGAAAAGTAACTGGAGACTGAATCGAGTGATGAGTCTCTCACTGAGCCTTAAGAGGGACATTTCTATGCTCTGAAGAAAGAGAACTTTCTGACGTCGATGCCAAACTCACAGTCTTCGATTTGAATTTGCCTCTCGGGTTTTCAGAATGTCCGACTACGGTGACTTTCTCATGCGTCAAACCATCAGTCCTCAGTAACGGAGATTGATTAATACATACTTCAAATTAATAAATGTTGTAAATACAGGAAAGAAACAAGTTCATTTGTAGCTATTTACAATATGAAAACGAATGCTAATAGCATCAAGTAGCTATAATTTGAAGCATTAATGATCTTTCACTTTTGACCAATAGCCTAAGTTAACCATTGGATGTAATAGATCTTACTTTAAGTAACTGCAGAGTATTGGCGCCTAATCACCCAACTGATAAATTATGAAGAATCACGAAGCAAAAATAGATGCTTCTTATTTTCTAGAATCTTAAAACTTCTGCAATCTTTTTACTTCAAAACAAACAAGGGAGGGAAAGCGATTAGAAAACCAACCACAATGCTTCGCAATGTCTTCTGATAAGAAAATATCGTTGATATTGCTTTAAATTCCTTATTATTGTAAATGTGATTGTTGCAAGAATTGGAAGAGTCAGTAAAAGTAATGAAAAATAATAAGGCAGGTGGACCGGATGAAGTTACTATAGATATGGTGAAAGCTGCAGGACCGGTGGGAGCACAATGGTTGTATAGAGTGATGAGGACAGTTTGGGAGGAAGGCACAG
>JAFIDM010005346.1:22767620-22784196 GCA_023159025.1 Thereuonema tuberculata
GTCATGTCCTAAGAAATGAATATGTACTAAGATAATCAAAGAAATATTAAAATAAAAAAATATTAAGATCAACTCTTTGAATCAAACTTTCGCTTCTAGAAAGCAAGTTAGAAACTTGTTTTCGGTACAACAATTAGTATATTTTAAACGTTTCTAACAAAATTTTCAAAAATTGTTGCCCTATCATTTTTGCAACTGTAAATAATGTATTATTTTCACCAACAACTTTCAATTTCTTTTATCGAAATAGATGTGAAGTGTGGGTTTAAGGAGAATCGAGATAAATAGAAAAATAATCAACATTGGCATGATAATAAACAGAATAAACGATTAAAAGAGGCGAGATATTTGATGTGCAATTCCTTTATATGTATATTCCACATCTCATTTCCATAAATATTATGACAAAAAATGAAGACTTATATCGTTAAACATGTCACAAATCATTCACATGTTTGGAACAACTAATGAGAAAGCGATGATGTTTTGTTTATTGGTTCTTTCATCTGCTAAAACATTCTTTGGTAGTTAAGAACTTCGAAAAATACCGAACACTGAATCTTGAAAATTTTCGAGAAAGAATGAGAAAATTCCTGATTTTTTTAAGTACCGTATATGCTCCAATAGAAGCCCCCGGCGTTTATTTGCAAAACTAGCCTCGGCTCCCGGCGCTTAATAGAGACCGGCTGCTATTAGAGGCCGGCCATTATTCACAAAAACCTTCAGAACGCAATATTTTTACACATAAATACCAGCTAATATTACAAACAGCTACTTTATTTGAATTTCACATGCTACATAAGACTGTTAAAGATAAATGGCCATGTCTTTCTGTATCTTTCGCTGCTATTCATCGTCCGAATCCGCAATGACGGACGGCCGCCTCACCGGAAGTTTCTTTTGCGTATTCCACCGCGCGAATCTTAAAGGCAATGTCAAACGACCGTTTCGGCGGCAATTTGTAAGGCAATGTACAGTAAGGTATTACGCACGACTATAAAGATAAGGACGCTTACATTAGTACCGGTAGGCAAATATGAAAGACCCGGCTACTATTAGAGACCGGCTACTATTTGGCCGTGTCCCCTCTGCAGCCCGGCGCTTATTAGAGACCGGCGACAATAAGAGACTCGGCGTTTATTGGAGCATATACGGTAAATGAGTCGGCATTTAGTTAACGTGATATTAATGGAAAACTGTGTTTTATCTATTTTTTTTGCTTAGTTTTTTGAAAAAGAAAAACAGGTTTATCTATTGCTCTTTCGTAGGGTAGCGAATGAACAAGGCGGAGGCCAAAACAGAAAAAAAGAATCTGTAACGCTCTTCTGTAATTTCAGTTTCTCAAATCGCAGCCTTTAATGTAGTAGTGGGCTGAGGAGTGAGGTGGGGTAAGAAATTTCGACAGCCGAGAGGGCTAGTTTCTATTTGTTCTAGGGGGAGTGTCCGGGTAAAATATCCGCCAATTTGAAACTTCGCAATGACCCTCACTTCCCAAAGATAGTTCTCAATGACCCTCAATTTCAGCAGTGTTTTTCCGCCATCTTGTAGTCATCCGCAGTCATAGCAAAGCGCTTCACATTAATTTGAAATTTTTTTAAAAATTAGATTAAAAAATATCTAGTATTTCCACGAATGCGATAAAAATTAATTGTTTAAGAATCGTTTGAGAATAAATATTTGTCTTAATTTACATGTTTCTGTGCACAGTACTTCATAATTGTTGTGTATTAGTTTTTGTTATTGTTATTATGTATTGTTACTATAATGTGTATTAGCGATGGCTCGTGTTAAGCGTGGCCGATGTGAGAGCCGGCGTTAGGGGGTGGCGAATATGGCGACCGCCCAAGGCCCCGCGCCTGGTTAGAAGAAAAAGGATAAAATAGGATCGTAGTTTTTTTTTTGTTTTTTTTTTTTGGTTGTTAAAGTAGTATTGGCAAGGGCCCCGCAAACTTCATCTCGCCCGAGGCCCCGCACCCTCCTAGCGCCGGCCCTGCCGATGTTGACGGTTGTTGACTTCTGTAAAGCCCGTTTTACATTTACTATTTCACTCACCATAACCTGGACATTTCACTCGCCATCACCTCGACATCAGACATGTCCCGAAGATGTCCAGCGATAGCCCATGCTCTATTTTCGAAGAAATGTCTCGACATCAGGTGGCTGGACATCGCCACTAGCGCTCCTGGTGACGAATTGTAGAACTTGGAAGTCCAATCGATTTGTATCTATTTATTCGAAATTACCGATTACAAAAATGATTTTCACGATCGGAGGGCATCTTTTCCTTATGTTTTCGTGGATGCTTTCATAAAATGTTACATTATTAATCAAAATCATTTCAGAATTTCGGCTTGAAAATTCGAATCGACAGCGATGCGAGATCTCGAAAAGATATCGCCATTGATCGAGATTTAACGAGACTGAATTATTTATCGAAACTGATTTATCGAAACTGAAAACAAAGAAACACAAAACGATGAAAAAAAAACATGAATATTTCCTATTTTAATTAAAGACATTCTTTCACCTATCCGATGCATTGACTAAATGGTTTTTAAATAAATCACTGCTATTTTTTTCGTAAATAAAACGTAGGCATGATGACAATTGAGAAGTGTAAATGTTCCATTTGATGGAAGGCATTATGGTAAGTGTAAAGCAGTGCACTAATCACTCGCAATCTACCCTGACATGACCTGCGTTATGGCTTGCATTTATGGCGAGTGAAATAGTAAAAGTAAAACGGCCTTTACTATATGAATAAATGGCATGTAGAAGCAACGGCCATCATTGTTTAATTTTAATGAAACGAAAATTATCTCTTACTTAACAATAATTACCCTTTCTTTAGTTGAAACTTATTTACATATGTCTTACGAGTCTTATATACTAATAACAATAGAAAAGGCTGTATTAGAAGTAAGCTAAAAGAAAGGATAATGATTCAAGCATGTCATCAATAATCTCCTCTATTAAAAATGAAATTATTCTTCGTCTTATTAATCTTCTTGTCGTATTTTATAAACATTCGCATATAAAGTTCAATTTAAGTTCCATTCGTCTTTCAATCCCACCAAAAAAAAAAAAAAGATTTCCGCTGAACTGATTTTCAAGTCAGCCATTTTCTGTGCATTGCCCATGAACTTCAAACTATGACTCCAGTCTTAATTGCTCTAATTGAATTTTTTGAATGGAATCGAATCTTCCTTTTCAGATTTATTTCCATTTCAATTTTTTTGTTATTTCAATCACTCTAATGCACACTTAGTGATGGAGTCATAATTTTTTCTCAAAAGAAAACAATCATTTAATAAAATTAGTAACTTATAATTGCACTTAGGACCAGTGTCTCTCTCAAGGCACCAACTTATTCAATTAGCAGAACACTAATAGTTTAATTATCAAGCTGATTTCGAAATGCTGCGGTTACCTGTTGCGCATGCGTTCAACATACCTTTAATGTAATTGGACATTTTATTAAATTTCTGCATCTCTAATCGATATTGTTTTCAAAGCTTCAAATTGAAACACTGATGGAGCTATAAATCATAACGGTTTTAATTATTTAGATTACTAACTTCCAATCTAACTTAGCAAGGTAAATAGAAAATTGAAAATCACAGAATGATGTAATTCACTGATATTACTTTATATTGTTAACTTGCCAGCTAATCTGAAGCATATGGAAACGTTTTAATTTTTTGATATATCTTTCAGTATAATGTAATACCGTCCAGTTAAATTTGAATAATTAAACTAATAAATGCGTTCTGGAAATTTAATTATCACCGGAAAAATGTTACTGCATTCAGAGCCTTATCAGTAACTGTTAACGTATTTAATCATTATGATAATTATATAAAGGAAAATCGTCTCTTTCGCTACTTCCTGTATAAACAATGATGGGATGATAAACAACAATGGGTGAAACCAAAATGTTTACCAAGTGACATCCTAGAACAGCTGTTTCACGCTCTTCGGAGGTCATCAGCTAGGAGAAGTCACCAATAAAACAACAATTCTGAGGCTAATAAGAATGATCACCGAAAGCGCAGTGGTGCCTCCAAAGAAAAATGAATAGGGGAACAGGCGAACGGAATGCAGACGAATATTCCACTTATTTTTCATTAATGAGTTTTTTATTGTTCATTTTTTTCTTTTGAGGCCCAACTGTGCTTCCGATTATCAAGGATGGGATGATATTAATTTTACAGTTTTGAAAAGTTTGCGATATTAACTTTATAAACTTGAATCTATATTAAAGAAGTTGTGTTTTTTTTTTTAATAATACGTCCGCAACAATGAAGCGTTGCGCGGCAGAAGCAGTATTGTTGGACCACTCAACGAAATATGTTGACAACAATGGAATGTCGCACGCGGGTAGGCAGTTGCATGATCAATTCATCAGAATTCTTTTATTTCAGGAAAACGTTTCAAAATGTCAAACCAAAAATATTGTAAATAGAGAAACTGCTTGGAACAATTGGATCTTATCACCAAAAACATTTATAAATTTAAAGGATGAAGAAAGTTAGCACCACTCTGATATTCAAAAACGACATACTATCATCTTAATAGGGTTGAAACAGCGTTTTACTAGGTGACATCCAAGAATAGCTACTTTTACTCTCTTTCATTAGATGAGAATAGTCACCAACAAAACAATAAGATCTCAATACGGAGTTCATTATAATTAATCGGAAGGAATTTGGAACCTCTAAGAATTAAATTGAAAATAGTAATACAAAACTAAAAATAAAATTTAGAAAATCATGTGCCAGTCTCCGCGAGCCTCAATGAATTTTTCATTCGCAATTAAATAAAGCGCTTAACAATACATTCCTTCCGCTTAAGATTATAATCGCCTCTATTTTTACCTTGTTGTTTTGCTGGTGACTATTCTCAGCTGATGATTGCAGAAGAGCGCGGAAATAGCTATCCTCAGATGTCACTTAGTTTTAAAAAACTGTGTCTTTAATCTTTTAATATATATTTTTATGCGCATTGTTTACTTGTTCATGAAAAATTCATTGAGGCTAGCAGAGGCTGGCACATGAATTTTCTATATTTTATTTTTAATGTGTATTTTGTTTTAGTTTAATTCTTGGAGGTTCCTTCTTCCTTCCGATTAACAAGATTATATTATTTGAACATTTCTACAGTCAAATAGAAATCGAAAATTATCTCTTCTTATTAGAATAAACATTTTATATATTTTATAGTACATATAATTATGAGCAACAGTATGTCTAGTGACGTTGCTTATGAATGTTAAGTATCAAGTCCTTTACATACTGTGGCTACCCTTTGAAATAATAAAATGATAAGAAAGAAAAATGTGTTACTATAATAATTATTCATATATGGGAATGAGTTTGTAATTTTCTTCCTACATCATTATGTAAGTTTTTCAGTAAGTAAAATTTGGTAATTTTTTCAAGCTTATTATTTAAAAACAAGAAACTTCTGCAATTATCGTGAGAAAGTCATCATTTTGGACAGTACATAGTTGTGCAAATCTAATTGGCATCTAAGGAAATTAGATGACCTTCGCATTATTCTCCAAGGAATGCTACAAAATGGCTTTTAAAGTTGGATCCGTGCCATTCTCATTGCAGCTTCTACAAGAACAACAAAACCGATGTTACTGAATTACGACCCTACAACAGTAAGAAGCAGAATAGTAGTAGTCGTAGTGGTATTATGTTGTGGGATAAACAACAAAGAGAAAAAAAAAAATAGCTTTTTATCTAGGATTCTACAATTTTTATTTCAAAAGCTTCATGAAAGATTTCTTTAAATATCTCGTGGTTTTTAAAATGTTAGAATATCAATAATTGTTTGCAATTATTGTTTTTGCAATATAGTTTTCCTTTAAATTAATTATATTGTCATTTGCGTTATCGCTTGGCTTCCAAATATTAATTTCAATAGTTACAGTAATTGATTAAAATAGTTACCTTGTTTTCTTTATACTTTCAAATATAATTTTCCAGATTCCTAATGTTATACTGTTTGAGCTTCGAGCAGTGGTGTCTGTAAGTATAATTGTTGGTTTGTAAACTCCCAGAATGCTTATTGATAAGTTCTTATATGACAAAATCGTGAAGTCTTTAGTCACCTTCAACGCAGTTTCACGTACACTGACTACTAATAAGAAAGGTTGCACAATCCATATAACTACTTTACTTATTCTAGTGTATTAAATTTATATTATTTCTATATTCTGTCCCTTTTTTAATCTATATATAAAATGGAAAGTCCTGACTCACTCACTCACTGACTTATCAACACCCAGCCCAAACCTTTAGCCCTAGAAAGCTGAAATTTTGCACAGAGGTTCCCTTTATGATGTAGGCAAGGAATAAGGGCGGATTTTTTAAAATTCCCACGGGATAGGGAATTGAGAGGATTTACATTTTCGCTTTAAAATGACCATGTAGTGTGTGGCGGCCAACCCGCAATACATCTAAGTTATCCGGAGAAGGCCACATCGGGCTGCGAACTTTTATATTTTCCGATCGTGATATTCATTTGCTAAATAAATAGATTTTTTTTATGCTATGTATGCAAGGGTTCTGGAGCGATGGTACCCAGCTAGTTATCTATATTTTAAAAATTTAAAGAACAAGAAGAAGCGACACCAGCAATCCTGTTACCTTAAAAAAAATGGCGCAACATTGCTGCAGAAAAACGCCAAAGTAATGTAAACAAAGGATATTCTTAAGTAAAAGAACTCTTTAATTATCGTAACAATATGAATTGCATGTGTCTGTATAGCTTTTGTATAACTTTTGTATTTGTTAAAATATACATTTAAACCTACACGATTTATTTTATTTACAATTTTCGCTTTAACCGAGTTTTTCGGTTATCCGAGTTAGTCTTGGTCCACATTAACTCGGATAATCGGAACTCTACTGTATATTTAATGTCATTGATCTCCACAAACATGTTTAATGACATCTTTAAAAATAATTTTACAGTAATTTTTTTTTTTTTTTTTTACAAAAAAGCCGAAATTTAGATAGTAAAATTCCATTAACTTGACTAATAAACAGATGAGGAACATTTCGACAATTATATGTATGTAGTTTGAACTAGTTGATCACTACCGTATTGGCCCATTTATAAGACGGCATTTTTTTTCAAAATCCCATCCACGAAAGTACTATTTCGTCTTATAATTCGCAACCAAACTTGGATCGCGCACGAAACCGAAACCAAGCGTGCTGTGGCGCTGAAGCAACGCCACCTGGTGGCGTTGGCTGAAGTCGATCGAAGGCCTAACCAACATGCTCCAAAATAAAAAATAAAAAATATTTTACTACGCTTAGTGGTGTTGTACTGTTTTGCAAAAATAGTTTAATTTAATTTCCTAAATGACATTTCGCCTAGCTTAGAAGTCACAGATTTAACTAAATATTACTGACATTAAGCCTATTACTGCAACCAAAAGTATTAACG
Organism: Thereuonema tuberculata; assembly: GCA_023159025.1. Classification (NCBI taxonomy): domain Eukaryota; kingdom Metazoa; phylum Arthropoda; class Chilopoda; order Scutigeromorpha; family Scutigeridae; genus Thereuonema; species Thereuonema tuberculata. The sequence goes on from JAFIDM010005346.1 coordinate 22,775,088, forward strand.
ATTTCATCATGAACTGGATGTGGTAAGATAATTTGTCAACAAACTTTTTTTAAAATAATTTACTAGAAATATTTGTCGAATTACGCCTCGTTAATAGATATAACGTCTTATATTCGCGACCAAATGTTTTTTATCAGATCGGAGCTCAAAAAACGCCATTCATCTTATATTCGAGGAGTCTTACATTCGGGCCAATACGGTAAGATACACAGACGAAGATCCAGAGGTCTAAGGTTTGGGGGAATATTGTTGATCCCTACATAGGATTTACTTTTCAGCGAATATTTTTGAGAATAAGAGTATTCGGAAAATCCATTGTCTATAATAATATCCAATTTCAAATAGGAAACACTGCAGTTCATCAGTCTCAAAACAACTGCAGTTTGCGGACTGCAGAGGTAATGAACATTCTTGTAAGGGACATAATTTTTTTCTTGGAAATTGTAGTTCTACTAATTATTTAAACGGATCATGGTTTTTGTAAAATTTATCAATATTTTTCCCATTATTTTTTTAAACATATTATACAGTTATGATTTATGAATATGCTACACGTTAAATGTTTGAAAGAAAAAACTACACTGACTGAATCTGAAAAGAGTATTGTATGTAATACGTAATCTACATGACGCCAGTTAATAATCGGCTTCGCGAAGAAATTTAAGTTACATGAAAAGGAAATATAGTTTATTATTAAGCAAAAACATAAAACCAATTGTGAAGTAAAAACAACGATGTATTTTAAAGAGTGCATACTCATTGAAGCCGCAGTGTGAAAGATATCTCGTAATCTTGTCCTGTTAACACATATTCCTGTATTCAAAATTTGTGATTACTATTTTCAGTAATTTTTTTCTCAAAATACGTTTGGAACTATAAACGAAGTATATTTCATATTTTACTATTCTTTTCTGCATTATCCTCAAAAAATGTTAGCCACTCAACAGCAATTGATTGTCATCTTCGTTATTAAGTAATTATTTTTATTTTTAGTTATAAACTACTCTGGAAATGATTACTTATAAATTACGTATCATAAAGTTGAATAATAGAGTTGTATTAAAATTCAGTGCTGAATGAAAATTAAACATTCAAAACATTTTGTTTTGATAGACAGATCTGCTATTTATTTAATTCTCCTTTATTTGTTTTCTTTTTATTACGAGGATTATTAATCTTTGTTATCAAAACTGTTAAATTGAAGTAAATATTTCATTACGAGTTGAAAGGGAATTTGTGAATGAAAAGGTATTTCCATACATTCTTTATATTTGGTCTCCTGTAATAATCGTTTCTAGTCTTTCTGTTTCTTAGAAGAAGCATTTACCGAAAAGCAGAAGCAGAGGGATTTTTCTTTACGAGTGGATGGAGGGAAAAAGGAGCACCATAAATGTTGATGTCCTATAATATCTCTACGCTTATACTCGAGCTCAAAGCACGCCTGTCCTTTGCAACCCTTTTAAGAGAGAGGAGGCATACAAAGCGTTCTCGGAAGCTCCACGATCAGCGCAGAGAACCAAATGCATATATAAAATCCGAAAACGACATCTAATAAACGAAGCTCTTTTAACTCGGCGAATACGGTTCGATCTCAATCTTTACTAGCGTTTGTTGGATGGTTGTTTCCAATTCTCGACTTCATATAAAAATTGGCAGAAATTTAACTGATCTCTTAACTGTACGACGTCTTTTCAAGTAGGTATTCAGGAAATGGTAAACGTCCATTGGAACGCTGTTGATCTCTCAAGAAGAGGGAGAATGTTAGTAGTGGAGCAGTAAATACAGATCTGGAAAAGTCCGAAGAGACATGTTGGGAAAAGGCTGTCGATATCAGTTGCTCTGTCGCTGAACATTGACTGCAAATGGGAAGCTCAAATCACGTCTGCAAGTTCTATTGATAGCGTTTAACGCCTATCAACACTGCCATCGCCAAAGAGCGTCTGAAAAGGAAACCGAGAACAAAGCATCAACTCCTACCTTAAGGTAATTATCGCTAACGATGGAAAGAGGCCCCATTGGCGCTATTCATGTATGCTTTCTACCGAACAACTCACTCCCATCATAGTGTTATGGCTGCTCTTTTAGAGGTGGTATTGTTTCTTTATATGCCATCGTGAAAGTGTCTGGAATATTGCACTACAATCAACCGTTTCAATCAATTCAAGTTTCTAATAAACTTGGGAAGAAGGCAGTTAATGGAAAAAAAAGCCTAGAATAAATTTTTCGTTCGGTTACACAAGCTGAAAGCAATCTCAATAAATACAGATTTGTAATTTATATGGTGTAATTTGTTTTCGCATTTTTTATATAAAGCTTTCTGTTTTCAACACAGAATTACATTAAATTTCTTTAATGAGTAACAACACTGCTGGAAATTTACATTATTCTTTATTGTTGGAGAGGAAAAAGGAAAGGTTAACGCTAAGAATATTACAAAGAATTGAAATTTTAATATTATTGGGCTCATGAAAATTCCTAAAAGATAGAGGAAATCAATGTGTAATTCCTCCCAGAATGGCAAAGACTACTCTTAGAGAAAGAACTTTATGAAAAAGGGGAACTAAGTAGTTTGATACATTGTAATATCAATAGTAGATATATAATGATATATCAATATCTCTTTCACCAATTGAAAAATTAATAAAAAAAAATACAGAAAAAAATATAAGAAAAATTAGTCTTGAAGACTCAAGTTAGTATAGCTACAAATCCGAATAAATTAGTATATAATAATGGAGGGAAAATTAACTTAAACAAGAAACATTAATAATAATCAAAAACAAAAAACAGCATACTAAGAAATAATAATTATTTTTAAATACTTTTAAATACTAATAACATTTGGGAAAAGTTTTCAAATTTGATTAAGTTTCCTTTGTCATATCATGGAGCATCTAATTAGTCACATATCATCGGCATTTGATTCAAAAAGTATATAACAAGGTAGTGTATATTCAAATGTTAGTACACACAACAGTTGAAAGCCCCTCAATTCCTTGAATCTATTTCTTTGTATTTTATCGCTGATATTATCTATATTAGCAATGAATATACATATGTCAGATATATTGTAACAGTGTATTGTTAGTATATTGACTAGTGCTACCAAAACAATCCTGTCACGATTTCCGATTTACCAAACTTCCTATTTAGCTAGTAATGAAGCTAATTAATAGTTATTAAACTCTAAAAATGGAAATAAGTCAATTACGAAAACATATTCTCTGCCTAAATTTCATCTATGCAGAATAAATTCATCCTCTAGGCTGTAATTTATCATTGCGAGGACACTGTTTTAATGACAGTGACGTATTCTGTCAAGATAGATGATAATAAAGATTCTGAAAGGTAGATTAGGGTTCAATTTGCTTCATCAAAAGTTCAGCTGAATTGTCAACCACATTTTCACTCGACCTTTCCCTGAAGCTATACATATGTTAATGGGAAATTATTAAAGAAGTATTCGACTGATCAAACTCGTTTCATCTTCAAGAAATTCAATAGAAAGTCATTGTTAGTCAGAACTTTATATTTTATATATATATATATAAACCGAATTGAAATTGAAGTCATGTTCCCCATTTCTGGACGTGCCTTTATTGTTTAAATTAATAAGTTATTAACGTATATTTTAACAATTAACATACATTAACCATAATTTTATTCCAATTTAACTTGTTTCAGTTCAACTTCCAGTATTTGTGGAATACAAACTAATAATACTAATAGTTAAATAATTAAGCATTATTTTTATCAGGTTCTTTCTTCATTCATGAAATAGGAAGCAGCCTGTGTCTCATACACTTCTTACATAGGAAAATCAATTAACATTTCAGACCAATCTCAAAATGGACTTAGCAGTTTTCGAAGTTTATTAAGCACAGAAAACAATAGTTAAAATAAGCCCACATCTCATAATTTATGTGAAAAAACAATTCTAATTAGAAAATAAAATTGCAGCCGGTTTTCTGGAGTTCAAGTTACTCCTCTTCATGAACCGGTTAATAACAAATAAATGATTTTGAATTTGAAAAATGTATCAGGAAGCACGTGTTGGAAGAGACCAATGGGCGATGCGCACGACAGGACTAATAGTACTGTGCCAGCATGGATAGTCCATATCAGCACCAGAGGATATCATTTTGAGAATCTTCAAGGAGAAAGAAAACGGAAAAGGAAAAACGAATTGAAAGTAATAAAACAAAGATGTAAAAATGAATAGCATTAGATGAAAAACATTAAGAAAAAGAAAAAAAAGGATTTAAACTTTGTTTCGTTATTAACCGCCTGATGCATAGGGGTAACTTTAACTCCAGGTAACAGACTGTAATTTTTTTTTTTTATATATAAATGGGAAAAAAGAATTACATTATTAAATTATGTGCAGTGGCATGTTTCAACTACTGAAGTTCAACACACACGTTAAAACTTCTTCAAAACAAAGAAAATTAAGTTTAATCAAGAACAGCTTATAAAATATCACTTATTGGAGTATCATTCTCTTTCAATAAATATTTCGCTAATATTACGCTCTGTCGATGCACTCAGCTTATTAATCATTTGCTACTTCTATGTGTTATGCCTTCGTAATCTTAATTCTTGATTAATGAAATTTAGGTAGTCTAAAATGGCGGCGTTCGTTCTATCGAATATGACGTTGGCGATCGGTTAATAATCAAGTATTCACTTACTTGAATTTATTCTTAGATATAAATTGTATCTTTTGCGTATTCCTTTTATTTTATTATTTAAGTTTTGTTTCTAGGAACGAAAAATTTCATAATAAAATGTAAAACTTTTAATTATCTGTGAAAAAAATTCAACTACTTAGATTGGAATGTTACAAAGAGTATAATTACTTATATAAAACTATATAATTTAAATGTATATCTGTTTTAAAATAATTCAATATATAGAAAGTTTCCATAATGCAATGAATAAGGTTATCTTATTTTACACAAAGTATTATCTTTATCTAGTAACTTAGGCAACGACTAAGTCGATAATATTAGAATCCCAAACTATTAAGACACGTTCTGCTATTAAATCAGTCGACCAATTTTTCCTAATTTCTCATTAGAATTTGTACAGCTTCCGGGAATTTTGAGAACTTCGGGAGAAAATGTGATTTACATTTCAGCAGCAGCTGCGATGAAATAAATTGAAACGCAATCTACCTTTGAATATCGCTATTATTAACATAGCAGCCAGTGTGACAGAAATGTCATTGTCATTAAGGCACTGCCCTTTCAATGTTAAATTGTAGCCTAAGGGATGAATTAATTTTGCATAAATAGAATTTAGTCGGTGAATGCATTCTTATAATTGACTTATTTCCGTTCCTTTACAAGAAGTTCAATAAGCAGTAACAAGATTTGATTGTAGCCGAACTTTGCTAAATTCAAATTGGAATGATTATTGATCTCTTGACATACTTAAAATGAATGAAAGTTGTTTTTCGAACATACGTCTATTGTTATTTAGAAAGTCAACGGTCATGTATTGATTGGTAAATAGTTCATTACTATGTTTTAAGGTTCTTTTCAAACTTGATCACCTGTAGATAAGGAAATCCCTGATTAAAACTGTTGAGATTTGATTATCTAATGTTTCCATTCTCATTTGTCACTTCATCATTCAGTTATTTGATTCTGTTGGCTCAAAAGCATCTGTGGCTAAGCTGAGTCAAGAAAGTTAAAAACTAATCTGAAAGCTACAAAGTATCAATCAAAGTTGGGCAAAATGGTAACTGAATTAATCGGAATTTATTACATTGTAATGGTAATTCTGAACCAGAACTTCTAGTTACCATTATGTTGTAATGGTGAACTGGCAATTATAATTTCATTGTAATTGTAATGACATTTTGTAGTGAACCATTGTAATTATAATGGTTAATGCTAAAGTCTGTGTTGGTAATTAACCAATAATTTATGGTAAAAATAAAATATTAATAAATCAGCAACCATTACACCTTTACATTTTGTTTGGGTTATTTGAACTTCAGAACCTCGGAATTATTCCGACCCACGGACTTGAAATGTCTGTGCATTTTACGAAATTCTAGAACATTCTATACAACACTTCTATGTCTCCTACGTTATCTGCTCGGATTAAGTAGAAATAGCTTTTGGAACACGAAACCTATACAACATATTAGTCGGTAATTATTAATTGTAAATTGTGTAATTTCATTGCCAAATAATTCAATTACTTTTCAATGACATCATCAAATAATTCATTTACATCGTCTGTATTGTAATGCGTTATAGAGTAATTCCATTACATGTGTGAAACATACTTGGGATTACCTTGTAATGCATTACAGGTTAATGCACTAAATTGTAATGCATTACACGTTAATCAGGCACTTAGCCAGGATTTTGTTAAGGCGGGGGAGGGGACCATTACATTAAATTTTTATATATTACTTTGCTTTGTTTAAATGAAATTTTAAAAGTAAAAGATAAATAAACACATTAAAATTTGAGACCAATGTTCATCTGACACCTCAAGACAAGCCTGTTTCACGCTTATTAGGCGATCAGTTGAGGGTAGTCAGAATGAACTTTTGCAGGTCTCATAACGGAGGTGACTTAAAAGTAGAATAGGAAGAGCAGTGGAACCTCCATGACTATAAACTAAAAACATAAAAACACATTAAAAATAAAGAAAAAGAAAATCCATGTGCTGGGCTCTGCCACTGCCTTCGAGACACAAAGCCTCTGCGCTTCTTCCTGTAAGAGGTGTGACGTCACGGCTACTAGGCGAACGATTTGTGGCGCGCGTGCGTGTCTGTTGTTCCGAAGCATTCTGGGATTCTGATGTGTAACGTGTACGCTGAAGTTCTTGCTGGAGCTGTTTTAATTTCTGTTTTAAAATTAATTTGTTTTAACAGAATGCCATTTAAATGTAGTGTTCCCAACTGTAAAGGGAACTACGATGAATCGGAAAAAGTACACGTTTTTAGCTTTCCGAAAGAAGAAGATTTAAGATGTTCATGGGACAGAGCGATTCCAAGGACTAAAAATTCAAAGGTAAGTTTAAATTCCATAATTTTATTTTATTAACAATTATTTTATTTATTTATGGTATTATTATTTGTATGTATGTATTATTTATTTATTAACACGAGTACCGTAAAGCACATGGCTAATATGTCCCTTGTCATAGATAAAATACCGCCAATTTTAAATTTCTGGCGGTTAAATACCGCCAACAAAACAAGAGCTTTTATAATTTTTAAAACTGAAATGCAAAGAATTCGAAAGTATATGCTCAACATCGCCTTTAAATGTTTTCTTGTATTACTATATATGCACTAGTTGTTGATTTTTTTTTTTTTTTTGGTATTTTGGGTATTTACCAGATCTCTAAATATAGAGTAGTGAAACTTATTTTAAAAATCTGATGTAATTTGTTTAAAAAAGAATCTAATTTTAGTCGAAAAAAAAACTGATTTAAATCAAAATAATCTGTTTGGTTTTTTTTTAAACAAAATCATTTTTTTACACTTTGGTTCATATTCTTCTTTAAATATACATTTAAAAATATTTTAAAATCACTATTTAAAGATACATGAACAATTTTATTTTATTAAAGCAAATTAACTGGATATTTAAAATAAAGTGATTTAAATCAACACAACCCTGTATATAAGTGCAGTGCATGTGTATTTTACTGAACATCTTTAATTGAATATTTGAAACTTATTTTCATTTCTATTTGTAGGTTTGTGAAAGGCATTTTATGCCAGAAGACATAGAAACATATGCTTCAGGTTTCGATGAAAAAACTGGAAAATTAATTTGTGCTCCATTGCAGAGACCTAGATTGAAGAAAGGTGCTATACCAAAAATATTTCCGGACTGTCCAATGTATCTGAGCAATATGAAAACTTCTCGCGAGAGTCCATGTAAAAAAAGGAAACGAAGAGAAGAAGAATTTATTGAGCGGTCCATGGAGCTAAGTCTTCTTGATAAAGAGAATTATGATAAAGATAGAAGTTTTTAAATTAATGCAAACGTAAACTTCAAAAGATTTTTTTCAGCTCTTCTATGACATTATATCTACTGTTTTATATTCTATAATTTGATTGACATGTTTTAAAAAATATCATTATTGCTAAATTTTTTCATTGTAAAAAGTACATGCCCATATATGTAATTTGAAAATAAATTGTAAAAATCTTATTAAATGCTTCTTTTTTGAGTATGTGTACAATTGAGTATTACAGAGATTGAATTCTATATTTTTCTTACAGGTTGTTAAACAATACAAAGGTTAATTTCTCTCTCAAATGTGGATGCATAATTTTAGATGAAATTTTGAATTACATACGATTTTATTTCATATTCCTGATTATTTTATAAAAGTAATATTTTGATAAGAAGAAAAATAGATTCAGTTACACTTAGTAATGTGGGGTAGGTAAATATTTTTGGGGTATTTATCCTAGGCCTGGGTAAATACCCATAACTGGGTATTTTGAAAAAAAAAAAATGAAGGAAGAATGAATGGGTGATCAATTTTATCTTACACTGAAACATAAAATTTCTATATATATAATTATATATCTTAAAATAAAAATTTTGGCCAGATTATATATATATATTTACGTAAAAAAGGGATTCAATAAAATGTTTTAGAATTTAAATAGGAAGGCAGAAGAATGAACAATGAAAATACCATACAAGGAAACATAGAACATAAGAATGTACAATCATTTTCTAGTTAAGATTATAAGATAGAAGATGATAATTTAAATTGCTGAGATTTCAAGATTTATTAATTGTATCAGCATATTTTTATTTTAGTTTCGATTATCATTTAAAACTCATTTTTACTCATTTCTTATAATAATCAGCAAATACATCATTACTCATTGTAATTGGAAAAAGGCTGATATTTAAAACATATACTTTATGTAAAACACAACATAAAGTACTTTGGTTTTTTTTTTTGTTTAACTTTTTTAGTTTTTATAACAATTAAAAAATTTTGAAAGGTTAATATTTTTCTTATTTTATCTCAAGATAGATACATAGCAATGTCATATTACACACCGATGCAGGTATTTTATACGAATATAGTTAATTGAAAATAATTA
>JAFIDM010005346.1:22794196-22884620 GCA_023159025.1 Thereuonema tuberculata
GAGTCATTCAAGATTTAATATCAGCCTACGTTCTTTGTAATAGGCACTTTATAGTTTGAAATTTCCAGTTACTGAGATACAATGCTACGCAACAATTCATAATTCAGAATGAATATGAAAGAAAGTGTATTGAAACTTGTTTTATATTAACTTTAGAGGGCGTTTATAATGACACCCTCTCTGCTCATACTATTGCCGAATATGGTTTAAGAGCTCTATCCAAAAGATTAAAAAAAAAAAAAAAAAAGGAGTATTACTTTAAGATAAAACAATCTCGAAATGATGATCCTAATAAACTGAGGTAAACATGAATTAAGAGGGCATAAAGTGATCCTTAAAATAAAATAAAATGAAGTGAAAAAGGAAAAATAGCATATAAAATAAAAAAAAAGTAAATCAGCAAGATAGGAGAGGAAAAAAACAAAATTTTTTTTTCTCCTAATTCCTTTTTTTTTTGTAAAATTTTTATTTTAATCCTGTTTGGAGTTTCCTTTTAGTTTGTTTCAGATTTACCCCGGATGAGATTGTTCCTGGAGTGATCAGGCACCTCATTTCAAGCAGTTCAGCTTAACAACACATTTACCAGTGGGATCTGTTTACTTCGGGAAGTTCCTTGAAAGACCGAAAGATGGCGTACGTAGCTGTTACGTCAGACGGCTCAAATCAGCATACGGGGACACCCACGGAGGACATTACATGTGACTGCTTGATTGACTGTCTACTTCATCTATAAATGTTACCCAGTTCCATTGTTAACTCTAGCTTGATAATATAATCTAGGATACGGTTATGAAACTAGCCGCTCTATATTTTAAATTGTAATAAATATTTTTTTAAAAAATTAGCCGGGTGCATGGCATTGTTTCCGAGTATGAATGATATGTATGTATGTATGTATGTATGTATGTATGAATGAATTCATAATTGTTAATACAAATTATTTCAGCTAACCACGAAAAGCAAAAATTAAAGGTTAAGCAATCGGACAAATATTTATTTTATGTAAATTCGTAATTCAACGAAATTGTTTTATTCAACTAATACTAAAAATTACATGCTTGTGTTGAACTTTTAATCTTTTTAGATTCGTTTCGTATATTTATAAAAAAAAAAATTAACAAAACCAATACTGTATATGAAAGAAAACTTGACTGGTTCAATTAGTAAATACTGCACAATTTTAGTAACTGTGCATATAACTTAAAAAGAGAAGTTTCATATTTAAAATTCATCAACTTTCCGAATTAGCCTTTCTACTAGCATTCAGATTGAATTGAAAGTTATATTCAAGTCCACCTTCATCTAATTAATATTTATTATATAAATACATTGTATCATGATTAACTGACTTAATGACCTCCTTTACTAACATTTGTTTTGCTTGCGAAACCGTAGAATCACCTTTGGCCCCAACCTAAATTAGAAATACCACGTTTTCTGAAACTTTTAGAAATTGTAACAAATAAATGCTGATTCTGAGAATTAATTGTGGAGTTTCAGAAAGCTGCAAATAAGAATGTAAATACATTTAACATTTATAATTCAAAATAAATTATTTATGTTTACTATGGAGATTTTAATGTATTTAGTATTACATTTCTATTAGATTTTTCTCTTTAAATATCTTGAAGCATCATAAAGTTATATGATGAAAATAAAAGAAAGATTGCAGGTGGAGAGACTTAAAGTGAATAAAAGATTTCGTAAGTTCATCTCAGATAATAATTTTAGAATACACATCCCATAAGAAAGTAAACAAAAGATTTCGTATGTGATGATATTGCAAAAATTATTACCTGAGATGAACGAATACCGTTTGTGACCAATAAAACTAAAACCTTATTTAAATAAAGGTTTGAGATTTTATTTTTATGACTAGTGTATAGGCACATCAACAATGACTGAGAATAAAGTGACTGCTTTTAGTTGAGATAAAGTAAAAGTCTGTTTCCGTGTTTCAATATTATTCCTCGACATGAAAGAAGAAATTTAAAATATCTAACGATTCTTCAGTTCGTCGCCGAGGGTGAGCTTCGGCATGTAATGCTCGTCTGACCTGAGTTTGTAGTAGGCTAAAAAACTGAACATTGAAATTTAAATTTTAATCTAGATGGCTAAAATTCAATTAAATGGAACATTGATATTAGAGATAAAATTCGTAAGGGAAAATTTGCATTTTATAATAGAAACAACCTATTCACAAACAATATGGATATAGCCTAGATTTAAGAAAAAGACTTATAAAATGCTACATTTGGAGTATATCCTTGTATAGTTGGGAAACTTGAACTCTGAGAAAGAGATGCTGAGAGAATTAGAAATGTGGCTATAGAGGAGGATGGAGAAATTTAAATGGACAGACAAGATGACTAATGATGAAGTTCTGGAAACAATAGGGGAAGAGAGAAGCTTATTAATGAATATAAGAAGAAAAAAACAACTGGATTGGTCATGTGCTGAGAGGTGAAAATCTCATGAAGAAAGTATTGGAGGGGAAGATTGAAGGAAAGAGACCAAGAGGAAGAAAGAGAAAGATGATCCTGGATGACCTAATGACTACAAGTGGATATCAAAACGTGAAGGAGGAGACAAGAGATAGAACGACTTGGAGAAAAAGACATTGTTGAACTTATTTGCAGCATACCATTGGACCTGACTGCGACAGAACACTGATGATGATGAGGATAAACGTCAAGAGTTATTTTTTTTATTTCCTCTGCTCTTTTCTCATTGCGTTAGAAACACTGAGGGAGTGATACGAGACATTTAACAATAATAAATTGAATGTAGTTCCAATGATAATCCTAATGGATAAAACCTCTGACTTCGGATTAAAAGGTTTCAGGTTCGAATCCTACTGTTACAGATCACCCTGTATCACAGAGAAGATATACAAAACAGAGTAATAATTAACGCAATCGGAAGCCTACACCCATAAAGATAGATGATGAAAATAAAACTTAGCTTATGGAACCGCTGGGCCCAAGGAAAATTCCACAGCTAAAGCCCGATAAATATTATACCAAAAGAGAATTAAAGAAATAGTAAACAACTCAGGTATATCAAACAACAAAATGTATTTCAAATGAGCTTAATATAATACAATCACACACAACAAATCAAGACTAATGCAATAGAAATTACATATCAATAAAAAAAAATATATATAATAATAACACACACTGCTTTGTTCATAAATTCGGCAATTCCAACAGATTACAAATTAAATCGAAATTATTCAAGTTGGTAATTATCAAATAGTAATTCACAATAATCTTATCAATGCAATTTAACAAAAGTATAAACTTAAGACATATTCTCACAAATAGTTTGAGTCACTTTATAAGCAGAGTCTGATCGAAAATTGTTTATGAAACAGACTTTCTGACCATAGAGTATGTCTGAAGAGTTCACTCCCGGACTTAATTTCGCCAAAGAAAATATACTCACAGTTCGACGCTCTGTCCTGTTTACATTGTCACAAAATATAGGATAGCTCCGACAAAATTCACTGTTCATGTCAAAGTATCCAGGTAAACACAAATGGCACACAACACATTCTTTTGCACTACACGAACGTTTCTTAATAACGATGGCTGCTCACTACAACTGAACTATCCTGAGGGTATACGGCCTTTCTTAAAACCTCACAGATATCCAATAAGCCGACTTCATATCAAGAAGCACATATCTCAAAAGTATCCAGAGATATGTGCACCACACGATGAGATACAAGTCTTGCCATTAACCGTGTATAGGTAGAAAAGAAGAACAAAGCTGTTTTTCTCCTAACAGCTTCTCCGCCCTTCCAAGACGGAAGAAAAATACGTGTGTCTCGTCCGGCTACATCGTGAGAAGTGACTCTGAAGTTTCAAGAATGCATCTCATAGGGATGGTGACGTAAACAACGTTTTACCAATGGCCTTTCAAGAAATAAAGAAATAAAGAGTGTCTTGAAACTCCAAATGACATCATAATAAGCCCCGTATAGAAACAAAATGGCTACACCTTTTCACAGCACAACAATTCGTTCAAAATAAGAGCAAAATTACATATATTAATCTATATCATCATTAATAGATAACAATTATAAAGGTTACATAAGGTGGTAGGGTTCCAGAATATATAAAAAAAAAATACTAAATAAAAAGTTTTAATGTGGAAAACCTGCCATTTCACGATCAATTAGGAAACAAGGAGAAGAGATAAAAAAACATGGCGGATCCTGCGAAGAAGTAAACAAGGCAAAGGTCACTTTGCCTTAACCACACAAAATTGCGTCATACAAAAGTAGGAGAAGAAAAATAAAATAAGGAAAATTAAAAAGACCGTAACACTACCTAGGATGTTTCATTGTAATAATTACTTCTATTTTCACAGGAAATTAATATTATTTGCTAAACACATGAACTTCGTTACGAAAGTGCATCAGAAACAGACATACCTGTAAAACTAAACGAGATATTTGAAAGTTTGAATCAAAAATAAAGAATATGATTATGTTATGAAATTTATATTTTTTTATTGTGATTATTGTAATTATTAGTTGCATTCGTATACCTTATCAATAAATTTGAATTTGTATGATTTTTAGGCTTCTGAAAGACGCCTTATATTCCCTGTTTGTCTGTCTGTCTGTGGACACATATCCCACAATGCTTCGCAACGCCTTCTGTTAGCTCAGTTGATTAGAGCATCGTCGCGCTAATAACGGGAAGGTCGTGGGTCCTTCCCGTTATTAGCACGAATAAGAATACAATGGGTCATTCTTATTCTTCAATTTTTTTCTCCCCATTTTAAACTTTTCACAGTTTCTCAATTTAATTTTTTTTTAAAAATCATTATTAAGAATTGATGGTGGAGTGCACCAAACTTCAGTTAACTTTGATGACTGCAGTTTGGAAGGAGCTAAAATTAGTGGGGGGTGCTGCTCCACAAAAATTTTAGCCTTTGTTTTAAAATTGTGGGAAAGGAAACATGTATAAAAAGAAAGTTTATTCAGAAACTTGATAAATTTCATTTAATACATGTTTGTTTCCTTTCACACTATTTAAAAAAAGAGAAAAATTTTTTGGAGCCGGCCCCCCCCCCCCCCCCCACTAATTCTAGCTCCGTGCAAACTGCAGTCATCAAAGTTAACTGAAGTTTGGTGCACTCCGCCATCAGTGTATTAAATTTTGAGTTAAGAAAGACGATTATTCCATATAAATAGGGGTGGGTAAGATAGCATGGGGTCGCAAAGAGTCGCTCGCGCATTTTCTAGATCACCCCGGCGCAGTCTAATCTAAAATAAAGGTGACTCAGAAGCCGTTGCGAAGCACTTGATTGGTTTACTAATCGCTATCCCTACGTTATCTTTTCTAAAAATTTAATTTTGATTATGTTTGCCGTTTAAATTTTAGTATTTGCTGCAGTCAATTTTGTTTCAGGAAGCCTGGGTTTCTCTACTCATTAGAAAGTTTTGGCATCGTATCATCTCCGTTTGATAAAATGCTGTTTTAATCGGAACAGGACGTTTCAAATATTCCTAATTTCTATAGGAAAGCGTTGTTTTCCGTAAGTAGCGCTACTATAAGAATGAAGGTAAGTAACTGTTATCATATTAAAATATTCCCAAAACCAAAACAATAGTGTTTTTGCTAGAAAGTTGTGACTCATTATTATATATGTAAACTTTAGTTAACCAAAGATTCAGAGAAACCTCAGTGAATTCCTCGTTAAATTTGTAATATTTAACAATATTTCAGTATCTATAACAGTTTCATAATTAATTTTTCATACAAAAATAGTTAAGGTTTACTTAGTTAATGGTTAAAACAGCAACTTTTTTTGTTATATTAGTTTATTTATTAATTAACTTGTTAGTTTTTTATTTATAGTTTATTTACTAGTTTATTTATTAGCTTATATGTATAAGCATAATTCATTGTCCTTCATAATGAGTTTGGTAGTCATTGGTTTCTTAAAATGTAAAGGGGATACGGGGATCGATACAGATTAAGAGCCCTTAGTTTAAGACAGTCACTCTTAACTGATACATTTTTATCTTTGAACAATCCAGCAGCTTTGCAATATCTTTTCTAACGTAATAATGTAAAAAAAAATTAATATTAAATAAAGAACTTCATACGATATTGGGGTTAATAAAAATTATTTAATATTAGATACAATATGTTTAGCAGCAACTTTTTACTGCATTTTCAAGCGAAATACAAGTGAATAATATTAAAACAATATAAGAATATACTACATCAAATTTCAAAAATAATTAACAACAATTCGTAAAAAAACAATATACCAAGATAAAACTGGAAACTCAATCTTAAGAAAAAGCTTTCAGGAAGTTAAATTAAAAGATAACAAAAGCTTTAAAAAACATACAGAAATCCGATAAAAACATCATAACATAATTTAAAATATTAAAATTTTGTTGTCTTCCAAATTAATAATATGATTTGGAAATTTGCTTAAATGTTTAGTAATAGCCGATTTAAAATTTGTGGATATTGACTGGTGGAGAAGTTTTTACTATCGAATTGGTGGTGTTTAATTCTTTTATATAAATTTTGCATAGTAAGACCAATATATCTAATATATCTAAAATTGCATGAATTACAATTGATTTGGTAAATTACTCCTATCTCTTGGTTCTGCCAAATAGGGTCTTTGACTGGAGACAATATATTAAGAATTTTATTTACAAGTTTAAATATGAAAATTATCTTTAACTCGCTAATATTTCAGAATTTTCATTATAGTATGGCACAGAAATCATATGTTTTTGAATGTTTTTTTTTTTCTTTACTTTTGTGCTGGGACATAAGAAAATTAATCAAATTAGAAAAAATCAGATGAAGAGGATAATTATTGATAAGTAATAGTTTAAAAAAATTTGTTGCTTTCTAGAATTTGTTGCTTTTGAATTTCTTACGCTGATGCTAAGATAGCTGCTCCATGAAATAAATTTTATAAAATATCTTTCCTTTAAGTTTCAACTTCATTCTTTCCCTTATTATTTATTTACGTAGAAATGTAAACCGGTGCTTCATTTATAAACAATGATGCTTTTGTAAATCAATCGAAAAAGAACATTTAGACCCATTTTCTTGAGCCTCTTTCTCGTGAATGGTAATTGGCGCATCAGAGCAGAAGAGACACCAAAGCAAATCACGTCTCACTTGGCACAGGCTTCAACAAGTAGTAATAAGACATCTTCTGGAAGTCACCACGACCCCTTGGGTGAAATGGAATGCCGGGAGAGAGAGAGAGAGAGTGCTCGACGAAAGCAGACTTTCACAGAAGCAAAACCCCCGTCGAGATAGCAATTATTTTGAGTCAAATTCCACTGTAATGTAGAAACGATGACCATTAAGTTGCGATGCAACGTTAGTAATCATTCGTTCTGGCTCCAATCCAAATTAAAAATACAGAAATTGCAATAGACCTTCCTCCACCCAACATCTACCTCGGCGGCAGCCGTCACAAACATTGCCTTTTTCGGGGAAACCGTTGCTTCCACGCTCATTATTCACGTAGCGTCTTGTAAATTGGGAAAAATATTGCTGCCTTCTTTTTCTTTTTGTCTGGTTTGTAGCCCATAAAAATGAGAATTACGACTGATTATCTGTAATTAATGAGCCCTTGAACTGAATTACCTTTTATTTTGGCTACCACTAACATACCTTAGCTTTTCATTTAACACGAAATTATTCTAGAAAGAATTTGAAAAAAATTGTACGATTTCATAGAAGTTTTATGATATTACTTAATTAGTACCTATAAAAAAATCGAGAAGTTCCTGGTTACAGAACATACTGTTTCTGAGAAATAATCAACAACATGGTATTGATTTTAGATTAATGTATTGATGTCTATGCTTAATTAAGGAGGCAGCAAAAGAAGTAAGCAAAGACTTGAAGGAAACTGAAAGTGCTAATTACAACATCAAAGAATAAAGCGACCGTCAAAGTTTCACACAAATTTTGCCACTGAATCTAACGGAGAGGTGTAAAAGACTTTCAATGTAATAGGTTTATAGAAATAACGATGCCTTATTTATTTCCAACTCTCTATGCAATTATAAGGAGTTTAAGATTTTCAATTCAAAAATCTTTAAATATAAAACTGCAAAATATCTAGTTATTATTTTTACGCTAAAATTTCTATAAGCAAGACAATTAAAAATTTTATTGACAATCCAGGTAAAACTGAACATATAATCGTATGCTAATATTAGCATATAATCAACTACAAACTTACTTATTTAACGAATATAATTTCCTAACAAATTATAATTATCTAATCACATTAAAATTGGAGACCAATGTTCAAACTGACATCTCAAGACAACCTGTTTCTCGCTAACTTGACGTGAAACAGGCTATCTTGAGATGTCACTTTGAATATTGGTCTCAAATTTTAATGTGTTTACACATTTTTAGTCGCTTTTTCTTTATTTACATGCGCATAAGAAATTCATTGAGGCTGGCAGAGCCCAGCACAGGAATTTTCTTTTTCTTTATTTTGAATGTGTTTTTATGTTTTTTGTTTAGATTTAGGGAGGTTCCATTTCTTTTCCCCACTCTAAATTATAATTATATTCGTAAAAATAGATGAAACAATGCAGAGATTGAAGCAGCAATTGAGAATTAACAATGTAGCAATAAAAAATAACATTATCAAAACAGGAGAATTAACATACAATAATTTTTAAAAGTAACTATTATTTTATTTATATTTAATTTTTATAATTAATAAATAACTTTTAACAAATATTTTTGTTAATGTAATTTACTTTTAATATAAGTTACTATAGACAAATCAAAGTTACTTTTATATATATTTTATAGTGGATATTACAAACAAATTGTTTCATTACGTATATAAAAGTGTAATTAATGTTTTATTTGTATTTAGGTATTATAATTATCTAATCACTTACATTTTTATTACTGTCAAATACAATATAAATTAACTACAATATTATAAAATTATTTCTTATAATTATTATAAAAATTATTTATCTATAGTATATTAAAGTAACTAATTACTACAGCTAAATAACCACTCATATTTTATTATTTATTTTAACTATAAATGATGCATCTACTATATTCATTGTATTGTATTATAGCCACAGACTTACAGACAGATTTTATTTAAAATCGTAGGACTTTTGTTAAAGAATTAACAAAAATATCACAGAACAACAATTTAACGACATCTCTTCCACAGAATTTTTTTATGAATTAGAATATTGAAGAAATTTACTCATGTGAACTTCTTTTAAAATAGTAATTTCATAACCCAAAAACACAGAAATAATCATAGTAAATTTTATTATTAATTTTTAAGTGAGCTCTTTGGGATCGTCCATTAATTATGTGAGGTCAAAAAAGAGAGGGGGGGGGGGTCCGGCAAAATCTCACCAAATCTCACCAAGGGGTAGGGGGTTTCAACGAAAATCTCACATCAATTTTTCATTCAGAGAATATATGTATTTTAATAGATTACAACATTTTGTAATATTGACTTTTTGAACTTTTTTGATTTTTTGACTTCTTGAAATGTCACGTGAGGGGTGGGGAGGGACTCTCACCAAATCGCACCACGGGGGAGGGGGGATCCAAATTTTTTAAAAAACACCTCACGTAATTAATGGACGGCCCCTTTCGAAGACAATAAAACGTTCCATAGAAGTAAAACGAATCACACACACACAAAAAAAATATTTTGTCTGCGTTGGGGTATATTCAGAATTACTAAGTTTTTCAATTCGCATTTATACTAAAGCACTTGATAAACACGATTTTCATGGTGATAACAAATTGTTTACTTCTTCTGCTGTACATGAATTATTAAAGCTATGACAACGATTTATTATTCAGATGAAAGCAAAGTACGTTTAATAGTATATCTGTAATTAGAAAAAAGCACCGATGATTAGAATTTTTTTACAGACCTTGCAAACTCACAATAGAAATCTCGAATATTTTATAAATTTCTGTTTCATTTATTTTTAGGTTCCAATGAAGATACTTATTTTTATGGATATCATGGATAAAAGACTAATATTATTTAGAAATTAGGAATTGATGAGAAAATTTTTCAAAGGAGAAAACAACGAATAAAAAAGCTTTTAGGGAAATGTCGATGAATTCTATTTTAGAATTCTTTTATTTCCCTACCTGACTGAATTGGCTTCTCGATGCTACAATCTCCAATTTCTGTTTTTTTGCTTATCTAGAACCCTGACTCAGCAATAACATGACATTCCAATAATCTTCGTTGGTCTGGGTATTTCTATTCACCGAAGCTTTGCTTTTATTTTTTTCATGTCTGTCGTAGCAGATGCCCACCAGTCACTACCACAGCAAACGATTGGGCGTGATACATATCTAGCAGAAGTTCATCCTGCAAGGCATTGCGGTAAAACCAAAAATTTTAAGCGTATTTCATAAAGCAAATATATATTGGTAGAGTCTATTTTATATCGTTTCAAAAACAATATCTAGTTTATTATGGATACATCACACAGGGTGTTGCAAAATTCGCATGTAATATTCAAACCACGTGTAGGGGCATGACTAGGGATCAATATATTCCTAATGAACCCATGTCGGGAAACGCCCCATTAAGGCGCTAGGTAGTCCTAAAGAGAGCCTTTCTGAGAGAACATATCCTTTGCGACACCATACGAAATGTTTTACAGGCGAGTCTGGGGGTGCTATTTCTGCTTGTTTTGTTTGAAAAACTCGCCTGTAAAACATGTGTGGGCTCTCCTGCAAAACATTTCGTAAGGTGTCGCAAACGATATTTTCTCCCGGAAAGGCTCACTTTAGAACCATCTAGAACCTTAATGGGGCGTTTCCAGATATGGGTTCATTAGGAATATATTGACTGTTATCCATGTCCGTACACCGTAGTTTGAATATTGCACACGAATTTTGCAACACCCTGTATGTATACAATAATAATCTGTATGTGTATATATATATATATATATATATATATATATATATATATATATAGAGAGAGAGAGAGAGAGTGATAGAGATAGAGAGAGAGAGATTGTAAAGTCGAATTACAAGAAGCTAGCTGCTCTGATATTTTATATCACATTAATATGAAGGATTGCATCACAACTGTAGTCATTGTAAAATTAAAATAATTGTAAAATCAAATTCACATATCGCGTTTTTAGATGAAATAATCGTACAATGAAAGAACAATGTGATAAACAATATAAAGTAATGTATTAGCAAAACAGCTTAAATAAAATACGAAAATCAGTGTAGTAAGATACATATGAGAAATTATACGACGCCACTCGAGATAACCAGATCTAACTCATATATGGTATAATCCATATATAACCATATTAACTCCAAATAAGTAATCATATTGTTCGACACAATATACTTCCTAAAAAAAATTAATGGTGGCAGAACATATAGCAAGATAAATGATTATAAATGGGCAACAGAAATTCTAAACTAGAAAGCTAAGAAAATATGCAGAAGTTAGAAAGTGACTAAAATTGAAATAAGGTCTTGTCAAGGCTTTCTTCAACCGAAAAAAAAAATACAAAAAAAGTTTGACGAATCCTTTATTCAGCAAAAGACTGAAAATTCTGGAAAGTAATGGAGCTATTGGTAAAGCATTTTTAAAGTTTTCAGTAAGTACATTACTAAAAATAAAGTTTGATTAAACCTTTATTTACTTATAATTTATTTCAGAACAACCCAAATGTTCCTGGTTATGTAATCAAAGTAACAATTTTTTTTTTTTTAATTTTTTTAAATTGAAGTAACAATATGTTTTTTACGGAATCTATCACGTCAATCGTCATCTTTTTAGATGAAATCGCTATCAACAAAGAGCATTTGCAATAGACTCAGAAATAACTTGTCGAAGCTCCGGTCACATCTATTGGTCAAGCTTCAATTGATTATTTCCTCCTTAATGTTTCCACTCTATAGCGAATTCTTACATAAAGGGTTTAGAAGATCTGTTCAGATGGATTCTGAATGCAGATCATTTTTATAGTTTTATCCTCGAATCAAAATTCTGATATGAAAAGATTTTCAGCTTGGAAATCATTTTTTTCAAGATATCATTTCAATAATAGGTAAGGAATATTTGAAAGGAATTGTTCCAACCTTCCGCCTTTCCCATATTAGTCGGCTTTCAACATTATTAAACATTTAAAATTAGAAAAGAAACAAACAAACAATGAAAGCAGGGTATCATCATTGCCAAGAATAAGACATCGAGACTAAGACGCAATTTACAAATACAATTTACTGACTTGGAAAGTGAACTAAAACTCAGTGACTAGTATCTTTTCAGTACAAAAACAATTATTTTTAAATAATTCACAAAAAACACAAAAATAAAAAACAACCCTATAAACATTTTACTAACTAAGCACAGCAACTGCAAAACGGTTCTAGGAAGATAGTAATGAATCATTTTCTTTAATTGTACTTCTAAATTTAGTTAATTTTTTCTATTAGAAATAAGCTATGCTACAATTATCAGATAATTAAATCAAATGACTTCTATTACTGGAAAAACATCTTTATATTCTTCAATATTTCGTCTTTTTAAGCAGAAGACTAAAATTCTGATGTTTATTATTAAAAAACTCCATACTTAACCAGCGATATTTCGCAGGGTAATTATCTTTCCCAGCTTCTTCAAGCTACATTTGAAAAACTTTAAAACCAAGGTAGTTGTAATAAAGAATAAGATTCTTTGTAATAATTTGATACACTAAGAACAACTTCTATACGATTACAACAAAAAGTAAGGTATCAAATTATTATTATTATTATTATTATTCAACGTGGTTAAAACAAAACTAAAAAATAGACTCATTATTCAATAATTACCCTGATATAATTACCAATTATGCAGTTTTATAACATTTTTTGAAATTTTCAATCACAAATTTATTAATTTTAATTCCTTCCTGTTTATTAATACAATCAGTTATTAATGACATATGTTTTCAGAATGAATCTGGAGATAGTGTCTGTTAATCTGAAGAAGCAGGGAAAGATTAGTACCCTGCGAAATATCGTATTTAATACAATACAATAGTATTTATTATCAAGCATTAGAAGAAAAAAAAATGTATTTTTTGAAAACATTAACATATGATTCTTTTTAATAATGCTGTGTGATTTGCGTTTGCTTGTGATGTGTTGAAAATAATTTTAAGGTTTTAAAAGCCTTCAGTATCTTATGATGGCAAAAATAATAAATTCAATTTATTTAGGAAAGGATACATCAAGACTGTTATTGTAGGTATGGTAATTGCCGTAGAAAGCTAATAGTACTGTTTCAGTACCCATGTTTCACCAATAGCACGTCTGCATGTCCAAAAGGACGAACATGTATATAGTTACTTATTAAGTTCCACATTTCAGATCAGTTTAGAATCTAAAAGCTAGGCGAACACCATCCAACATGTTCGTGCAACATCTCTGGCGAAAACGTGTTTGATGAGACTGCCAGAGTAGAACATGACAGGACATTCAACGCATGTCTTTCGGAAATCCAACCAATAAAAGCACAGAATTGAAATACGTCACTGATTACATCATTCGTAGTTTGCTCCTCTGAATATTTCAATTCCACTGCACTGAAAACCATCAAAAAGCTATTATTGTAATAAGAAATATCATCATTCGATAGGAAGCAATCTTTACATTGAATTATAGCAATTTTATGCATCAAAAAACTCTAGAAAACATTTTGAAGAAGGAATTTCAAACGACATTGAATAATATTGTGCCAGTATTTTTCATCAATGAATCAAACAGCGAAAGTAATTTTAAAGTTTTGAATTTGATAATTATTGAAGCCTCTAATATGGCAAAATTCACATTCAGAAATTAACAGAAAATTAGCAAATCAATCCAGAGATATTTTCTTTTTGAATTTCGTAGATTTATTGGAATTATCTCTTTATTTCGTTAACTAGCGAGCGATCGGCTATCCCAGAATTCCTTGCGAACACAGCCGATGGTGTGCAATTATGTAAAAATCTAGTTTTTAAAAACTCTGATAAATTCTGACGCATAAAATTAATGCATTTAAATACAAACTTTATTTTTGAAAGATAATCTCAATACTGTGATAATGAAATTGTGTAGTAGCTTAAGTGGATACACTCGAAGGGCCGCCATGTATACAAAAGGGCGTGACATCACGACTAACGTGTTCCAAAGCTCCACTGATTGGTTAGATTTCACCCGACCAAATGCCGAAATAGAACTGACCGACCGACGTGTTGGTAAGTTTTGGTCTGGCGAAAACTCGTCAGACAAGGTCGCATGCGACGTGTTGGATAGACAACAAGGCGTTTTGCTTCGTGTGCGCCCCACTTCAGAGTAATAACTTGCTTTATTTCTTTGAATAATTTTAGATAATCTTATCTAAAAAAAAAAAAATCAGGTTGTTTTAAGTTACAATTTTTTATTATTTTTTTTTTTTAGAAAAGGATATTAGAATACATAGTCTTGATAGGCCAAGTACGTTACATCAGCCCTCAACATATATCAACAGGTATCGATTCTTAGTCATCAGCAAATCAATTATGTGCAAAATCAACTATTATTAGGTCCTTAAGGCTTCTTCAATACCTAGAACTATCATTCGACTAATTCTTGATTATTTTAATATATACAAAGTTTATATGCTATTATTCATCGCACAGCAGGGACTGAGCATCCAAAGCTGGAAGGTCAATTTTTGAAGACTGTAAGGGGAGGGGAAATGATGGTCGTCAAAAATCCGTTCAACATTTTAGCATGATCCGCATACTGACAAAAACAGACAAGATAATTAATGCTTTTAGACAGTGTCAAAAGCAAAGGGGCCACATAATATGCACAATTTTATAAACAAAATTGTATCGAACGCGATTACTTTGACCCCCCCCCCCCAACTTCCGGTAAAGGAGTGGTCCTAGAGGTCTGATTTTTTGGACGTGGTCACCTACTTCTTGATGCTGAATACAATAGTGAAGGCTTTATTCTAATATCTCTAGCCGTTTGGCCACTACAGACTGTGACATCCAGCAAGCATAAAAGCAAGAGCGGTATCCTATGTTTTACAGACAAGCTGTAACCTAGGGGCTGCTAAAAACTTGTCATAAAGCTCAGCAGACAAAGAAGAAAAGGATGAAGTAGAACAATGAGACATTCCATTCCACATATGCTCAGCCATTACATATATTCTTGACTACTTTTAAATACAGTATTAAAATAGAATAAAAATAAAGAGAATTGATTTGTATTGCTTCACTAGATTAAAAAACAAACGAATTAAAAATACAATATTTTAAAGTCAGCTTCAAGCTGCAATCTTAATAATTTTGTAATGTTTGTTCAAGACTTAGTAAAGTTCTTAATATCAATTTATCCCAATATTACAGAAAGTTTCTGTCTTCACTGTATATCATTTTCTAATTTGTGTCATAATGAAGTGCTTACACAATAATAAAAGTTTAAACACAAAATTAATATTTTAAATAACATCACATTTCGTTGTCCAGAATTGCAGAATTTCTTTATTAGGAACTTGAAGTAATAATTAAAATGCACACTGTTTTCAATTACTTTCTTGAGAGGTTTATTTAAACGCAACACTCTCCAATCTTCTACATTTATTTCCTTCCATTTCAGTCTAAGTAATATTTCATTTTATAAATTAACAGTTAGTTAATTTCTTTGAAAAAAAATTGTGAAAAAGAATAATTGCATTAGTCAAGTCGTAAACCATCCCATCTCATAACACATTTATTCCCAAGAAAGTAATTCTTAGCTTGAAATATAATCAGGAAGACAGTCTGATATCGATTCTGCAAGACTAAGGGAACTTTATTGCATTTTCTTATCTGAGAAAACTCGTGGTCGAAGATCATAGCATAAAGCCGATGTACAACAAGAAAAGTTTAAGATGGACACTGTATTTCAGAAGCACAAGACGCGTCTTATCTCCATTGGGTGGAGTAACGGTGCGAATCCTTTATTTCGTAGCAGGATATTAATAGGCATGTAGTGTTACTGATATATAAATATCACAGTATATTAAAAGTTAGAAAAGTTATGAGCTAAAAAGACTAAATTCATTCTTTTTTATTTACTTTAAAGTTTTAAAGAAATATTAAAGCAAAAAAAAAAAAAAAATTACATTATTAACTCGGTTCACTAAGAACGAAACGAACGGTCCCATCAAATTCGGATAAATAAAATTTCAGATAATCTGGAATGTATTATTTAAGCATATACTGTACATTAAAAAATTACTGTAGTTATAATTACAGTATTGTTGTCAACATATAACAAGGTTTGAATCCTTTTCAATATTGATACACTGGACTAAATAATGTTATTAATAGAGTTAAATTAAGTTATAGTTAAGAGTTACAAAATCGCTTGTGTATTTTTAAGATATGCTAAAATATCCGGTTTTGAATAAACCGGATTTTCGGATAAACGTTTTTTAAGTGTAATTCAAATGCTCACTAAAACATTTTTAAGTTAAAAGTAAGTAATGTACAATGTTCGAAAATATATAATTTAAAAAACATGTAACTAAGAACTATTACACTGAAGCAACTAATTTAATTTGAGTTACGTAGTAACCAAAGGTTACGTACCGTATATGCTCCAATAGAGGCCCCCGGCGTTTATTTGCAAAACTAGCCTCGGCTCTCGGCGCTTAACCCTTAACTGTAGTCGTGAAAATTACTAACGCTTCTATAGTCGTGGGTCCATTGGACCCGTAGATTTTTAAATTAGTAATAAAAACGAAAGTATGGTATATTTTAAAACTATTTTTTTTTTAAAATTACT
Source organism: Thereuonema tuberculata (assembly GCA_023159025.1). Taxonomy (NCBI): domain Eukaryota; kingdom Metazoa; phylum Arthropoda; class Chilopoda; order Scutigeromorpha; family Scutigeridae; genus Thereuonema; species Thereuonema tuberculata. Next base: position 22,811,068 of record JAFIDM010005346.1, read on the forward strand.
ATGTATACATTAATAAACGTAATAATTAACTTAATCATCTACGGAAAATAGATTTTCATCTTTAATTTGCTCTTACATATATATCAGTCGTAATTCAATAAATCTGAAAACATGCGAACTAAAACAAAAAGAAAAAAATATTAAATCAGTCTAAAAAAAAATAAAGTTTTGTTTCTTCTTGAACTTAAAAGTACGTTATTTAACAGCATAAAATAAAAAAATATATATTTATTTCTAAAAAAAATACTGACACTGCTCCAAACGAGCGAAATTTCACATAGGAATTGCATACTTTTTTGAACAATATAGGTAGCTTATGGGTAGCTTACACTTAGCACACAAATGTACACTCTTTTGCCGGGTGGACAGAATGAGCATCTCTTTCATTTATTTATTTCTAATTTTAGTTTATTTTCATTTTCTGGTTCTTAAAAAAAATTACATATCTATAGTTGTGGTTCCATGGGACCCACGCGTATACTGTTATTAACCTTTGGAATAGCGAACGAAGCAACTCCTCCCCGCTGTATGTCCTTAGGACGACTGTCGAAAGGTATCTGAGAGCGGGGGGAGCTATGGCCCAAGGGGATACTCCTATACGCGTTTGAAAATTGAATGTGGGTCCACTGGACCCACGACTACAGTTAAGGGTTAATAGAGACCGGCTGCTATTAGAGGTCGGCCATTATTAACAAAAACCTTTAGAACGCAATATTTTTGCACATAAATATCGGCTAATATTACTAACAGCTACTTTATTTGAATTTCACATGCTAAATAAGACTGTTAAAGATAAATGGCAATGTCAATGTCTTTCTGTACCTTCGCTGCTATTCATCGTCCGAATCCGCAATGACGGGCGGCCGCCTCGCCGGAAGTTTCTTTTGCGTATTTCACCGCGCGAATCTTAAAGGCAATGTCAAATGACTGTTTCGGCGGCATTTTGTAAGGCAATGTACCGTAAGGTATTACGCACGATTATAAAGATACGAAGGCTTACACTAGTACCGGTAGGCAAATATCAAAGACCCGGATACTATTAGAGACCGGCTCCTATTTGGCTGTATTCCCTCTGCAGCCCGGCGCTTATTAGAGACCGGCGACTATAAGAGGCTCGGCGTTTATTGGAGCATATACGGTAATTTAACTACGTAACTCAAATTGGTTGCTTCAGTGTAGTAGTTCACCGCGAATCGTGTTAATGGACAGCGAAGCAGATGTAGGTTCCTGAGATCGTTAAGCGAACGTTATGAACTGAAGGACCAGTCCGACTTTCGTCCATCTTCACCCCAAGGAGAGAAACCTCATTGAAATTTATTGGCTTAATCCCTATAGCAATTTGACAGTTTGATGGGTATACTCTTAAAATCACTTGGGGGAAACAATAAACAAAGAATAAAAAGTAATTACCATTTCTGATAACTGAACAATTCTATTCGGGGTAGTACCAAAGGTTTAACGTGCGGAATTTTCTAATGAAATAAAAGCTAACATGCGCAGAATCACTACTTAATCAGTTATGCCTGACATCAGGCGCAACTTCCTTACATCGGATGTCGAGGATTTAGGTCGCTGTTGTTTGGATGACGTCAATACCAGACGATGCCTTCTCCGTCTTCATACGTAGTCTTTCTAATTTGCATATTTTGTATTATTCATATTGGCGTTAATCATGTTATTTGTACATTTCAAAATAGCAATGAGAGCTGTTGCTGAAATCGATCGGGTTTCCGTTTGTTTTTCTATTAAAGTTTTAAGTCAAGTGATTGTGTGCGTGTCAGAGTTTTTGTTTCATGTTTAATTATGAACATCTTGTCTACTCAAGTTTACATTTCGAAAGGCTGTTCCTGGAGAACCAATCAGTGGAACGACTTCGTAATTCACAAGAGGATGTCCGTGGCAATGGAATTGTGTTTATCTAAAAAAAAAAAAAATACTTCCGAAGGTGGTTGCTAGGGCGATATAAGGCGCTGCAATACAATAGTGGATATACATGGTCCGTTGTGTTACACAAGGATATGTTCGATATGGTTTCCCTCGGTATCGGAAATATACTGAAATTGCAACATCGCATGCTCAACACAGCCCGGAGTGTCACTCGTAATTTGTGAATATGGCGTGTAATGCTGGTCTTTAGCTTCCCGGCGCTGGCTAGATATTGACGATAAACAAGATCTTTTCTATGTTTCCACAGCCACAAGTTGCGAGGGTTGAGATCCGGTGAACGTGCTGGCCACGTTGTACGAAAATACCTATTAATTATTCTGTCGTCGGTAAAAGTAGCCCGAAACAACCACTTCACAGGGGTGACGATGTGAGATGGTGAATCATCCTGCATGAAGACCTAAGCTTTCTAAGCAGCTGGTAACGCACAGCTGCTATTTTGATAAAACAGCTTCAGAAGTTGTGCGCGATCTTTTCGTAACATTGTCATTATGCAATGAAGTGAGGCATTCCTTACCTGTCTGTTTTTATAGAAGCACGTGTTTTCAATCGCGTGTCATGGCATGTGCGTTGTCATTTGCGTTATCCACTACAGTAAGCATCGCCAAATATCGCCCTAGCGGCCAGCGTCGGAAGATTTTTTTTTTTTTCCGCCAAATAAAATCTTATCGCCATGTGAAATATAAGTCGTTTCGCTGATTCGTTCTCCAGTTACAGCTTTTCAAAATATCAACTTTAATTACGAACACCATGTATTTAACAGCAGACTATTTAAAAATCGTTGCCATGTAGAAATAGTTCAGATTACAAAGGCATCTACTAAAATTGAATTCTCATAGGATAAAAATAGAATATGAGAGGAAAATGGATTAGATTAAAATATTATTCATTATTATCTCTAAACCTGTTTAATTTTGGGGAAAATAAGTGAGATGGAAGCAACTACTGTATTTCAACAACATACAAATAATGAATAAAAAATTTAATTACGGTTCAAATATTAATAACTTATTATTCATAGGCAGGCCTCGTGAAAATAAATTGATTTTTTAACTATTTTAACTTTATTATTATTCTTTCCAACTGTAATCCTATATATCGCTTTTAATATAATTATTTTCTAATTATCAATTACAGCCATAAAATTATAGCTTCCGAAACTCGTGTATTAGACAGAACTAAACATCATGAAGTGATTTCTTTTTTTTATTACTACTCAGATTTAGCAAAATCAAATTACGAATTGAACTAATGAGAAATGAGTTCCATTCTCTTTAGATTATAATTATCCTCCTCGTTTTGATTGAAACTATACTGAATTAAAGGACTAAAAGTAATTGTGTAGTAATGAGATGTTATGAAAAATTTAATATAATAAGAGGAAATTAGCCTAATTTTAACCTAATTTTAAATCAATTAAGTAATTTAAGCGAAATTAGGAAATTTGCGTTTGTTGAAAGTAGTTCAATTAATTATCATAAAAAGATGTCAGAAATGGAAGAATAAAAGGTTATTGAAAAAATACGAAATTGATTGCAGAACAACAGTGTTATTTAAATATTTCTTTTTCAGCAAGGAGCTCGTTTTCCATTTTCTTAATTTTCGTTAAATGATTCAATTAACAAAAATTACTAAATTCAGTACAATAATAGTTAAATATTAACCAAAAGCTATTGGATTATTAATGCTTAATATTGTAATAAATAACTGCTTTCCTAAAACCATCAACAGTTGAATAAAAATAATTAAACATTTGTGATATTAATTTGTTATTTTGCGTTAACAGTTATCCTATGTCGAATTAACTGAGTTGCGCAACAAAAAAAAATTGAAAAATTTTAATACTTTGAAATATTATCTTTCGTAATTTTTTACCGCTACTAATAATCCGACCCCTGACAAACGAGGCTACAGTTTCTAAACTTGATGTAACTCCAATAACTCCCTCATAGTTTAATAATCTTTGAGTTTTTCGGTTTCCTATTTATTTTCCTTCGTGAATATATTGTCTAGCTGCGTTATCAAAGTTGAATATTTAATAAAAAACGAGTCAAATACTAAGTCCAATTTCAAGTATTTACATTTTTTTTTTTAAGCAGTAAAGAAAATATTTAGACAATGGACTATATTTTTCCAAACCCTTCCAGATCCACGATATCACATCAACAGCTTATATTCAAACATACAATTTCTCAATATGTCAAATACCTATTCAAAGTTAAAGCAAAAGTAACGAAGTTGAACTTGTTACTCCGTTTTTTACGGTTAAAGTGGAATATAGCAGAAACTTTTGTTTCTATAAAGTTTTATTTTCTCCAATGCCAAAAAAAAAAAAAAAAAATCAAAAAATCTAATAAACCAACAGTATTTTGCACTCCCACAAGAAACAAAATCAAATTTTATCCTACCTGACTTGCCGCATTCACTTGATGTATTCAGCCGTACGATGAGGGTCAAGTTCCACAACCAAACCTTCAGAGGAAGTGGTTCAGTCCTTGGTCATCTTCCCTCGATCAACTTAGTCCATTCATATTTGATATGGTGTAGAGAAATTTCGATAGCACACCGCCCGTAGCAATGCCCTTCCGCTTTGTATGTTCCAACATGTTCTATCTAATTTCGGCCTCATATTTCGTCTTGTGCCACAAGGTTTCGTTCGCAAATGGAATTTAAAGACCTTTCGCACAGATAGCTATCTTAGTGGTTGCTATTCCATGCTGTTACCTTACATCCAACACGTTTCGTTATTAGATTCAACGTGACAAAAAAAGTTTAACTTAAAAATCTTGAGTTTATAATAGTACAGGAACTCTGACATTCTTTTGAATTTCGGCACAAACTCCTTGGTACTTCAATTCCTTCCTTACAGCTACAGTTTAATATGCCAGTTCAGTACTAAGCTCTATACCAGTAATGAGGGAGAAGGAATTATTATTGAAGGGGAAGTAGAACGCTTCTATTCAATCCTAATTTTCTTCTGCAAACTGGTAGAACTACAAAAAAGGAGTTCTTTTCAGAGGTTATAATTCTTTTTAGATTAAATAAAATTCATTGCGTAAAATTTTCAGAATTTACGGAAATACAGGTGCTTTAAGTTCATTCTACTAATTACGTCTAAATTTCTTAAAACTTTGTTAGTGTTCAATTGTATTTTATAAATTAACCGTCTCTATTATCGTAGTTACATTATATCCCCACTGGTCAACAATGCTCCAATAATTCCGCATCGTACAATATTCAGTTCCATCTTCGAAACATCAAAATCCATTGCTGTTTGTTTTTTAAACTTCCTCGGAATTCGGCGAAGAATCCATTTCTTCCATTTGTAGCAATAAATTGAAAATCCCGCCGGCTCAGAAAGAATGGAAAGACAATACTCGAACGCCAAGCAGGAGAAACCATTCCAAGGGGGGGAGGAAACGATTGGAAGAAACCATTTCAACTCAGAACTGACGAGAAAAAAATTCCTCTGTATATATGAGAGAAAATGAATATAATATCTTGGAATAGAAAAACAAAATAATACCTTTTAAATACATAATTTAATAAATAAAAATAATGCAATTTAAATGCAGAATTTAATTTTCTTTTATTAAAAGAAAAATAAAAAAAAAATCAGACAGACAAGATCGATTTTTTCCAATTACTTATTGATTATAATATTTAATTAAAATATTATTAATAACATAAATTAATAGAAAAATTGAATGATATCTAATTTATATGTTATTATTAATTTTATTATTTACTTCCTACATTTCAGACCTGCTAGGTAAGTAATCATTGGTCTCAAATAAATGAATTCCAAATCCTATTAAGAATAGATAATAATAAAATAAATTAGAAAATTAATTGTATTACAAAATTCGTTGTCGACTTTTGTTCCTAAATTTATTTATTTATTTTTTGTTTTTTTGCATTCTAAAGATTTCGCATTTTTGTTTTCATTTCATAATCCTCCCCATAATTGAATCAAAAAAGGCAATTCTATTCAGGTGCTGCTGCTTAATTTTCATTTCCTACTGATTTTCACAGCACGTTAAATTTATTATTTTGCTTATTTCATAATGTCTTTGAATAAAAAACAGTTATAAATTAAAAAAATAGTCTTGTAATTAATTATCTGAATTTCAATTGAATTTACTGAAACTTTGAAATAAATAATAAATGTATAATCAGAATGGATAATAAAAATTTAAATATATAAAAATATTTACAAAATATCTCCGAAGAATATGAATAAAAATAATTTACCCATGATAAAAATAATAAATCAATTTCACGGTGGAAACAATAACCGAATTATAAGTTATAACGTTATGACAATGAGAAATCAATTACTGAAATACTAAAACTTCAAATTTTATGCCGTATCTAGTGTCTCTTGTTTAATTTTTATATTCCTTTTAAAATGTTAATTAACGGAATTTTAAATAAACGGAAAAATATAGAAGCTTTCAATTTTGTCAAAATTTGAAGTACCGGTATATAACAAGTTTCCATGTTACTGCTGTACTTCATTTTACATACAGTCGAATTCCAAAAGCAAAACTGACAAACAGACACGCAAAACCTTTCTTAATCTCTATTTGTAATAAATTTCTCCACTTTATTTTCTTCTGTAATTTTATTGTAATTGTTTACTGCTGTTGTTAAATTTGATTGTATGAAATCCAATGTCCAATGTGGACTGACCAACATATGCATCCCCTAAATATTTGCCAGTGTGATCCCTATATGTAATAGAATTGCCCATATTAATTCATTCAAATTTTATTAATCCAAGTTACCTGTGAAAAGATTGCTTATTATTGTTACTCAATTTAGTTCAATTATTTTTTTTTTAATTAAAATTAATTTTGATCTAATCCCCTGTGCATAACCGATTGGCCAACATTACAACTGTCACAATGATCTCAGGAGGCTTTAAAATATTAATTAATTTACAATGCATTAATTTAAACCATGCACTGTCTGTCTTCGAGGCTCCGGTAGCCCAGTGGTTATAGATGCTTTACTATAGACTAGAGGAAAGGGCAACAATCCCCTACAATGGTCATTACTTCTCCAGACGGACCTTAGGGTTCACCCAGCCCTCTGCCAAATGGGTAACGGCTTTTTTACTTGTCGGTTAAAGCCGAGTAGGTGAGGTAATGATGATATAATCTCAAGTACTCCCATTGGTGGAGAATATAAAGCCTAATCCTCCCTCGAACCCAACGGCTTTCAAGACCTGTAGTGGAACAAGTTACCTTCATTGTTTTTCTTGATTAACGTATAATAATTCATAACATGATTGAATAGAATTAACATTTTATATATAATAGAAATAAAAAAAAATAATTACGATCGTTATAATAAACAGTCTGACATTGACTTGCAAAATTTCAGTAACTGATTCATTTCTTTTGAATTGCTTTCAAACATTAGAATCTTTGGTAAACTATTTCTCTACATCTATAGAGAATTTTTTTCTCTGAAACTTTGCACTAGACTAAATTATCTAGATTTTAATATAAAGTAATTTAAATGTTTACTGAGAGAAGGCTGCATAAAACTGCAACGTGATATACAGCAAATATTTTCACGAACTTAATCATGAAAGTGAATGAAAATCACTAAAGCAAATAATAAGGATTTTCAATAATTAACTGTTAGATTTTTTTCTGGAATCTTTCCAAAACTGCAGTTGGACAGTTAGGTTATCAGCAGTCTTCTGTATCTTTGTTAAGCGAAAAGTACAACAAAAATTAAAACAAAGAGATATAGTAGCTAAGGCAACTTTCAAAAACCAGCGAAAAAAATGATCAACTTAAGAAATACCAGTTGTTTATTTGTTCAATGACAAAAACAGAAAGAGAAAAAAATATGAATTAAGATGCTGTTGTTCGAAGGCAACCGAAAATAGGTGAGAAAGAAAAAAATATACATTTCAATGTTTAACAATGGAGAGGAGTTTTTTTTTTCAGATCTCAATGTCGAATTAAATACATACCTATTTTGGCCCTAAGTTGCTTGTCCCATATAGGCCTACATCTTTCCTCTTTCCTTCCATACAGAGCCTAAATCGTTGTTAAAGATATACTAATTATCTTAACCATAGATATGTAGAAGTCAATCTGTCTATTTGCGGACATGTAGATAATCTTAAAATTGCATTATAAACTTATTCAAATCCTAATTCTACAGGATTGGTATTGGGATGACCAAAAAGTTCGTCCGGTTTAATTTTTTCTTAAATAATTCTGGCTTTAACTTGCAAAACTACGTGGTAACTACGTTTCGTACAGCTCCCCATTCCATGAGATGAACTGCTTGAAGTGACTTAATACTTCTGACTCTGGAGGATCAGTCAGCTTTTCTGGAACTATTCCTATGTATGGCCTCTATCTCCCAAAAATTTCGTAGGATGTCTTTTGCATTTTCAAGTATATAGCAGTTTGGTTTACAACAAGCATCGTCGCAAGTTGATCTCCTGATTCATTTACATTTGCATGTCCCGTAAGACACTTAAAAAATAAACAAAAATAAAAGGCAGTTTTTAATGTCACCAATACTTTTATTGAACAACATCTTCAACAGTTTGTTACACTACCTTCTGCCATGTTTTAAGCAACTTCATAAATCCATCCTCCCAAAACTTTGTCTTTTTGAGCAAAAAAATGTTCCAGGTGCCTTTGGTGTCTCCCAGGGAATTGATTTTTTTCCGTTAAGAGAATTTTGAAAAGACCGACATCAATGGAAATCTGAAGATGCAACGTCTGGTGAATAGGGCGGATGAATCAGAACTTCCCAGCCAAGCTGTAACACTTTTTGCCTGGTCATCAAAGAAACATGAGGTCTTGCGTGCTTATTTTCTCCCATCTACAACATTAAATTGGCGACACAAAATCTGTAAAACTGGATAATTCCTTGATATCCTGTGCATATGCAAAACTGATAAATAAAACAGAGTCCTGTTATTGCATTAGTTTCAGTAAATATATTCGTTGCAGCAGAAATAGCAAATTTTTTTACCATTAGCAAGAAATCAAACAGTCTTCATTATTTCTCGTTACATAAGAAAAAAAAATTCAAATTTCAAAATAAAACAGACAACTAATTTCAGTGTTAAACCAACAAAAAAAAGCGGGACATTAGAAACTATTTATTTGTTAAAAAGAAGTTTTTTTTGTTTTGTTTTTTAGGAAAGATTAAAGAGCGTTAAAATTAACGAGATACTTAACGTCGTTTCCTTTAGTTTAATAATCATGGCTTGTTTTGATTGTTTCAATTCGGATACCACCATACATGCTTTTTTAATCAGTAAACCTATTTGGCTGATTATGTTGTTGAGATTAAAGCCTTAATCTCTTTTTAAACTTAAGTTTCTAATAATTATCTATTAAAAACAAATAGTTCAGATAATATTTCCATCCTTGATGATATATTGGGATTGGGACAGAAACTTTCTACTTTACATTACAAACTTCCAAATTTCTTTTTATTAAAGCTAAATGTTATTAAAATGAAAGCATATAAATCAGTCTTGTAATTATTATTATTATTGTTATTCCTTTACCACTATGTCCAAATACTTGCTATTAATGTTGTCCTAATTAATTATATTAGTTCAAATGATAAAACTTTGAATTAATATAATAGTAGAAAACAGATGCCTGAATCCAGAGGCGTCACTAGGGTTGGTGTCACCCAGTGCGGTAGGTCATAATCTTGTAAAATTATCTGTTCAACCAAAAAAAAAAAAAAAAAATAACCTTGTAAAAGCATTTTGGTGTCACCCAGTGCGATCCGCACCCCTCGCACCCCCCTAGTGACGCCTCTGCCTGAATCTCTATTAAGCGGACAACATTTAAGAGAACTTTGGGTTAATCACTACTTTTTAGCGACTCCTTACACAAAATGGAAAGGGAGCAGCTTCTAAGAAGAGTCTGTCCGTTCCTATATCGCCATCTAGAAAAACTAAACTACAGTATATTATATGTTTTAATTTAATGATTTATATGTTTTAATTTTAATGACATTTAGCTTAAATAAAAAGAAATTTGGAAGTTTGAAATGTAAAGATAGAGTAGAAAGTTTCTGTCCCAATCCCAATATAACATCAAGGGTGGAAATATTATCTGAACTATTTTCTTTAATAGATAATTATTAGAAACTTAAGTTTAGAAAGAGATTAAGGCTTTAATCTCAACAACTTAATCGGCCTAAACTACAGTCTTACAGAGATCAATTTCCAGACTGGAAAGATTATGACAAATAGGGAAAAATACGAATTTCGGTCTGCGATCACTTCCTGTCTAACAGGAAATGGGAACTGGCTAAAAAATTAAACATGTCGTCACCTCTACAGCCCAAAGAAAAAGTCCGTCATACATGACAGAAAACTTGGTATAATGACGTTTAGTTACATTTACATTTTAGGATGTCAGTGTATAGCAGAAACAACTTTTTCGCAACTTATTTGTATCGTAGTTCATGTGTAGATGCTCGGAAGTTCTATTTATAAAAATAGATGTAATGTTAAGACAATCTTTCAGGAAGCTCGTTCCGTTTAACTACATGTAAACAAATTTTAATTGCAGTCTCTCGCCTTAGAGATGAGATGCATAAGATATCTTATTTTATTTGATCACATTTCATTCGTAATATACATTTGTTACATTTAAGTAGAAGGTAAATAGGCTGAATATACAGATTTTACCTTTTAACTGCAATTGTCTGCTCTTCCCAAATTCTCCTTTACATTATCTGGAAGTTATTTAGACGAAATGTATAATTCAAATACTATGAAAATCAATGATTTTCAAAACAAAAGGAAATAAATGGCCTCTATTTAACTTACTGCTCATTTTCGTCCCAAAAAACTAATTATTTATTTTGGAAATTAATTTTGTGACAACATTTATAAGCTTCTGGAATTTTATTGATTTTTAGTCGAGGTATCATTATTAATGAAACTTCATCCTGGATGAGATTAATAAATTATCTATGGCCAAATAGTTTTATGAATACATCTGGTATATTACGGATCAAGTAATGAATACTTTAATCAATAATTGCAGAAGCTGCGTATTTTAAACTAGAATCACGCTGATGATCGCTCTCTTTCAACGATTCACCGAATATTAGATAACTAGAAAATAAAATTAACAAAAATAATCGCATGATCTGCATAACTAAACCTTATTCCACCATCCCTACTTTTTTCAAGAGAATGAATTCGATTATAATTTGCTCATAATCTTAGTGTGAATAATTTAAAATACGCCAAATAATTTAAAAAAACATGAATGTGGAATATTTTATGGTTTTATGTTGTGCTTTATGCAGCACTGTCAAAAATAGAGAGAAAAGAAGACGAGACTGCACGCGTTCTAAAACAGCAGAAATTCTGATGGACAATCTATATTACTAAAATCTTTTATTTCTCTGTCTGTCCGGCGCAATTGTTACTTATTAGTTTCCCTTGCTGAGAAAGTCAGATTACAAAATTTTCTTTTTTTTATATTTTTTTTTCGCCTTGCATGGGATTCGAACAGAGGACCTTCGTCCTCGCAGTCAGGAACGCTAACCATTAAACTACTGCTGGTCCCCCAATATCCAATCCTACTTTTATTCTATTTGTTCGCACGCTATCAAATAATGAGTTCATTCAAAAAGGAATAAAATATCACTTTTTGCCATAACTGCTTGGAATCGATTCTTCTTGAATTATCTGATACTTACCACGGGAGACAGGGGGATGGCCTAGTTTTTACTATTTTTATTCAGCATGCATTAATTTATTATGATAAACGGCTTAACATATTTAGGCAATTTTGAATTCTCCATATTTATCCATAATCGATAGGATATGAACTATATCAATTAAAAATAGTATTTATATGACATTAATGTACTCAATATACATTTTATATCGATTATTGAGATTTTATGGCAACATTATTCAATACTTCTTTGCCCACAGCTCCTTACCTACATCTTCGCATTTCTACTAATGATCAGTAGAGATCTTTAATGTAAGGACCTAAAACCGACCTTGAAAAAAATAACTTGTAGAACAGATAATTTTGGAATTAATGTGATCACAGATTCTTATGTTCGTTTCGATTTAAAATTGCATGCTGAATTTTTTTTTCTAATCCTATTTTTTTTCTCTCTCATACTAAACGGCGTTACAGTAAGCCAATAATAGCATGTGGTAGCTGCAATCATATGGGTATAAAAGCATCAAAATCACTATTTGTACAGATTTGGGCTGAATTATTAATGCTATAGCGAAATGCTGCAACAAAGCAGCTACCACAGTAAATCTAAAATGCATTTTATAGAAATCAAACAGCAATATGTTAAGTTTAGAATGAATAGCAATTGAAAGTAAAATTCTAACACATGTTCGTAGTACAAGGGAAAAGATATTGAAAATGGAAGCTAATATTGAATTGTTCCATCACTGTAGCACCACAGCATTTGGTAATCACTAATCTAATTAAGGCGAAGCTGCTATCTTTACGAAAATCTAATTTTAAGCGAAATAGAAGTAAGTTCTCTACGCTCAACTTCAAGGCAATTAGATACGTGGGTGTTTCTGTGTATGTGTGTGTGTCTAATTAGTAAATTTGAGAGTAACTCTAGAACGACTTCTACAAATCTGCTCATTTGGAGATCTGGGTCTACCTCAGAAGTTACGTGGAGCAATTTTCTTAAAGCTAATTATTGCAAATAATTATCAAGAAGGTAAAAATTAAACAGGAAAAGACTTTCAAAGAGTTATTCACATTAGAAAACGACTGAATCTTTAAAGATCGGATCAACAAACTGACCACAGCCTTTACGAACAGTTTCGTAAAGCATTAAAAAAACAAAGGTGAATTGTTCGGGCTAATCAGATTCATTGCAAATGGGATGGGAGGAAGAAATTCTTATTTTTAGCTAACATTGAATAAGTCTTCGCAATACCGCATTTTATTCAGAACTCGAGTATTGCATTATATATGGAAGATAAAGGATAAGGATTTTATTGAAAACAATAATACATGTTAATATTGTATTTAACTTTAATTTCTAAGTAAAGAAGTTTAACGTGCGGGCATATAATAAAGTGAAGAAATACAAAACTGCACATAAGTAATCAAAAGGTTCTCGCACCCTGAGCTATCATTTGAGTTTTGTATTTCTTCACTTTAACTTTAATTTCTCTTTATAAATTTATCTAAAAAGCATTATTTTTCAGTATCTTTGTGGGTAATTTTCAATATTTCTATTTTTATTACAACATTTAATTGATTGATTTTTCCGATAATGAAATGAGGAAGCATAAGTTTCTAATCGTCAGTGTAATCTCCTTTTTTTCCCATCTTTGAACTTAGTTATCGATTGATTCTTTGGAAAAGCTGATCGATTTTGGTTAAAAAAAAATACGTTTTCGACATCATCATAGCTTCAATTTTTTCCCCACAATATTTACTTATAAGAAAATCTTAATTAACTGCGAACAAAAAAGTCTCTTGAGATAAAAGTCTGGAAAGTAATAAACATTTACGCATTGGAAGTATTTGACAAAACTGGTGAGGACGCCATTGATCTAAAGAAATAACTTAACAAGTGAGTATAATTTTGTGATAAAGCATACATTTAAGGGCGTCCCATAATAAAAAATAAAATAAAAATAATGATAAAAAAATAAAGTACGATTACGTAAGGAAAAATAAAAAAAAAACGTTAGGGAAATAAGAAAAACAAGCAAACATACAAAAGCCCACGTGGACATTGAAAAAAAAAAGATTAAGAGACAAAAAAGAAAATTATACACAAATTCGAACCGACAACCTGCAGTATATGAGTCCGAAACTTCAACTACCAAGCTATACCTGACAACTGAAATGAGATGGTTGCATGTCTAACATTTAAGCTAATAGCAGAAATCCAATGAAAACAATGCCAAATATCTCGAACATGGGAAGGGGTTGGGCATGTGCTCTGAAAATACCCTATTCCTATGTTGTTGGGGCCTCTGAAAACGATGGTGAAAACCGTTTCTCGATCCGACCTTCCGTTCGGAAGTTGTTAGGGATGGACAGATACGGACGCACGGACTTGACAAATGCAATAGCTACCAATTTTGGTCGCTAATAAAAGTTTAACTGGGATCAACCCTAAATGTACAAAGTGATGGCTTTACAATTTCATTATGAATTTCAACAATTTTAATAATTCTTTAGTAGTGAATATTATTTACAGTTTTTTTCAAATGCCATCTTTTGCTGTTCCCTTGTCTATTTTGGAATTCCGTATATTTTGGATTTCTTATTTCTTTTACAACTCGACACTGTATGAAAATAAGAAACGACTGATTGCTCATTGACAATAAGTAACTAGGAAATTTGGGGGCTTTTGGTTTCTTTGTTGTGACCCAGATTCAACCATTTCTGTGTATGTTTTGCTGATTCATCAAACGATGATTTCGTCCTCCATTGATTGTCGATTTCAGGGAAGACGAATTCCGGATATCGGATGGAGCTTTCAGTCATTCTGTTACGAAATCTATCATGAAAAATCTTCCAGTAGACTGACGATTTCCTAATACAAAACTTCTCTCTACAGCAGAAATAACAGGAATTGAACCATTCACTATCATTTTAGATAACATTAAACCATTCATGCAGTTCTGTTCTCAAAAAATATAAATCAAAGGATGCCGTTCCTATAATACAGTGATTCTCAATTCTTAGGAGTTTGCTGTAGAATACATTTTTACATGAAAATAAAAGTGCGAATAGAGAATTCAAATATTTTATAAAAAAGCATCTAATTAAAAAAAATCTTAAATTCTCTTACGGATTCTCCAAATTTTTAAATCATAAAATGGTATTAAAATGTAAGTTATTATACTGCAATGAAATTTAATGCAGTAAAATTAACTTATTTAAATTTTAAAAAATAGCAATTTATATAACATTTTATTACAACAGCTTCATTCATACTTAAGCAAAACTTTCAATAATGTAAAAGAAATTTTATCTCTAGTAAAACCAAGCTACTACATTTATTTGATGTCAAATTTAAACGAGCTTCTGTGATGTTCTAATGGAAACCCGAAATCTCTCTTTATTGAATTTGTGCTGCATCTATCGCTGATGCATTAGCAGTTAATAGAAGATGCATCTGTTTCATTGAATTTCACTTGCATCCAAGGCCCTTGCAACATCGTTCTGCTTTTCCTGTTGTAATATTTAGATGATGATTTACTACTTACAGCAAAGGAACTACTTATCAGCTACAACAGTGTTTTAGATGTTAGAGCAGCTAACTGTCATCTTGGCTTTCTGTAAAAGAATTAACAATTTTAAGCCAGCCTTTTGCATCACTGTTGTGCATGTTTGTTTGTTAGTTGAGTTTTAATGGTGCAAAAGCATCTGAGGCTAAGCTGCGAGAAGAAAGGTTAAAAATAGAATGGAAAAATATAAAAAGCAATAAATAAAATAAACAATATATATACAGAAATATATGTAGAGGAAAAAACAAGACTGTCTATAGAACAACAGAGAGATAAAAGACTATGAAAACAAGAAAAATAAAACAAAATTAGTGCCAAAAGTAAGAGTAAATACAATAGGGTAATTGTATAAAAACATGTAAAAAGCACTATTTAAAAAGCAACTGAGATTTACAAAAAAGTTGTAAGGCAACATAAATGAATGAATTGCAAAACGGAAGAAATTGGTAAAGATCGTTATCATTTAAAAGCAAGGAAAAGGAACGTGAAATTTAAAAAGAGGACAAAAGCAGTGACGACGATGGTGATTATAAGGACATTCCTTTTGTGCATGTGACTATGATTTGTCGAATTCAAAGATTAGCAGTATTTTATTAACTAGGTATACGCTGATATCACTTAGTTTGATTGTGCAGCTCAAGACATCAATATTGTGTACCGGGAAAGGAAAGGTGAATACCTAAACAATCCGGTCATGTTGTAAGTTGCATCATAAAAGGATTGTACCAATTTATGAAGAAATCACCACCGACATTCATCCGAGTGTAATATGTATACAAAATCGAATAGTAAGACTCACAAGTGATGCAATTGTACAGAATTCCACTGAATAGCAATAATTTTAGTATCTTATTTATTATTGAAGAGAAGCGAATCTTAGTAAGATTAGCACCTTTTACTTGGATCAAACGACTTAGGGTTTTTCTTTAGATCAAACGACACAATGATAGGATAAAAAAATGGTTGGTTTTAAGATAATGAATAACCGACCGTGCTTTTGAAGTTTACTGATTGATTGATTTGGATTTTTACAGCGCATTAGCAGCATTGGTAATGCTGCGCCAAGGAAAGTATAACAATATTCTTTCTTAAGCAATGAAAGATAAGACAATAAAAATTACGAAATTAAACTGTAATGCTGTCAAAACATAAAATAAAATATAAAAGTAAAGCAAAATGTTTAAAATAAAAATAATAATTAGTGAAAATTTCTTTGTGAAATACTCAAAAATGCAAAACAAACAGTAAATGTTAATAAAACAGTATGTTAAAAGACATTAGAAAAGTAAAAAGCTATAAACAAATCAAAAAATAAAATCCAAGTCCTGTACATAAATAAGCTCTTACGCGTGATAGCTTATTTACGTGCAGGCCTTGTTTTTTTTTATTTTTTTAAAGATTTCTCTACACGTTAAATTTTTTTTCATATAAAAAGCTATACATTCAAAATAAATAAAAAAGTATTAATTTAAAAGAAAAGGAAGTTAAATAATGAAAATGGTAACTGATTTGTTAGTCTATAGAAATTCTCAAAAATTATGCCATCACTGGAAGAAACTGCAAGAGTATCGATTCATCATGTAATGATTGATGAATTTCAATTAGAGTTCTGTAAGGAAGTGTTAACTGATTATAGTTTTGACTGAGTTACAGGTATTCGGAAGTATTAATTAGGCAACTCAGATTAATAAAAACTATTTAGTTCTTTTGAGAAATGTGCATCAAGAATCATAAAAAAGGACGTAACTTGGAGGTGAATCTGCCGAAATCTTTGTCCAACGTTTTCCATCGACGACGGCATTTCCTCAATCTTTAGTCTTTCTTGAAACCAGATTGAGAACAAAACAAAAACTGAAGTTGAATTTAGTTTATCTGTACATTAATTTGTAAGTCGACAGCGTGATTTCTTACCTATCATTAAATGCTATTTCCTAGATTATCATTGTAAAGCTGTTTTGGTCAATTCGTCATCTACTTAAGTACAAAATAGATATTTTAATGTCTTCATTCTACTGCGACACGATCAGATAGTTCAATTCAATTTCTCTGATAGCAAAATTTCCCACAAGTCAGTTATTACTTATTTCGGAGATGGGAAGATCTGTTTTAATTTCTTTAAAATTTTATTATACTAAAGTTATCTTAAAAATCTTTCGTAATTTCCTTTTTTTGTATCATTAATTTGGTCCTTTATTATGAAAAATTACCTTAACTTCATCTTAACTTTTCAGATTCATTCTAGGAATATCGTAACTCAATTTATTTTTTAATTTAAAAGGAACATAATGAGAATTATTTGAATTAAAGCCTAAAATTTCTTTTATCATGACTTATATTCTTTGTATAAACTTAATACTTTGCTTTCATTCCAATTTTCTTGGAGCTTTCTTTACATAAGATAAGTCTTTTACTTCCAAAGTTTCTTTATGTTGACTTTTGGAATAATGCCTTGAACTAACCCAAGAGAAGACAGCCCCTTCACCTTCAGTCGTGCTGAAAAGATTTCCCGGAAACTGTTTTATGGAAATAAGATATCTTCGAAGATTTCTGTCTTGCTGTCAACGTTGGATTTTATTTCCACAATTTTTACTGAAAATAAAAAAAAGCCCATCTCCATTACTCGATTTCTTTTACAGAAATAAAAAAGAATTAACAACAATGGAAAAGTGCTGGCTCTCGAGAAGAAAGGGTGAACAAAGTTTTGAAAAAAAAATAATACCAAGATTATCGAGCAGCTGTCGAGGAGATGCTCAGTATGTTGACAATTCTGTCTTCCAGACGTCCTCAACTTTACCTTAACTCTCACTAATACGTGCAGGATAGTAAATATTTTATAATGTATCTTAAAAGATTTTTGTCTCAAGCAATAGAAAGAAATAAAATTCATTTAACAAAAAATTCAGTTTTTATGAATTTTTGTTAAGTTCATTTTATTTCTTTCTTTTATGTTCTTCTTTTATATTTCTTTCATTTACAGCTTTCTTTTATGTTTTACTGAAATCTGCAGACCATTAAGTATGGATGATTCTGGAAACAAATATGAGAAGTTTATTTTTCATTACATTATTGCTTACTTCCTTTACTTTTAATGGATTTCGTACCTTTTTACTTAAAATGAATACCTCTAATAATTTCTTATACAAAATACAAATATTAAAAATAAATAAATTAATTAATCATCTTATTGCTTCGTAACTTCTTATAGGTATAGTCTTTTTGTATGCAGAGCTTCTCTGTCAACCTACTGAATCAAGAAAAAAATGAAATCTATTGACAAAATAAAACTTACAAAATTTGATATTGACGAATCCATATTCACTTGCTATAGAACAATAAAGTCTATGGAAAAGTTTTTATGGATAAACTTCTCTTCACTTTCAGTTGCAGTTCCTTTATAAATTCATCAGTTCTCTTCAGAATACTATCTATTTATGCCTGTTCTATTTTAAAGCTCCTGGTACTTTACTTATGATTAATTATGAATGAACATGCAAAATTCCAATTCTTAGTGATATCAGGTCACTCACCATTTGGCTGATATAACATACTTGACCCTTCTAATGTTAGCTTTCCCAAATTAACAATAGATTTCGATATTATGTATCGTAAAATAGTGGACTACGATAAAATAGTCGTAAGGAATAGTTGGCATTTGAAAAATAAAACTGATGATCCATTGGATTGAAAATTGGTGATCCTATTCGAATCCGGAAAGGTTCAATAATTGGTAGATCTTTTATTTCAGAAACATTTGTATGAAAAAGATCATTATTAGGTTTCTCCTCTCGAGAATTATCAGCTTTATTCAATATATCAACCCTCTTCTCCTCTCAAAACAAAATAAAAATTGAAGGATGTATTTTTGTATATCGGTTGCACTTACTTATCCTGAGATCTGCTATATTCAGGAACACGAGATATGTGCGGAAAAATTTTGTACTTTAACGGTAGTAAAAATTTGCAAATATTTTTGTTTAAAAAAACTTCTTAAAAAAATCTTCTTAATATGTGCTTCTTTTTATTAATCAGTTGTTATTGAACAGAGAAATGAAAAGTCATTAGAAAAATATTCTTCAATAAAAATATCAATACTTTGTTTGTTTCTAAATTCTAGTGATAATATCAAAACTTACCTTTCAAAGTTAGAAAAAACTTATAGGAATAAGAAAAATGTTCTGCAGATTTTTCAAAAATTATAATACTGTATGTTACAATTATAAATTCAGAATGTCCTTGATCTCCTTGTGTAATATGATAATGTATAACATATTATGTATTGTTACAATAAGCAATACCAGAAGAATATAAATTTCCTTCCAAGATGGATTTGAAAGCTTCAAGAAACTTACCTGGACTTCTTATTAAACTTAAATAGCTAAAAACAAAGAAAAGATATGCCTGCTTCTGTTGAGAGAAACTGCCAATTTGTATGGTTAGATAAAAGCCTTACCTATCACTGATATGTATATATTTGTATTTCTGAA
This sequence comes from Thereuonema tuberculata, assembly GCA_023159025.1. Classification (NCBI taxonomy): domain Eukaryota; kingdom Metazoa; phylum Arthropoda; class Chilopoda; order Scutigeromorpha; family Scutigeridae; genus Thereuonema; species Thereuonema tuberculata. The sequence continues at coordinate 22,830,775 of JAFIDM010005346.1, forward strand.
AGTAATTGATTGTTGAATCATCTTTTAGTTATGATGAGAGATTGTATTTAACAGTTATTTAAAGAGGAAATGTAAATGTTAGTAAAGAAAGAAATGTTTTATGTAAAATTTAAAGAAACTAATATGTCTGTATAGAATTGTTAAACAAATAACATTTCGCTTATGTTAACATCTACGATGCTTTTATTCGTATAAAAAAAGCATTCCGTGTATAAAATTTGTAATATTTCGCATATTTTTTTTTTAAATCTCTCACAACGTAAAAAAAGGAATAATGTACAATCCAATAAGTACAAGAATGTACAGTACAGTACTACGTAGAATAGAGTTGTCAATTTTTTTTGCCGACAACTGATAGAAATTGTCACTGTTATTGTGATATGGTAACAAGTCTTGTGTAGTCGGTTGTTAAGGGTAGAAAAATACAGGAAAGCCCCAGCCTTGCGGGCAAAGATAACTCCAACGTCGTAGCAGAAGTGCTGAACTATTCCTTTCCCTCGTTCCTTCACATGTTCTCATCTCTTGACTTCGAACAGAGAAACCAGGAATGACCTCGCTTCTGTCATCTCCACATTTGCTCTAACACGAGCAGTTGGAGAAAGTATAACATGTTCTTTGAATTAAAGAAGTATTTGGAAGGCCCATCAAACTCTGATAATATTTTCGTCCGGGTAGTTTTCATCGAAGTTGGAAGTCTTCGATTTCGTCTGATAACTGAAAAGACACAATAGACGTTTAAGAAACAATGTTTGTGGTAAAGAAGACCCTAATTCATTAAGAAAAACTGACAGTAAAAATTTACAATAACTGAAAATGTCATTTTGAGGTGATTGATTCAGATTTATATGAGCCGTTTATTTTGAAAGTGACCTAAGTCCATTTTTCAATTTTTTTGTTGTTAACTGTAGTAACGTGTTCAAATTCCACGTAACTACAGTTAACAAAAAAAAATTGAAAAATGGACTCAGATCACTTTATAAAAAAACGGCTCATACAATGTATTTCACATCATGCAACTCCATGGCATCTAATTAGGAAAATTTGAAGAAGATTAAGATCCACCATAGTTGTGTGTAAACTGTCTCCCTGAAGAGTGAAAGCATATTTAGTCAACCTCCTAATATATTTAAGTGCCTTTCATTCTTGAAGCAGTTATAAAGTTTATACGATGCACAGAAATGTAAAGAAAATAACTGCAGTACCAACGACTTAATAAAATATGATATACAGACAATATACATAATTAAATTAATTATGATGACTTTTTTGTATATTCTTTTTTAAATATACAAAATTGATTTCAAAGAAATTTTTTAGAGGAAATAGATTATTATAATGATTTGGTGCATTTATCAATGAAATATCAATGAATTTTATTGATATTTCAAATATTTATCAATCAATAAATTTATATTGGATCACGCTTCTTCAAAATAATTATTAATCTGATAATGATATTGTAATTATATTATTTTTTTAATTCCTCTTAAAAAAAACTCAATAAAAGCTTTAAACATGTCTTATGATTAAGTTGATGAATTTATTTTTTATAAACACTAGAGCTACTTCTGTTTGTATCTATATTATTATTAGAAAAATACTTCTAATTTCTGCATTATTTTAATTTAATGGAGCATACAGTAGGTCGATCATGTGTGTTATAATTGCATAATCTTGAAATTGATAAATTTGTAAACTTTCATTACAATACTTATCCATCTTGCGAGTAACTGGAAGGTGAATAATCTGTTTTTAGCACTGCGTTAGGAATTTAGTTTTATTATATTACTTTCCATGCTGCTGTGATTGATATTTCTAACTCATTAACTTTTACTATTCTAGAACCAAGTTGTTGAAGCAAGTACAATGTTAACGTAAGTCTAGTTGTCAATTTATTACCAGTTGGAAATATAATATTTGAAGGACCACAGAGTTCATAAATACAAGTAATTGATTTCAAATGAGGAATTAAAAAAATAATATAATTACAATATCAATATCAGATTAATAATTATTTTGAAGAAGCGTGATTCAATACAAATTTAGTGATTGATAAATATTTGAAATATCAATAAAATTCATTGATATTTCATTGATAAATGCACCAAATCATTACAATAATCTATTTCCTCTAAATAAAACTTTTTCTTTGAAATCAATTTTGTATATTTAGAAAAGAATGTACAAAAAAGCCATCATAATTAATTTAATTATGTATATTGTCCGTATATCATATTTTATTAATTCGTTGGTACTGCAGTTATTTTCTTTATATGATATAATTGTCTTGCTATTTCTTCTTCTTTTGTTACAGAAATGCTCATTATTATTAATTAGGGCTCGGATTATATGCAAAATTCATATTTGTTAATAAGAGATATATCAATAAAATTGTTAGTTTTCTATGCATAACTAATGTTTTTTGATATAATGTCTATTTTAATCAAAAAACATTAGATAAGCATAGAAAAATTACAATTTTGTTGATATACCTCTTATTAACAAATATGCATTTTGCATATAATCCGAGCCTTAAATTTATTATTATTCCCCGTTGACAGGGGTATTCCATAATGGGACTGTATTGAATTGTATTTATAAATAAATAAATAAACAAATAAATAAATAAATAAATAAATAAAAAAATAAAAATTATTATGAATATAATTCTGGAAATGTAAATTAGGATACATTTGCAATGATTAAACATCTGGAATTTATTTTCATTCATCAAAATGCATGACTTAGTTAATAAAAAACATGTATTATAATTTTAAGACATCCCATATTAGATCACTTAGTATTTGAGAATTTGTTGAAACTGATGGAAATTTTTCCACTGTAAAGACAAGACTATCCTTGATTATTCAGTAACATTGGGATAAATGTTATTTAAACTATTAAAATAGATGCGGAAACAATGATGAAATTTTAAAAATTAAAACATGAATGGGAGAGTTATAGCTTAACTAATCGGTTTGTGGAACTAATATTTAAGAACGACAGTAAGCTATAATTTGATTAAAATACAAATTTATATTAAAATTTAATCTGTAAATATAAATTTGTTGCCTAGCTAATTCACACAAATTCTGCACAACAAGAAAGGTACATATATAGTTTGATATGCTTAATATTGGATCAATATATTTTGATCTCTTATTTTCCAATATCCAAAATTCATAACCATTTAAACATTTTCCTAAGAAATTGCATTGATTTATAAAGATTTGCTTTCATTACTCTATCTTTACTCAAGTGTTAATGATGAAACAACAAATACCTTAAAACAATCCAAAAAGACAATGCTTACCACTGAGCCATTGATTCTAATTCTTCCAGAGCGGATTTTCCATAATTCCTATATTTTACATTACTAACTTTGTTTTCTGAAATTAAAAGTTAAAATACAATTAAGTACATTAACAAAACTCAGTAAAGATTATTCATTAGAAATTACAAGCATACACTGAAATTTAATATTTGTGTGAATTTTAAGGAAGAATTTACAACTGACATTTCAGAATATATCTTGAATCAAGTTTAAATGAAATTCTTTAATGTACTTTCAATTGCTTATAAGCTACTAATGCAAGGAATAATGAAAATTTTTTTAATGATGCAAGATTCAATCATGAATCTATCTACTTTTTCATTAATTTGAAAAAAAATGTTCACTATGGAGTCAGGGTTATGTTGCTGTTCTTGGCAATGGTCAGCCCAGTCTGATATACCGTTCTTATCATTTACAAACGCTTTTACGTGTTCGAGTACTCTTTCCTTTAATGTATAGCCTGTACTACCAAAATACACTAAACCACAATCTCTACATTTTAACTTGTATATGATACCCATAGAAGTAGACAGATTTATGATTGAATCTTGCATCATTAAAAATTTTCCATGTATGAATAAAAAATTTTTTTAAATGTTAGCAGTTATACTTTTAAAAAATTCAAAAAAAAGCATTAAAAATATTAACGAAATTCTTATAGTTTATTCAATTTTTATTCCCACAATAAATTGTATAGGGTTACATTGTTTTATTAACAGAGTATAACTTTCATACTATCATTATATTTTAAATTCCTATAATTAATTGTATAGTGTTACAATGTTTGGTTAAGAATGTAACATATATTATTTTCAGATTCCTGTGTTATTTAACGATGAACTGATATCAATCAAAAATAATGTATAATTTATCATACAATACTATTGTCATTTTGTAATGAATTCTTGTTAAGGAATAGGTTAAATATCTATCCTTAACCATCTGAAGAAGTTCTTTTGATACAAAAAGAATGAAATATTATAGAATAATAAAGTTATGATGAAAGGAGTTCAATATGAATATCATTTATTTATTTATGAAGACGCTTATTATTAATATTCCCATCAACTGTTTCTCCACAAATTCATCAAAATCAACTTCCTAAAATATTATTAATAGTTTATAATGTCAATTATTAATTTGAATGGGTGAAATAACTATATTCACAATGCGAAAACTAAAATACATACAATTAGATTAATAGATCCTTTATTTTTACTTAATTTTATAAACTTTATGTCTCTATTCACTTATTTATAAATTTCTTTAAATTCTGGAAATGTAAATTAGGATATATTTCCAATGTTTAAACATCTGGAATTTAATTTCATTCATCAAAATATATGACTAATTAGAAATTTATAACAAACATATTTCAGATAACTTCATGTAAAGTCTGTAAACATCATACTGTTAAAACATTTTAATTAACTGCTGCAATGATAATAATTTTTCATTATTTGGAAATAACGAACCTCGGAAAAAACTGTTCCTAAAGAAATCTTAGTCCTAAGGTGTTATGGGGTAGAGAAATTTCTGAAATGATATTGTTTTGGTTTGAAACCGCTAAATAAAACTTTAACACTCTATTGACTATCTACTGTACATTGAGTAAATATATGCAATAAAGGAAAATAAATGAAAAACAATTGAAATTATAATTACCTCATAATAACTAATGTGAGTTAATATACATTATACTCTGGAGCAAGTGATTAAATTCATATCACTTATGCACATTTACTCACTGACGATATTATTAGAAGTAAATAAAATCTAAATGATAAAAACTACACAGTATGCACGCTAATGGTTCTGCTATTCGTGACAGCAGAGAAAACGTAACAACACTAAATGTAGGTTGCCTGCTAGAGGGTTGAGAAATAAATAAGGTCGTAAGCCAAATTATAGACAGAAGTTCATTTTTGATTGCCGCATTAATATTTCTCCACCTATATTCATTATTAAAATCTCATTACTATCAATATTTAGTTACAAACTTAAACTGAGATAAAATGTGATTAAATTTCAACCAAACTTCACTGTCAATGTACTTTATTATTCACGGACCTAACATTGGTGAGATAATTAAGATAACTGAACATATTTAAAGATATTTCAACAAATAGCAATTTTTGTGACTTGTTCCAAAGTCTCGTTCTCGCTGATCATTAGAACACATATATAATTGTAGATTAGATATTTTAATATATTTAAAAATATTAGAAAATTTTACTGTTTTAGTGTAACATATTGAGATGTTTTACCATTCCGAAAAGGCAAAGGTCCTCTGTCTCTTTCTGGCGGAGGCTGTTCTGATCCATTTACAAACTTAGTTGAGGGCTGGTAGTTTAGTGCAGATTCTGCTACACCAAGTTCTGCATCAGGTAGCCATCTGAAATGAAGAATCACAACGACTGAAGATAGGACATTTAACCATTTTACAATGTTATAATTGCATAATAAAATAAATAAATAAAATAAAAATAAAAGATAAAGATTGATTTTTATTTAGAAAAGTATCTTTCGTTAATAAAATACCCAGTGATCATTTTGCCATTTTCTATCATAAATACGATTTATTAAATACCATACGGTCAACAATAGGAAGATAGACTGAAGTATAGTTGTTAAAACATTTGCTCGCATATTCATAAATTATATCATTACATGCAGGATTTTTTTACATAACAAACTGGAAGAGAATTCTGAACCATAATTTTTTTTTGTCTACTGTAAGAAGTTCTTGTGATTGGTCTCGTAACAAGCGCAGGAAGATAACACTGGTTCATTATTTACTTTCTAATATGGTCTGTTTACTTAAGAAAGAAAGAAATTTGCTTTCTCGATTTACTTAAGAAGAAGGTAACTTGAATAAGTTTCTACTTCGACTTCAGAATTTTTTTGTCCAATAATTTCACAAGGAGCATCGTATTCAATTACAGATTCCAAAAATTGGTGACTGACAGGTCCTTTGTAGATCGCATTTACCTTTAAAAATAGCTTTGACAATATAAACTCATCTTAATTTTCTTAAAATGATGTTGCAACATATTCTAGGAATGATGTTATTTTATATTAACTGTTAAGTCATTTTGCAATAATTATCATCTCTCATCTAGCTTGAGCTCAGGACAAAACCTCTCATACCATCATGCAGAAAGGAACAGTAGTTAAATGAGAAGACTGGATAAATGGCCATGAAAAGCTGTGGAAACATGGGTAGTGAAATGGAGAATGGATGACAAAGATAAGGGTTCTATTGCCTTCATCAATGTGTTTGATTGGAAAATGTGAACCGATGATGTTATTATTTGGTTAAATGATCAGATTCTTGATTTTTGCAACGGCGTTGGGGTAATTCAACCTCAAGCACAAAATAAAAAAAATCTGTGAAAATGGAAAAATACGAGTAATAAAAGAATCAGGAAGAATAAAAAATCATTAACTTTCAATAATTTCTTGATTCTATATCCTTAGCTTCTTATTAGCTGCATATGTATCTAATTTCAATAGGATCTTCTTGTAGTAATATAAACCTATCTCTGAGTTCTTAGCTTCGTATATAGTTTTCACATGCAACTTCATTCTAAAATTATTTTTATACGCCTTGTGGGTGTAATAACTAGGAATTTATAAATACCAAATCACTTTTTACAGAGAAATCTTTGTAAAACACTTGGAAGTAATATCTATCATACTAAATTACTTTTAAAGACTTGAAACTTCTAGAAAAAAAGAAATTTAATTCAAAAAATTTGTTAACCACGCATTCCTGTATATTTTAATATTTAAATTTAGTCAAAAAATGTGCGAAGGTAATTGTGTAATCGCCTAAGACTTTTAGTTTCCTGTGGTGCTTTTAAACTGGTACACGACAATGTATTAAACATTCATGTCTAAATTTCACTAATGGTGAACTGCACGGGAGGCCCATTAATCAAATTTTGTTAAATGGACACTTCTATTAAACATTGCTTCCCGCCTCTATTGTTAATGTGACCTGGTAACATGGTGATAATAAAATCTCTCATTAGTTACAAATTATTTAAGCCTGAATAAATATCGTCGTTTCTTAAATTTCTATGAACATTTAAAATATAGATTTTATTACAATATTTAATCCATCAGCTTTGAAAAGACACAACTTCAACAGCATTCTTTTTAAAGCTGCAAGCATCTTTATTTAACCTTATTATGTTTTACTTATAAACCTTGAAAACTGTTATTATAGTTGAGCAAGAATGTTAATTGACGGTCTTCATTGTTTTAAACCAGGATTTTTATAGCTACCAGTTTCGCCTAATAGGATAATGAAAACTCACAATTTCTTAATGATAATTTGAAACACTGAATAATAAAACGCGTGAATCTATCATTTCGTAAACATTCTCATAAAGCCAATTTACTCAATGATCGATTTTAAATAAAATTTATTCTTCTTAGAATTATATTAATAAGAATTTTCCCCCTTGATTTTAATATAAAACTGAAACATACGGTCCTTTTAATAGTTTACAAACACATTACCGTTTAAATACGCTTCATTTATTTAAAAAGCTCGAGCATAATAAATGAAATCTGTTTTAAAGGGTTATAATTTAACTAGGAAATATTTATTTTCTCTCTAAATTATTGAGCTGTGTCAAGCAACGTTTCGTAGTAATCTATAATGAAACTACTTTGTTGCATGGTGTTATACTTACTGAAAGCCATTGTCTTTGACTTCAGTTTGTTTTATAATTTATTGCAAAATGGCAGCTTCTTAAATTGCGACAATATCACAGAATAATTGTTGATGTTTTTGCAATGGTAAATAAATATTGCCAGTGGTTGGAACGAATCAGGATTACACTATGTCATTTTCTTGTAAATGATTCTATTATAATTTCTTTGCAGAGGAGTTAAGTTATGTAAAATGCTATCAATAAGCCTAATGGCGAATGATTACAAAATTCCAAACAACAAAAAAGACAGAAGTTTCGGATTACAACGAACAACTATTTATCGTTCATAAAAACCTCAAGTAGTTTATGTTCTGGCAAAACCTTTTTAGACCACGATCTGAAACACGAAACTTCCGTAAAATGTTAGAATTAAAAGGCACAGGCAATTAAATCAGTCTACAGAAAGTTCATCCTGAAAGATAAATAATTTGGAAAGGAAAACTATCAATGACACAACATCCTGACAGATTAAAATCACAGTCGTACCAACTTCAATTTTGCGCAGAATTTTACAGTCCAACCGCCTGATCTATTGAACTTTCATGAAGCAAAATCCATAACAAATCATTTTTTTTGTAGTTGCATAAATATCTCTCCAAAATTTCAACTTCCTATGAAATAAAAATTTTCAGTTATGCTAATGACGAGAAACGGACCGATTAACATGCATATTTCGACTTCAATTTTTATTTTATTTTACATTAAGAGATGTTACAAAAGTATGACGAAGATATTAACAGCCTGTGATAGCTATATTGGGTACAAAATGCCTTTTCACCCCTTTTTCCTATTTTTTCGACTTAAACATTAATTTAGCATTCATCGTCATTCAAGAAACTGAGCTGTATAATCTTTTTAAAACTTTTTTTTAAACTTAGAATTATGTAATAACCATTATGTTAAGAACACTTTCTTGTTTTGGTACTTAAAGCTGATGGAATAGTCAAGATATAAAAAGAATAAATATTTAATCATATACCACTATCCTTACCTGTTTACTCTTTCTGTGTTGACATAGGATCTTCGGGGACTTGCGTAACGGCCTCGATTCATGCGAGACGATCGCCTCTCTTCTTCCGGCGAGGTTTCATTTGATGTGCTGGAATCCGTTGTGTGATAGATAAGATCAGGGACTAATTAAAAAACAAAGAATTTTTTAAACGGAATTTTATAATATGTTTACTTTAAAAAACATGCACTATACTTTCCTTGGGAGATCCTGGCTGGTCTTCAGGCTCTCCTAGAATAAAAAAAATAGAACTCGCATGCACTGTGCTGTGGCCGGATATAATCTATGAACGGCTTAATAAATCATTTGCAATCTTCCCAAGGTTATCTACAAGTATCTATATTTCTCGAGCATTTTTACGTAAATAACAATGCCATCTAGGTATGCTATTCGATCTCACTAACAATGACTAAATTAACAGTAGGCCCTATTCGTACATAACTATCGACCACAGTTTCTTTTATGAGTAATTTATTGAGAGATTGACTGATAAATATGACTATGACGAATCTATTCCATTTATTAGGTCGTCATAAAAAATGAATAGTTAAGTATAAAATATTACAATGATCTAGTAAAGAGAAGTTAAACAATATACAGTAAACTCCCGATTATCCGCGGATCTCTAAAATTTTTTAAACCTTTACAATTTTTAAATCTAGAATAAGATAAGCAATAAAAGAGGCTAACAAAGTAAGTGAAGACAATTATAGACAAACAATTTCAAGAACGACCTTGTGGGCAGAGCTTAGGCCGACAGATTACACTACATTACGCCATTTTAATGTAAATAAAACATGTTAAAAGCATTTTTGTGTTGATTTTCGTCCTTTTTCGTTCTATTTCGGATTATCCGCGGAATTCGCTTATCCGCAGTTGCCCCGCCACCCAATTCCGCGGATAATCGGGAGTTTACTGTAATTGTTAGCTATTTAACAACTGAGACTCTGAAACTTAAAATGGGTGATCTTCTCCACTTAAAGGATATGAAGGCTATTTTAAATGCCGAACAAATTCGAATAATAATGTAGAAAGTCATTACTACGATTCGTTAATAGAAGAAAGCTTAAATCCATATATTTTGATCTTCTTAAGTTTTTTATTTAAATGGAATACATGTTGAATTTCTACTGTAGATCGTAATACAAACATCCTATTTTAATCAATAGTCACTAAAAAATTGAAATCGCAAACCAGTTGTAGTTCCATTTTACTTAAATTTTAGTTCTATCTCAATTCATATTAAGGATCTGCTCCGTTTGGAAGAAATTCAATCAACTGTTAACTAGCGATTTACGGAACAAAGTACTCGATCAAACTACTAATGTAATCACTACTTATATGAACAGAGAATGCTTATTACGTACTACCACATCTACTGGAAAATAGGCAAATGAAAACGATATCAGTAAAAAAAACATGAAAAGGCTAAATATGGCCAGAAATCACGGAAAATTCAAGATTTGCGAAATGAAACTTTTGACAGAGTTGCAGTTTGGAATATTTCGTATTCTCTTCTTTCAGATAGTTACACGGTAATAATAAACAAATAGTTACTACCATGTAACTATTTGTTGAAAATTCTGGTATCGTCGTGAGTTGCTAGTTATAGGCATTCCTACCATTTACAATAAGAGTGATAGTAAGGACCAAAAGAACTAGCAATTTAATGTATTTATATACTGCAGATTATACATACTTCAACCAAATTCAGTCCAATTTTACGTGTAATAGCAACTGAAAACCACCCATTTTAAAGGCAATTTTATATAAATCATGAATTGTTTAGTTAAGACCTCAAATTTAAGTTAAGACTCAAGTTAAAGACTAAAATGATATAGGCAGATGTAGGCCTTGCGGCTCTTCTCCTGTAGCTATTCACACTTCCGCAAATGTATATGAAGAACTCATGTGTATAACATTTCTTGATATGTGATTGTACTTCAGAATATCAGTCGTAATGTTGCTTTGGCCACAGTTATTTTACTAAAGAATTCTGAGAGTTAATCCACTCGATGCAGAAAAGAGGAATGAGGCGAAATTGTAGTGAATCTCATTATGTTTGACGATGGTAACGAAAAGCCTTGTCCCTCTTTACTCTAGTGCGTTTGTTAATGCTCAAAAAGTCTCTCTTTTTGTTTAGAATATTGTTAATGATATGACTCTTCCCTCGAGTAATCGGCTTCAGCACTGAGTACCGACAGAACAGAGAATCACTGATTCACATTCGTTCCACAGCAATCACGTAAAAGCTATTTTAATTTTATTAAAATACCATCAATACACGAATATAGATTATGTATGGATTCATTTAAAGTCGACAATCTACATCTCTTTTCAGGCACAGATACACAAATTTGATAAAAAATAAACACTAGGCTTCGATACGCAAATTTGATAGAATGTAAACAATTCCTATTCAAAAGTACAAATCTTCAAAAATTAAAAGGCAATTTCAGGTTTCCGTAACTACAGAATAAAGTTGAAACGCACTGGCGTATTGGATTTCTTTTACTACTTTTGAAAAAATAGCGCCAATTTTATAGCGACAAGAAGAAAAAGAAATAACAAGATCTTTTACAAGCTTATGAATTTCTCTTTTTATGGCTGAATAGAAATTCAAACCACGCGTTGAATACTTGAATTTAATATCTATCTAACGTTTCTACCCTGAGTTCAATTGGAATTCTGGCTTCGTCGTTAAATTTATCAATTTTTCAGACTGACTGAGGCGACTGTGGCGAAAATTCTCTTCAACAAACTGTAGGACTTAGCACAAATACAGCCTGGGGATATACGATTCTCGTGTAACTTAAAAAATCCTAGAATTGATTTTAAATTTACACTAGCTACCTTCAATATCTACTCACATGTGACAACTTTAAGAAAAAGAGTTGTCTGAACAATGAAAAGATAAAATAAAAACCGACATAAAAGCCTTAGAATTTTCGAAAATAATATTCATTACGATATTATCTATTAACGACATGAAGTTTAAAAATAGTTGATTTTTTTCGTTTTTCAGTTTTTCATAACATAAGTTTCAGTAAGTTTATTAGTGGTAAGTTAATCTAAATAGAATGCCACCTGGAAACTTGAAAGAACTGGTGAATTATCATTTAAATAGGCTGAGAGATATTATTTTTTTTTTTTTTGCTGAACCATAAAATCTCTTGAAATGGATACGCCAGCGCACTATAATTTTTAAAAAAATTTAAAAATTAAAAACAAATTAAAAACGATAGGACTAGTTTCGATTGTCGAGAATCATCTTCAAGCATAAGTGAAATAAATTAATGGAGAAACTGGGATATAAAGTGTAATGGAATGGCATGCTGGGTAATTTATGCAGAAATAGCATGCTGGGTAATCTAAGCGGAACTAATGAGACAAGAGGGGGTGTTGGGAAGGAAAAAAAATTAAAAAAGAAAAAAAAATTATATTGTCTTTATTTCTTTTTATCTTCCCGATTTGATATTTATCTATATTTGAGTACAGATATAGTTTCATTGTAACAATCTGTATCTGTTAGTATGCAGAAGGATTCCTTGCACTTGCAAAGGAAATCATTTGTTTCTCGACAAATAATTGTGGGATTGTTGGTATCCACGCAGTGACTGTGATCCCGGGAATGTGTTGCTGTGGCGTAGTTTAAGTCTCGGTAGAAATCGCGTAACCATGCTGAAACATACGTTTTCGTAACCTCTGACGTGTCTCACCTACGTATTTACAGGGGTTATCCTTGCAAGGGATCGAATATACAACCCCTTGTATGCTGAGAAAGTCCTCAATGAAATGCTCGTTATCCTCCCTTTCTTTCAAACTCTTTTGGATCACAACATAAAATCTCTTAGCAAAGAAAAACTATGTATTCACTTAGACAATATTATAATAAAAAAATAGGTATATCATCTTTCTACGATGAAAGAACAATTGAAAGTGACCAAAAGTTTAGATTTCAAAAGATATGTTTCTAACCAATAACTTCTGGTAATTAGAAATTATTTTCAATTCGAATGAATTTAAAAATGTAAATTTCAAGTAGCAATTTACAAGATGTAGTATTTTTTCAAGCAGAACCCAGTGCCAAATCAAGCGATTATTAAGATGGCAGACGAAAGCTGCCTTACGGTTAATCCGAGAAGAATCTAATAACTTCCTATCTTGCCTTGATAGGATTGATATATCTAAAAGCCCATACTGAGCAGAAATAATCGTTAAATCATGGAACCCTGCCGAGGATTGAACCAGCTCCTCTAGAGCAATGACAAGCTCTCTACCTCTCGAGGACAAGGTATAAAGCACATTTAGATTACAGTAATGTTAAAAGTGCGTTTCTTCCCTTTTCTCTGATAAATAATTAAGAAAAGATAAAGGAAATTAATTAAAAACACCAAAGAAATACTATGATAAGTTTCACACAAGTTGGATTTATAATACAGTACATCGTTAAAGAATTAAAAAAATATATTGATACAAATATCCCTGGATCTTATATTGTTCCCTTGCCGACTAGTAGCAGAAGAAAAATTTAACTAGTGTATCAGGTTTTTCAGAATAGGTACAGGAGAATTTTCAATTAATGTCAGCCTCTTCCCCAAACATGAAGCAAGCTTGGAAACAAAGACTCGAAGGGAATGAAAATAATAAAATACAAGTACAAGATGCACTGTTCTTCTGTATCCTTTGCAAAGCTACCTCAGACTGCGGATATAAAAGCAATGATAGCTAAGCAAGACTGATTTGCCGAAGCAACTCTGTTTTACCCAGACCTCTTGAAAATTCAATTCCCTATATTCCAAGAGTAATTGCAGGCGTATTTCCTTTTTCTACACGAAAACGACGAGATCCACCTCTCTTTATTCTGTTCCCATTTCTTTACGGAAACCAAATAAGTTTCACGAAGAAAACTCAGCTGAAATATCCACTGCAACTAAGAAAAAAAAAATTCAAAAATCGATTTTCAAATCCTAATACAAAGAAAACAGCAGCAAAATCACGGTGCAACGAATTCAGATCTCCGGAAATATTATTTTTTCGGTTAAGCAAAGCAATGAAAGATGAAATCAAAATTATTAAGTTCAATTGCAAGCATACGGTCACGAATTTAAATTAATGCCAAAACATATTGGAAAGCAGTATGTTGGATTTAAAGTTGAGGGATCCAAAATATGGAAAATAGAGATTAATATAATTAACATTAAATTTTATAATTTTATAATCTAGAATAGATTATAAATAAAGTGTTATAAATAAATTATAAAATAATTATACATTGAAATATTTACAACAAACACTTGTATTTAAAAGTTGGACGTCACAGAGTAGTATAAATTTGATAATTCCCCCTAAGTTTTCTTCCTGTATAATCGAAAAAATGGTATTTAAAACCGAACACACAATAAACTTGAATCAAGATTTTTCCGATTTAGTAAAATGTGGGAAGATTTGAAGAATATATAAATACAAATTACAAATTATTGTAATTTCCTTTAGTGTACTTGGTCTTTCCAACATTTTTTTACTGTAATGAATTTGACGAAACTCTTAGAACTTGGATATTAAGTTTAATTCCGGTAAGGCATTAAACTACTTCAAGTTTTCGATGCCAATTATGTTGCTAAATATTAAAAAAATGCAACAAATCAGCAACATATTAAAAAATTCGTAAGAAATCGCTGAAATTGTGTTTCTTTGTTTTTCTTTTTCTTATCAACACTCGTAATCTACATATATAAAAGAAACGTTTATTTTTTTTCTGGTCCTATCTCCTCCGAAATCATAAGACACAGAAATACAAACAATGTGGCAAATTTTAGATATAGTATTCTGGAAGCTGACATTTTCCTTTTTATCTATGTGGGTCAACCGTAAATCACGTGACATACAATCCAATATGAGGTCTCCGAGACGGGGTCACGGGTGGTGAGATAATTATCTCAGAATCCAAGATCACGTTATCATAGTTTTGCTAGTCTTATTGAAAATAATTCTTGTTTATGTTCAAATAAATATTGATAAGACTGTCATTTTTCAAAGCAATATAAGTAAGTTAAGAATTTTATTACTACATGTAACGAATCTTAAAACCAATAAGCCAACTTTAACTAGATGTTAGTGTTATTCTGATTTGCATTTACATCAACATTTGTTGATGTAAAAATAAAAAGTTACAATATATTATGAACGAAAATTATATTATCTAAACAATTACAATTTGTATTCAGTATGCAAAGTTTATCTTCATTATTTAAATGCATATAATAATTATTTATATATGTTGATTTCATGTCACAGTTATGTTGAAATTAAATCTATTAAAACTTTAAGACATTATTAGGCAGTTCATCATCCGAATATACTTTTAAAACAAAAATAATATCATAAATGTTCAATTTAAGCTCTCATGCAGATTTAGACATAATTTTCATCTAGCACAAGCAATGTACTACCGTTTATTGTAAGATATCATCTTAAAAACAATTTTGGGAATTTTGAATAATATTAGGCTTTCGAAATATAATCAAATATTACTAACCAATCATTTCTCTTTAACAGTAGAATAGATGTAAAGTTTATAGCTTTTGTTCCAACATCGGAACGAAGAGATACAAAAGAATTGTTGTAAGGTTATGAGATAGGAACAAAGTGTAAAAATAACTGAGACAAATGATTTCTAATAATATTTGAATTAGTTATCAGATAGCAAAATAATAGTTAAACACATTTAATTAAGAACAAAAAGCTACTTAAAAATTTAATAATTAGCACTTACAATTTACTTTTTTTAGAAATATTGTAGTCAATACTAACCTTGATGCCTATCTTGAATGAGTAGTGTGGGTTGATTGTAATAATCGTAGATTTTTCCCCTACTATCCGGACTTTCTAAACTGCCTCTGTCGTAATCGACGGCTGAAGCATGGCGCCTGTAGACGGGTGTCCCAACATAGTTTCTTTTACCTCTTGCAAATTGAGGTTGAGTACCAAATGAATCTTCTCCAGGCTTACCATAATTGGTTGGACTGAGTCCAAGAGCTGTTTCAATTATAAGAAAGGAGGCAAAAAACATCTTAGTTTAGATTATTCAGACGCAACTTTCGACTAAGAATAGGAAAGCAATTAATTATTTAATAAGAAACAACACTAAAGGTTAACTTATGTCTTATAAATAATGAAAAAAACGACTCTTTGCAGCTATAAGAGTAGGGTTTGTTGTGAAAGTTGGTGAACGAAAGACCTGCACAAATAACTTTCAAAACAAAATTAACAACCATTTAGCAGAGTTCACCTTAAAAACTTTTACATTAGAACTGAGCTTTTAGCAGCTCTTATCTGAAATTGCAAGATAAGTAATTTAGATTATTTACGTAATAATCCAAACTTTTTCCAGTTATACATTTCTTATATGACTATATTATTAATTTACGATGTTTTTACCACTGTAAAATTTTAAGTTTTCTTTATATTCCTTTAAATGTCGATAAGTATGTTTATTCCTCTCACTAATCCGGACTCCTGCAAACCGAATACTGGACTAAAAATATACAATTTCCTTGAAAACCATATTAAATATACAGTAGTTTTAACGATTCTAGATTTATGAAGTATCAACAACTCGACACATACGTAAATATTGTATATAACTTGTAAGTTTTCATTGTCGCGTTCGATAATCATGTATTTTTATTATCAAAAAACCGGAAATGAAAACACTGGTTGCTGTAGCTTCTAAAATGCCATGGACAAATTATTTTTCTTACTAAATATATGAGGATATAAGGATTGTTGCCTAAATATACGAAGAGAAACATATAAATTTAAAAGTATTCATTTAAATCATCTAAATGCTCACAGGCACCTAAAGCCTTAATTTCCTTAAAAAAGGACTTTAGAAAAAATTCTTTAGCACTACAATCGTTCTCACTCCTTATTATATTGTTAAAAAGTTCAATATTTAATATTTCGTTTTTATTTTAACGAAATGAGCAACCAATACAAATACAATACTTACCGTTTCGGTACAGCCCGTTTCAGAAAAAGATCAGTAGTACATCAGTCATAGAAATCTATTCTGTGGTGGCGAGATGGTCTAAGTATCCGTCTTTTATGCTAAGGTTCTCTGGATCGATTCTCCTACCTGCCTTTTTTGTTTGTTTTTTTTTTCTTTCTCCCTCTCCAGTTTTTTAGTTTTTATTTTTGTTTTGTAATTAATTTTATTTAAATTACATATATTTTAATTTTATTCTCGCCAATCAAATCACAGGACCACGGAAAGACTGACCTTTACTATTAACTTTAAAGTACATTTGAGGAGACACGTGCGAGCTAGTGGAGGCAGCCATGATGTCAAGTAGTTCCACAACTTAATAACCAATAATAGTATGATTAATTTTTAGAAGTTTGAAAATTTCCACAAAAAATAATTTTAAACACTTTATTACATACAGTACAAACTTAAAGTAATTTCATATCATACAAAAACTTTTGCAATATTTACAAAAAGGTGGAGTGGGCCCGGTATCCGAGTGTGTAAGGGCGCTTGGCTGCGGGTTGGAGGTAGCGGGTTCGATTCCCGGCCTCGGCGGAGGACGGGAATTTTTCCACACTCCTTTCTCCTCCAAACGGGTCCTAGGATCTACCTAGCCATCTGTAGAATGGGTACCGGGTTTCTTTCCCGGAAGTTAAAGGCGGGCAGGCGTCGGGTTGACCTACCTCAATCTAGTCCCGTTGGTCATGAAACGCTGGGAGAGCGCACCAGTAGGCCTAGAAGGCCTGTTTGTGGGATTGCTTTAACCTTTTAACAGCAAGGTTGAACTGTGTCTCGGGCTGACGGATATTGTGTAACTTGGTTCAATTACGTCACTCCCGATCTTTTTCTGAAACTGACTTATGTTAGATTTAAATTATTCACCTTTAATAATTTACCTGTAAATAAGTTAACGATGAAATCATTTAAAGCTAAGCAATTATTTTACTAGCGAACACTAATGACTTCCTGGATCTGTTTTCCTTAAAGCCTTTTCTACTCTGATTCATATTAGTAAATGGTCCAAAAGTTTGCCAAAATTAGCAAATCCCATTGGACGATAATTTATCATTCCAGTATTAAAGCAAATTACAGGCTAAAGAAAAATATTTCATTTATAGTTACGGAATCATTCTGACTTTTTAATTATGAATAATAAAATTTTGATCATTAGGAACCAAATTAACTCCTTCATTACTCGTAAAGCAAATTAAAAAAACATGTGGCAAAGAGATTAAATTGATCGAAAAATTATTTTACCTTCGAGTAAGTGAAAATATATAAATGATTCCTTCCTCTTAGTTTTTATATTTATGATGTTTTTCAACCTATTTGTATTCTAGGCATGAAAGCATACTATTATATATTCTTTATATTCTATCAATTCCCCTTTTCAAATTACATTCCTGCACGGTAAACAGTCCTATTTAAGACTATTGGGCCTTTAAGACTGCTAGGCCTTTTGTGCCTAGCAGTTTGCAGGCTAAGGTTTTTCAATCTGTACTGGTTACAATAATTTATTATTGTTGTTTGCTTTTGTGTGATTCCACTTCCGGGAGCGGAAGAGGAATCCACAGCCTTTCGCGCCTTTCGAGATTATCACCGAGGGTAAATTTGACTGATGATTCCTAAGGAAGAAATAGCTGTCTCAGATTTCCGTCGATGATAGCCTAAGGCGTGAAAGCAATTCAATGTACATTCTTCAATTCCCCTTTTCATATTTGCATTCATTTTGAGAAGTCGTTCCATCTATCAGAACAATTTATCAATCTATCTTTTGAACAAATACCACATTTCGCCAGTAAAGAAAAACAAACAAATTATAAAACGCAGATTAAAGACCTTTTAAAGCTATGTTGCTTTTTGGAAATAGAAAGAATTAATTTTTTATTTTCACAATTTATCAGATTAAAAAAAAATACTTATTTTATCAAAGAAAAACTGCTGGTCAGTTCATTCATTCAACTTACTTCATTTAAAATCAAGCTATTTATAAAGTGTCTTTTATACTCAATATGTAAAACCTAATAAAGGAAATGATTATAAGAAAAGGAAACGCTTTGTAGCAAATATGAGAACAATGTTTGAATAATTTAGTTTATTTATAATGCTTTAAATTATATTACTAATATACCGTTTATTAGAAAGTAACTCACAGTAAGATATAGCTATATCTGTCTTTGAAGTTTCAAAAACATCAGACCAAACATTAAGTCTTTCAAAACCTGAAGGTCTTCTTTATAGAGCTAATATGGTTGAGGGCCAAATAATGATGAGAAACGGTACTGTTTTGGTACCTAAATCATGAAGACAGTACTAAGTACTTCATTGATGGAAGAGATCCTACCTTAATATGAATGGACAAATGAATGTTCGTGAGAAAATACGACATATTGAAACCAGTAATCCTAAGAAGTGTCTTGAAGGTTCTTCTATCAAAAAAGTTCTCAACACAATCTTCGATTGCGAAATGGGTTTTACAGCAGCTGTCCAAAGGATTAACCATCCTGGCATCAATCAAGTATTTTTGAAGTTCGAAAACAAACTTTTAAAGTAAGTTCATTATTCCCCGGTTGATGAGAAACTACAAGTTCAGGAAAGCATATTTTATATTGCATGACAGTGATTGACAATTGTTCTTTATTTAAAACGAGCTGACAATCAACGCTAAAATAATTCGAATGATTCTTCGGTGCAATGATAAGCAACTTATCTTTAATGTCATAAAATCAATTCTTTAAAATGTAGTTCGACTTTATTTCATTTATTTCAGCTAATCAATAAATTCGTTACTGCATCAGTATCATAATTCAATTGTCTGATCTATAATTACTAGGAATTATTCATTTAATCAAATGAACTTCATATGCTTTCATCGGCATCCACATCATTTCGTTAACTTATTTAACATTTTGTAGTCAACATGCTAAAATTTTAAATTTTAGTTTTTAGAACACAAATAATGACATCCATTTCGTACTTTATAATTTTATTACATTTTTTTATAAGTTTTTCAGAAAGACAAACAAGCTAAACATTTCGAATTTTCAAAAGAAAATTACAAATTTAATGAACATATGTTTTTTCATCATATTAAACATTAAAAAGACGACTGTTCGCTTCTTAGATTTTTCTAATATTTTCCGACGCCCACCCGCCTTTAACTCCCGGGAAAGAAACCCGGTACCCATTCTACAGGGGGGTGGGTAGACCCTAGGACCCGTTTGGAGGAGAAAGGAGCGTATAAAAATCCCCGCCCTCCGCCGAGGCTGGGATTCAAACCCGCCTCCTCCAGCCCGCAGCCAAACGCTCTGACCCACTCGGCCACCGGGCCCATCAGATAAATGAAAGAAGATAAGAATTTACCTCTCACCTCGAAATTGTCTTACAAGGTTAGAGTATCACGCAATATGATCTATTCGTTATATACGTAGATTGGCCCACAGCTGAGGATCAAGATTGCGATAATGAATGCTTCAATTCGACTTTGATCAATTCAAATTTGATAATTTTTCTTTTTTACAATTTCGAGCTATTCGAGAGTTAATGCTACGACCCCATACAAAAATCCCAAGAATATTTGATACCAAATAATACTGATACCAACTGAAAGTAAAAAGTAAGCTAGAAAGGAAAAGTTAGAACAAGGTTAAACGAGAATACTGGTCAATATTGACATTATTCATTGAATTTCAAACTGACATGCAAAACAAACGATGCATTCTGCTGACTTTCAAAGGTAATTCTGTTATTGTGTATCCTTTATCGTTTAAAATATTTATTGTTTTTCTGAAATTTTGATGTTTAAGGGTGTTTTTGTTCCGTCTGTTAGTCAGTTACAACGCATAAATAAAACATGAAACTATAAATAATGGAGAAGCTATTCTGAAGTACAACTGTTACGGAAACAGCCCAAATAGCCTTAAAGGATCTTTTATGACTTTTTTATGAAAAAAACAGGATTTAAATTACTATTTGTTTTTCTGTACTTCGTAACAATCTTTTTCATAAACATTTTATTATTTCATTTCATGTTTTCATAATCTTCAAACAAAAAGGTAACCTGCTTATACAGTCTTATTACAGTAACTCACTAAATTAATTCATACCATTGCTTAGCAACGAAAATTATATAGAAATGTTAGGACACTATAACGGGTTTGTTAGCAAGTTAACACATTGTGTAACATTGAGAAATATATTAATTTAGAATTCTAACTGTTTTATAGAAAAAGGTAAAAAAATGATAACAATGTAAACATTTTATGAAAATACATAAATTTAATGAATAAAACAGTAAATCAGCTTTTGTTTAGGTTTGTAATTAAGTATTTATGTGTGAGATTATACCAGTCAGGTATTGCAAACTTGCAAATCAACTATATCTTGCTTTTTCAACATATTAAATTTCGACTTGTTTACTTGTCTTTACAAAAAGAATTAAGATTCAAACAGAATCATATCATTAGAATTCTGTGACAATGTTACAAGTTTACTCTATCAGTTTTTTACAATGTAATATAGTGGATTGATGTTTTTTTCCAATTTATTTCACTTCTTTGCTCTTCTTTATGACTACGAACTAAATCTCGGATCTATAACAAAGCTAAAAAAAAATTTGTTTATTGAGCCTAATCGCCAAATTACCTTAATATTTATTTTAACAAGTTTAGAATTATCTGAAGCTTCATTCTTTCGTTCAATTTGTTTCGAATATATCTGAAAATGTTCGAAAAGTTTTGCTGAAAACTTTGGAAAAAGTTACTCCCATTTTCTGAAAAGGATTGAAAATATTATTGAAAGAACGCTGCATGAAAACCAACAGGAAGCCAGTCTGAAATTTGGTTGCCTAGCAACGATCACTTATTTTCTTGGTTTGCGATCTTTGGCTGATCACAACCACACTGACTTGTCTTAGGACTTTATCTTTATAACATGGTTCAATTTGTTTACAATTACAAGAATTACGAAATGCTAATATTTTTTTCAAAAACTTAAAGGTGTTCAATATAGCAAATTATTTTACAACAAAATCTTCATTATTAGGAATGAAATAATACTTTAAAAAGAGATATACAACTGCTTTTATAAACATAAAAGTATGGAAAAACATACTTAACACCGATATTTTCATATCCATTTTCAAGCAATAAAAGAAATGCTTTAATTATGAAATAAAGATGTACGGAACTTTCAAAGAAGGGTATCGTTAAGTTGTCTTTTGTTTTTGCAGAAATTTATTGGCAATACTGAATGGGAAGATCTCAGTTGTCTGTTAGGGAGAAAGGTTATTTAATTTCGGGGATCTGCAATGTAATAGTAGTTAAATGTAAAAAGATGGGGTGAGAATGATGTCAAATAGATAAAGTGATAAATATCTGTAAAAAAATTTTTATCACATGTTAGCTAGCCCGGTTGCCATTTGACCAATCCCCCATGAATATTATCTACAGTACAGGGTGATTGAAAAGTAACTCCCTATTGTAAAATACGCATAAATCATTTATTTATGGGAATTTTTGTCCCAAATTTTGTGTGTGTGATTTCTAATGTTTGGAAATGTATTCTGTAAATTCAATCGGTTTGTATCTGTGTTTCTTATTGAGTATTTTGTTTGAAATCTGGAAGATCTACAAACACGGCTAGACGTCGTTCCCTGCGGGGAAGTGCCCCGCTAGCAGCAAGTGATGAAGTGTGGAAATTGGGCAGGAGAAAATCCTCTTGCTATCTTTGATACAAAATGTAGAATCGGCCCAAACTGACGGTGTGATGTGGGATGCCGTAGGACAGGATTGTGGGTCTCTGTATTCGTTTCGATACCATGAATGCTAAAAGGTACGCACCATGCTTTAAGATGAAATCTGGCCAGTTAACAGTGCTTGGGAGATTGTAGAAGATTTGATTTTCATGCACGATGGCGCCCCTCCACATTTTGCGACTGTCGTTCGTGAATGGCGGAATGAACACTGTGCCTGGAGATGGATAGGTCGTCGTGGTGCGTATGAGTGACCAGCCAGGAGTCCTGCCTGCACACCCTGTGACTTTTTTCTTTGGGGTTGGTTAAAGGAGCAAGTCTCCTGTACCAAACCAACGACTTTGGAAGGAGCTAGCGGGGCACTTCCCTGCAGGGAACGACGTCCAGCCATTTAGGTCTTCCAGATTTCAAACAAAATACTCAATATAAAACACAGATACAAACCGATTGAATTTACACAATACACTTCCAAACATTAAAGATCACGCACATAAAATTTGGGACAAAAATTCCCATAAATAAATATTTTATAGTATTTTACATTAGGGAGTTACTTTTCAATCACCCTGTATTTAATAATAAACATTAGTACTGCTACCACTAATAATAAATATTTGAATTGTAAAAAAACTAATAATAAAAATATTAGTGCGTCATTAATTTATGTAAATCATTGATTACACATGTTAAATTTTATTTAGAACAATCATTAGAATTTATAAGATTTGTGAAAATGTCATGTGAAAAGAAATGTCTAATTGTGTTTTTAAAAACATTTACTCAAGGGAAAAATACTACTTCGTGTCTTTTGGATTTGAATAACTTTCCATCAGGATCAAGGATAAAAACTTTAAAAAAACGTTCAGTATGAAAATAGGAATCCTTCTGTAAAGTTACCTTATCGAAAATATTTCTTCATATTTTTGGAGGAAACGTTTGAAATTAAGCAAGTTTTATTTTGTTTTTCTGTCACTAATTCTTATATTTTCCTTACTGTAGAAATCGTTTCTCAAAATTCCGAAGTGAAATTTAAATGAATTTATTAATTATAATTTTTTTAAATTTTTTATATATTTTTTATTTATATTTATTATATATTTTTTAAGTTTTGAGTTCGTCTACCAGTTCGTTTTTATGGTTTTTATATAGTTTTACTGCTCATGCGCTGGTTATTAGTGAATTGTGGGTTTAATCTGTTACGTTATTTTGTATTTAGGTCCGATAATGGCCGGTGGATGTAGTGCCCGAAACATTTAACCTTTTAATGGACTTTAACTATAGGAATTTCAAAGTGTGTTGACGTCTATATTTTGTTTAATATTTCCATGCATATAATACAACGCTTTAAATTTAAATGTAATTCTCAACTCAACGTTGGTTTTTTTTTTTTCTAATTTCAACTGATAAAACACTTTGTCATGTGCCCCTTTTGTCCGCTACGAAAAATCAGCAAATAGGCATTTGAGGTTAACAACATATTCTCTTAAACAATTTTAATGATTCGGATTTTTTGTAAGAGGAAGATTTTCTATATTAAAATGATGTCTAAATTTCAGCAATAAATAAGCTTATGATAAGAAATGTATTTCAGAAAGATTGAAATATAAAACCTAATCTTAAATGCAGTAAATAAATCGATTGAGTATTATTTTCTGTGGATTGAAATAGAGCAATTTCAAAGATTAATCAGAATGCTTACAGGAGGACAGTTCCTGAATTGAGATTCATTTCAGGAGAGTCAAATATAGTCTACTAAACAAATCGACCAATCTTACTGGCTAATCAATACGTCACATTTAATAACTGTTTGCTGATCCATCAATTTTGGAAGGTACACAAGCGTTTGGCAGCTGATGAACAATAAAATGTCAAACTCAGAATTGTTCTGCAATATTCACTTTATAGGCACTGAATAGAGTTTAATCATTACAATCTTTAATTAAAGCAACAGTCCATTCTGTCTCAGTTTCGTTATTCCCTCTTATCTCCATGTAAATGTCTTGTGCTGACTCATCAAAGGGCAGTTTACTGGTGGGAGATCATTTGACAGCCAAAACAAAGCTAACATTTTAGAACTGTTTATCGCTTGTGTACTGACATCTGCATCTTTGTCATCGGAGAGCAAAGAAATGCAACGCGACATTGTTTCTTCTAACTTTGCTTTCTGCGGATGATGAATATCGGTTAAACTATTATGCTATTATTATACTTTTGCATCGTAGACCTTTGAGACTGAAGATAAAATTACCGCAGGAGGTTCAGTTGCAGCAGAGGAAAGTGTCTGAAATATCAGTGTTATTTTCTTAGTACTGACAAACTCCATGGATAAAACTTACGGAAGTGGAGACGAAGATCAAGTTTTCTGCTGCCGTGGAATATAAAGAAGTATCTTTGACTTTTTACTTTGTTTCAACCATAGAAAAGCTATTGTTCTTGGATATTTTATTAAATGCTTATTGAATACACAATTAAAATATACTTCAATATTTAATTGTTCTTTTATTTAATTATAAAGTTGCTGTATAGTATATTTAAGTATTTACTTCAATAATGAAGTTGATATTTGTTGTTATGAATGATTAAATTATAAAATCCTGTAAGATTGACAAAGAAATGAATCATTATGCATGCCACAAGGATATATGTCATACATACATCATTTTCTTCTTGCGTTTCCATATTTTATGAAAAATAAGGCTCTAAATTAATTTTATTAATATTGTAAATTAAAAAAATTAACAATATTGTTTTTATTATCGAAATCGTGTTTAATCTTTCCTCCACATTTTTGCACCCAACTTAATACTAAAAATGTTCTCAGCACTCTTTAGGCATCTACATTTTTGACAATATAAAATATTCTTCACGCAAAAAATTCCTGTACATTCGAATGTGAGAATCATTTCCTTAAACTATTTCTCTCGCAACTGTTCTTTTTTTGCAAGAATTACCTATGTTTCTGTGACCATGGAGAAATTTGTACTATAACATCTTGAAATTTATTTATAAGGTACATCCACTGTAACTACAATCCTCTGTGAAATTTTTATAACTTAATTATATTGTAAACAATAACAAAATTGAACTATATTTTATCATAATTAATTATTATAATATATTCTTAAAAATAACTTATAAGTACGCATTAGAAGAACAGTAAAATTACGGTTAGAAAATACTAATAGCTTGGCACTAAAGAGAAATGTAGCATATTTTAACAAAATCTTAATGTATTGTGTTGGTAAAGAATTCAAGCAAAAAAACGATTAAAACTTTGTAGAGTTGGGAAGCGGATAAGATTTTTTAGTAAGAATTGTATGCAGATGAGTTTGCATGCCACTGTAAGACTAAAAATTCCTTAATAAATTCTTATGTAAAACAATAGCACAATATAATAATAAGTCCAATCATTAGTTTTGAAAATGTGGAGCTGTTAAAAAGGTTCATTAAAACTTTGCAAAATAGATGCATGTGTTTTTTGTTTAAAGTTCAAATTCTATCAGCTTTACTTTTCATTGCTTTGACTGTTGAAGTATGAACTTGAAAATGAACTCACTATGTTTTTCACTATTTTCTTATTAAACTGATGAGAGACTGACGTTGTTTTATCTTAACAGAATCAGCTGTTAAAAGTTTCCTTTAAGATTTGTTTCTCTGTGCATGTTCGAAGTAAATCTAAGCTGGTTAGCATCATCACTGCTGAGATATGCGGCCAAATTGCTAACGAGGTCTTTCACATTCTGAGCTTATACATCATCCCCGTTTCAGAGCCGGACGGTTTTGTTTCTGCACTGCTACTGTCCTCAATTTATTTTCCTAATGATCGCATAATTCATCCATCTCAGGCAAGCATCTTGGCTCATTTGCATATCGTTCGGCCCGTATCTCTCTGATGCACCGGTGGCAATCCATCTTAACGCGTTTCCGACGTACACTAGCCGATTAGCAGAAGAAAGCAAAACGAGATGCCATGTTCCAAGACAACGTGCCCTCTGCCTAAGACTACGTGCCCATAACAGCAATAATTGTGCGGCAAAGGGTGGGATTGGGGTTGTGCATGAGCTATAGGAGGGGCGGAGGAGAGTAAATTCACCGCAATCGTCGGTATTTGACACCGAGTACGGCACGGAGGTCGGTCGATAACGAAACCACTTTTGTAACAGATGGACGAGTGTCGCTAATCGTCGCGCCGTTAGTAAATTGCCGTGCGCCGGACAGAATGACTAACATCGGCTACCGCGTTGCACTTCATCTTTCCGGGGAAGGACACATTTAAATATCAATCGCAACCAGGCAGAGAGATGATTTCTAATTATGCCGCTGTCCTACGGTGATTAATGACGAGCGCGCCAACAACAGAATAAAAGTTACTTTCAGGCACGAAGACAACTTACCTTCATTCGTCGGCGCGTACTGGCGTTTCTTCACTTTCGAATACAATTCTTCATTGTGCTGCAAAAATTAATAAAAACATTACATGCATTTGACAATCTAAGCTTTAAGAACTTTTTTTGTAAATTGAAAAGTGATATATTATTTCTTTAATGATAAGTATTACAATAGCAAACCATTAATATTAGTTCAGTGTAAGAAATACAATATTTTAGGCATTACAATATATTAAATTAAAAATAAAAAGCAAAAACAAATGTCATTTAGAATAAATTATATATATGATATTGCAGTTAGAATCCTTCTTCAAATACAGAAATAACTGGGGAAAAAACTACAACAGTTTCTTGAACATCTGAAAGAGTTTTATGGTATATATTGAAAGCAATATACTTTGATTTTATTAATTTACTATAGTTGATATGTCTTAAAGTATGATGAGCAACAATTCACATACTAAATTACTTCAGTAAAAACCAAATTTGTATGTATTACAGTAATTTAGGAGAAATTCGAATTAGTTTCAGAAATAGCAGAAACTCTTTTTCAAAAAAAAAAATCTAAAACATAGAGATCCTCGTTAGACACTTTCCTAATATCACAAAAACTGCAATATTACAAAAGTTGTACAAAAATAATTTATCATTTAAAATCGAGAAATCAAAGGCAGCACATTTTAAGCAATTTCACAGCACCTTAAATGATTTGATAATTTATCATTTATTTATTAAATTTTCCCTGATACATTTAGTGTTTTGACATTATTGATAGAAAATTTATAAGTAAAGGGATGAAGGTAATTTCGTTTCTTTTAGCAAATAATATTCTTTTATTCTATAAGCTTTCACTTTCCAAAGTAATATTTAAAATAAAAAGTGATATGAACAAGTCGTCATATTTAAGATTTAGAATGCTTTCAGAAAATTATTAATGAAATTAATTTCTCAATATTTACCTATTGCTTAACATTTTTCTATCAAATAAATCAATAGTCCTTATTTATGTAATTAATTTAATCACCACAAATGACTAAGTAAAATGTTCTTAAAAATCTGATTCCTCAATTATTTTTTACTTGATTGTTACAATTTTTCTCCCGTCATGATTTTTTGACCTCAAAAAAAAAAAAAAGTATTAATAAATCCCCCCAAGAAATAATAAAAAAATTCCACTAATAACAAAATTGAGCACAAATATAAAAGGTTAAATATAAACACAGAAATAAAAACACACATATAATACACTTAAGTTCAGAAAAATCTTATTTATAGTTAAGGAAAAAAATTTTGACGGGGGAGAATTGTAACAATTTGTATATAAATATTTTTAGAAATCATTTACTTCTCTGTACTTTGTAGAAATTATTTATCTGTGTTTATCTGTATTCATTTTTATCCTTAACCGTTATTTATTCCTTTGTATTTCCTAATTTCCTGACACTGTTTATTTTTAAATTTCTTTTGCGTTGCAGTCGATGAATGATACTCCAAGATGTGTGTCCGATAAAAGAAATAGGCAAAAAATGTGTGTAGTTCACTTCAATTAGAAGAAGCACTAGATTTAGAATATATATTTTGTTAAAAATGTTTTTATTAAAAATTTCACCTCCGATTCCTGTAACTATTCAGACGTCTTCTTCAGCAGCATTGTCCGTTTCACTTAAATTCAAGTTTTTTGGCTTAAAGAGCTAAGGACTTAATGGACAATTAAAATACTGCTGAGATATTATTAGCTCCTCTTTGTTTAATCACGTAGTACTTAATGTTATAAACATATGAAAAAAAAGTTGAATAATCGCTTTTTCTAGACATGTTGGTTTCTTTTGGAAGCTGGAGGTATAGCCTTAACCCCTCAGCGCCATCAGGATGAAGTTGGGATGGAGAGATCAGTCCAACGCTCTCTCCTTTAACACCAGAAAAAAAAATCATAGTTTCCAATTACAGAGGGTAGGTGAACCTAACAGCCCGTCTTAGATGAAAAACCCACAGAAAAATCCCGGTCTCCGCAGGGAATTGTACCTGTCTCCTCCAACCCCCAGTCCAGCTCTTAACCAATGGTCCATCGGGACCACATCAACATATAAAAGCCTGTTAAAATATGAAGTGGGTCACTTTTTTGGCTGGTCAAAGTCAAACAACAGACTAGATTCGTCAAAATCCTTTTACACTTTGCCATAAGCTTTTAAATTCTATTTTTTTAAATAATTTTTCATTTTAAAATATAATTAATAATTTGCAAATATAAAAATAATTCTTTCACGAAATAAAGTTCCAGTTTTCTTCATCTAAAATTACTATTGCTAATGTTTGCAGTTATAAAACGTAGGAGTTGTTGTATCATCTCATGAGACTAGAAAGATACCAGATTGGAAGCAGATTTAATGTTCCAGGATTCATTTCTGTTTATGATTTCAATTTCAGACAACTTCTTAGCTACGTTTCCCACATTTCAATTAATTTTACTTAGCAGGATTAATGCAACTAATTTAGAGGATTAAGAAAACTCATTTGGATAAATAGAATGAAAAATACTTCAGAATTTTCTGTTTTCAATTTTCCGTTGCAATTCTGCGAAGCTAATCCTATCTGTCAATCACAAAAATTAATAATTGTGTGAAAAAGATTAATTAAAACAGAAATTTCATTAAAATCGCATTAATTAGGTAATACTCATGTTTCTTAATTTAAGAAAAAATCCCACACTATTATAACATTTCTGAAAAAAAAAATCTGAGTATGTGTGAGATTAGAATTTTTATTATTATTGATGAAAGATGTTTTTCTTCTGCAGTCTTTATAATTCTGCGATCAAATTAGTTGTCATAAAATCGATTGCAGCAGACAGGAAACTATCCGCGATTCATCCTTCATTAAAAATCCTTTATCTCAAGATAAAGCTATGCATCGTCTATGAACTCAAAATTAAAAATGTGGAAATGTGATGTAACTTTTAAAATGTCGCCGAAATACAGTAGAGCCCCGACTATCAGCGGGATTGGGTGGCAAGGGCTTCGCGAATAACGAAAATCGCGATTAATCCGAAAAAAGACTAAAAATGAGGTGTAAACACGAAAAAAAAATATTTCACCATTAAAAACTACGTTTTATTGTACAAAAAACATAATATGTAAAACTTTTAAGATATGTACAGTAAAGCAGAAACCTTTGGTCTGCGTTTGCATCCACAAATTCCGAGAAGGCCTATAGGATCACGATGCACAATAAACCTGTCAGTAATTTTCGACCTTCGCACTGTAGGGCCTATTGTACTTTCCCTGTTGTTGGCTTGGATGAAAACTGGTTTTTTTTGAGGTTCGTAATTAAAAAAATTTTTCACGGCACTCGCGGATAATCGGGGCTCTACTGTATAACCTACATAAACTGGCCAATCCACCCGAAATAAAAAAAGCACCAGTTACATTTTTCATACTTACATTTTTCCCGGTCTCAAATATATTCGATTATTACTTTATCAGAAAAATTTTCCTTATCCGACAAAAATGTGATGTTGAAGGTTTTATTTACCAGTTGTAAAAGAATTATAATTCAGTATTCTCAATTTTGTGTTTAATATCTAGCAGATTAAATTAAAAAATGTAAATTTCAAAATAAAATGAGCATATTAAAGAGAAAGAAAATTTCTTAACAAACAACCTTATGAAACTGAGATTCATCGCGTGTGAAATTAATATTTCAACGGTATTTGATTGGTAAACGGCTGGTTAAGCCCAGCCCAAACGTAATTGTTTAGTTTTTAAAATATGTTAAAATAACCTTTTGAACTTTTAAATTGTGTGTTGGTCTTAATCTCTTTTTGAAACAACCTTATGTATTTGACTATTCGGAAGTTTTCAATTTTAGTAGAACAAATCAATCAATCAAATCATTAGTTTAAAGCGAGCAATTCTAGTAAATTTTATCTTGAAACCTGACCTTAGGATTTCGATGACTCTACATTTTCAGTTGAATCTACAGTTTTCGTAAGAGAGAAAGCGATTTAGCTAGGTCTCGACTTCGCGAAAACACATTTAGGGGTAAGTGATTGACCTGGGAGCAGAGTTCCAAATTATTATCTAGTGTAGACTTTATTTTCGCTTTATTTTATTCTTAATAAATTCGTGTTCCTTCTGCGTTTTTACGCGTAATAAAAATAATAATTTTACTTAATAATAATTTTTAAAACGTTTTCTTTTCAGCGTCGAGTGTATTCACTGCGGAGCTGTCCATTTCCTCGAAAGGGGGGTTAAATAACCAAGTGATTGTCTACAGTGTTCTTACTTTTATTTTCGTTTTATTTTAAAGCAACGCTCGGTCTTCCAGGTAAAAGACCAGAACGGAACTAACAAAATTCAGTACTTTAATTTACTTTTTTGATTTTTTTAACTTTCAAACTGTCGCTAAATTACTTCGTAGTTTTTAATGATTTTGCCATTACTATTCATGGTAAATATTTTCATAAAATTTCTTGTGTGCTTATGTATTGATATCTCTCAGTTTGGAAACAATTCACTTAATTTGAAGATGAATAAATACCACATTTAAAACTATTTGTACACATTTAAAAGACGATTTTTCAGTATCTTTTATAATTGAGATGTCTGGGCAAGTGATTGCAACATAAAGCTACGCGAACACCATGCAACTTTTCAGCAACTTAGTCGTCCGATTTTGACGTCACGAGTTGATATAAACTTTTGTCAAACCCCGAACAACATGCAACTCGACATGAAGTCGGCGGTGATAGAAGGAATCTCATAATGCAATGCGTTTCCCAAACCCGATGTGGAAAATCCGAAAAAATCGAGGTTTTGAAACCTCTCTGATAAATTCTGCCGCATCCAATTTCTGCATTTCAGTATAAACTTTATTTATGCATGAAAGAAACTCGCAATACTCTTGATATTCATTGAGTATGAGCATGTCTTCGTATCGAATCGGCGAATATCATTTTCGACGCCATTTCTTCAATGGGTGTAACGTCATGACTTACGTCTTCCAACGCTGCCCTGTGATTGGGTAAATCCCAGCGACTTCGATGCAACTTTTCGCGTTGCAGGTTACGAACAACTCGAGTCGGATGACAAAAGTTGCAGTCAAGTTGCGTATAAATGGTCTATATCAACTCGTGTGGTCAAAATCGGACGACTAAGTTGCTGAAAAATTGCATGGTGTTCGCGGGGCTTAAAATAATTCCTCAAAGTGATTAAAACCTAAAATGAATATTCTTTTAAAAAGTAAAAAATTTGCTTAAATGTGGATCTTACTCATATTAAGAAACTATTATCCACGCTAAAGAATTTTAGGTTTCACTTACTTTTTTTTAAATATAGTTTTATATAATTCAAGAGCAAATCTTCATGTTTTAGAAATATGGAATTATTTCTCTGTAAAAGTAAGGTGTTGTCACACAATATAGTAAGTGAACTCATTTCCATTTAGGAATCGAATAACTGTTTCACCCCAGATAACATTACTCCTTATTTTAAGTATTCTTCCTTTCGTAACTGTTAAATAATCTTCATTTATAAGATGAAAGAACAAATAAACATGTTATACATTTTACAATGGTCATATGATTACTTACCATATTAGGTCCTGTTGTTTCTGTAATTTCTGTTTCTCGTTCCGAGAATGTCTGTAATTGCATTGCATGCACATCATGGTCAGCACGACATCCCGGCAAATTGAAAGTAGCGTAAGGATTAACTTCGTCAGGAAAACCTTCACAAGATTAGAGAATACAAAATTTATTATAAGATACCCTTTTGTCAGCAATTTTACATAAACAAGAATTTGCTGCTGAGCTTTTCCTCAACGACAAAAATCTAATCACTGGAAAGCCAAGTTCTTTGATGAATTTTATGTATTCGATTTCAACAGAACGGTTCCGTACATTATTATTGCACTGAAATTGCTGTGCATCTACAAAATTAAATATAGTGAATGTGAAGATGGTTCAAATGCTCTTTATAGAAATTCAAGTTTCTCGAACAACAAATCTATTTGCTTCCTTCATTGAATTGCAATCGGATATCTATTGTTGATGAGAAGAAATAGTCAAAATAAGGATATTTAAAGTAGAAGAGATTCACATGGCTGAAATGTGTTGTTTGTAAATATAACCGCTGTATCTTAAACCACTTAAGTATTTTCATTACGTTGATAATCAATAGAATTATAGATTTTGGTCAAAGTTTAGTTTTTTCTTAAAGAAATTATAACAATCGTGTTTTCTCTACTCGTGAAGTTTCTAACCAATCTAAAATCAAAGTTTATTGTACAGTCAATTACAATATCTTATATTATTGAGTTCAAATCTTGGTTTAGTCATTTTGTTACAATTAACAAGAGTAAAATCAAACAATTTCTGTGTTTCTTTCATCAACTCATGCATTTGTGAGGCTTAAAAATATTACAATATTTCGTACCATATCTTGATACGTGACTTTGCGTTCCGTTTCATTTATAATACATGAGGTATAGATATTACAATGGTATGGATCTTGCTCATTGATATATGCGTTGATTGATAACATCTTAATTCTAAACAATTTTGTCTTGAGAAACCAGACTTAACTTTTTCTTTAGATAAGATTGAATTAAATCCGCAGAATATAAATAAAAGTAATCTCAACTATGACCGCCGTCAATATCATTTTGAGACTAAAAAAACGAAGTTAACTTGATACATATATTCAGAAATCATTTATGGTTGATTTAAGTTACGCTGTTCACCACCAAAATATTTTTTAATCAGGAAGTTGTTATGGTACTGGACAGTGAGATAGATTTCAAGTTTGTTCCCTTTCTTGGGTACCAATTGCTGACTGATTCAGTATTCCTAGGCTGAGACCGAATGGCAATGACTCTCACTGAACGTCAATTTCCTGCTTATTTTGATATAAATAAGGACAAGGGGAAATAAAAGATTTCCTAAAACCACAATTAAGACTGAAAATAATGAAAAACAATGAAAAGTTGATACGTTAGAATAATTTATGCAGGCATTCGATCATTCACCAAACAGGATTATTAATTAGTAAAGTAGAGCCGCCCCGAGGGGTAGGGGTTGGGGGTGGGCGAACCTAGGCGGTCGCCTGGGGCCCCGCGGATGGTTAAAGAAATTTTTG
This sequence comes from Thereuonema tuberculata, assembly GCA_023159025.1. Lineage (NCBI taxonomy): Eukaryota > Metazoa > Arthropoda > Chilopoda > Scutigeromorpha > Scutigeridae > Thereuonema > Thereuonema tuberculata. The sequence goes on from JAFIDM010005346.1 coordinate 22,865,150, forward strand.
TTCGTTATTTTTTGCTGTAATAATATCAAACTTGTATTCGGCCAGCCATAAAAATTTAATGGTTATTTTATTTGTTTAAAATTCAGCTTCCCCCAACAAAGTCCATAATTGTGAAGAGCTGGCGATAACTAAAAAATGTATAACGTAATTTTAGAAAGTTGGGTTGGGGAGGGGGGAATCAGGACATTATCATTGAAAAAGGGAGGGGGCGCAGTTTAGCTCGCTTAGGGCCCCGCACCCCGCTACGGCCAAGTCAATATATTAAATTTACAAAGTACTCAGCATTAATTAAAACAACTTTTAACCACATTTCTGATTCACTTAAACCAACAGTTTTAGAAATTCTATTAAATCTCTTCCCCTTTTTATTTTAAAACGTGTAATAATGGTAGTTAATTAACTAAAATTTAAATTTGAATGCAAACTATCATCAAAAGATTATTGTTTAATTATCTGCATATTATTAAGCTCTGGGATTAGTTAGTTTAATTTATTACGGATCAAACTTGCTTAGCTTTATTATTAATAATATCCTAATTATTCTAATAATTAATTAAGTTCCGGTCCATGAAGCTGCCGTGAAAATGAACTGAAATTTACAATTTTAATGATTTTGGGTCTTCTCATCTAATGTAATCAATTTCTGTAATTAATGTTCTATTCCAATATTTTAAGAAGATTATTGCAAAACTATAAACTTTGTTGTTTGCTTAAGATCACGACATTAAATTACTTATTATCCGTTCATTAAATCAATTGTTTTTGAAGCTCAATGAATTCTGGTACATCACTGTAAATCCCAAGTTCACAAACGATTGCTAAGTGACATTAATTGGCAGTCCCAAAGCAACGTTAGACATTCGTTTACTGTCAATTTGTGCTTCTCTGCTTCTCTTTTGATGATCTCAATGTTAAATCTGCCATTTGTTTTGTTAAAAATTCAGTTAACTCCGCCAATTGAGTCCTTGGTTTCCATAGTTTCTCGGACTTCTTCTTTTATGTCAATGATGTCTTCGGTCTTTGAGTTTCAGGAATTTGAGAAAGCTTAACAAAAATTATCATCATCTTTCTTATAAAATATAACAACAAATGTATTGTCATTATTTCATAAGTAATTGTAAAAAATTAAGAATGATTATCTTATATTATGTATTTTATATAAAAACCAACTGCCTTTCTTTGACGCTTATCAGTTACACAAAAATTATCACAATATAAGTAATGACCAAACAACCAGACAGTAAGAAGTTTGTCGACAGTTTACAGTAAGATTAAGAAGAGACCTGTACTTGAATTAAGTAAATAATTAAAAAAAATATTTCGTTTAAGACTTACAATTTGCAACGTTTGTCTTAAAGGCGTTGTATTACTTAATAACTATAAAAAATCTCTTAGTCGTACTTGCCTGCAGCTTTTAATATTGTCGTCTAAATTATTATAATAATTTTAAAAACAACCTATGAAAATAAACCTCATTTTTATTATAGATGTTAAACCTCTTATTAATATAGATGTTAAATATATTTCTTCTTGAAACCCATTTCCAAATTTCCTTCAACTACAAACGATATTTCACAGAATCTAATGTTCTGCTTTTTCAAGTTCTGAATTTCGCAAATTTAAATAACAATAATAAGATCTAATAACAATAGCAACAATCTATACACACTTAAGTTATCTCAATGGCCTAAAAACAACAAATAATAAGCCATATCCTTCAACTTCATTATTTGTGTTATTTCCAAGACTTAATGCGGAATAAAGACGATAAATTTAAATAATTGGTATCAAAAATATTTGTTTATGTTGAAGGATATGGCTTATTATTTGTTGTTTTAGGCCATTGAGATCGTCGCTAACATCAGTATATCTATATTATTGCTATTGTTATTAGACCTAGTTATTGTTATTTTATTTTGCGAAATTCGGAACTTCAAAAACAAGAACGATGGCATCTGTGAAATATCGTTTGTAGTTGAATGAAACTTGAAAATGATTTGAAAGAAGAAATATATTTAACATCTATATTAATAAAAGGTTTAACATCTATAATAAAAATGAGGTTTATTTTCATAGGTTGTTTTTAAAAATTTTATAATAATTTAGACGACAATATTAAAAGTTGCAGACAAGTACAAATAAAGTTAAAATAATTAAACTATTAACGTTCAAACACACAAAAGAAAAGAAAATCAAAGACTGCACAATGATCTATTTCCGCCTCCTGAGCCATCATCAATGGGAATCCGGAAAGGACGTTTCTTCCTTATTTAGTCTCATCAGTCAATTTTTGATGCTTTAGTTTCAATCCTTTTCTATTCTAGAAATGTGACTGGTCAAGGTTTTTAAACGATTTTCTGAATTCGATGTATTATTGTTGTTTCCTTTTGTGTCGATGCCACTATCGGGAGCAGGACAGGAATCCTTAACCGTTCGCGCCTTCTGAGCCTACCATCAAACGTAAATACGGCTGATGAGTTCTAGTAAGAATAAAACGGATGTCCCAGAATCCGATCGATGATGGCTCAAGGTGCAGAAACAAACGTTTGTACAGTGTCTGATTTTATTTTGTTTAAAAATAAACTTAGTTGGACAGTTCAACCAATTTCTTTATTAAATCTACAAATAATTTAATGAGGTATTTTCCGTCTCCAGGAAAAATTAATTTCGGCTCGGTCTCTTGGGCCTTCGCGAGGAGACGAATTACAGTAAAAGTGATGAATGCTTTGAACTTCGTGACCCTCTTGTCCAAATATTGTAAACTAGTTTTAATGCTTAAAAAATAATTACATCTAAGGTTTCTTTAAAGGGAAGTTAGATCCATCCAAGAACCTATTGATTCCTGGAATCTATTGTTATTATTTCTTTTGTTAATTTTCAAAATAAATAATTATTCTGAAAGTTATAACAATGATCTGATCTCTAGTCACTTAATAACACTAGTTTTAGCTTAGGGGAAAGAGTAGAAAACTGTATCGGTCGGCACTTGTTTGGGGAACGGTAAAATGAGGAGTCGCTTAACTGCTTTTAGAAAATATTAATTTGTTATTTTCGTCCAAACTTTGTTTGTTTGTGTTGGAAAGTTAATATTTGTGAGTGATGATTGGACTGGAAGACTTTGGAACGGCCTATCAAAATTCATACTTCGTCACTGATTGCCATTATCAAATTTGGTTGGTTTAAGGTACTTGCTAAAGATTTACACAAACATATAAATTAATTTATAAGTTAAATCTAAACACCTGTATTACGTACTTGATAATTCCTTTATTTAACTCCTAATAACACCTAATAACATCTACCATCGCAATATTTCGTCTTTACGATGCAAAGACTTCATCCATCGGGCAAAGTATAAAATTCCAATGGAGGAGAGAAAACATCTCTTCCAAAACTTCAAACTAATAATAACAATACATATCAAGAATCAACACGTGAAATCACTAACACTGATGAACGTGGTTTCAGTCACATTCTCTATACAAATTTAATTAACACAATTTTTAGAATAATAATTTTTTGTATAGAGAATGTGACTGAAACCACGTTCATCATTGTTAGTGATTTGACGTGTTGGATTCTTGATATGTATTGTTATTATTAGTTTGAAGTTTTGGAAGGAAGAGATGTTTTCTCTCCTCCATTGGAATTTTATACTTTGCCCGATGAAGTCTTTGCAACATTAAGACGAAATATTGCGATGGTAGAAGTTATTAGGTGTTATTAGGAGTTAAATAAAGGAATTATCAAGTATGTAATCGTAAGAAGATTTATTTTACCTGTATTACGTAGTTCGCGTTGTGATACCGTCTATCTAAGTAGTAACATTTTTATATATATATAATATCTAAATATGTTAATACAACAAAATCAGTTAAATAAACTTTCAAATTGCTCAGTTATTCCAATTTTGGACAAATCGGAGAAACCGTCAAGCCTAATATGGAAATAAATTTTTTAAAAAGTTTGTTGACCGAAGTCTCAGTTGACTGTAAATGTGCCTTTAATTGATGGTATAAATAAACTAACGCCATTTCCAAATCCCAAAGAGAATAATCCCTTTCTAAAACGTTAAGTTTGCAGAATGGATGCCACGAAAAGTCAAAGACAATCACTACAAGGCCATCAATGTTTAACTCAGCAGATCGCAGTTTTCTGTCCGTGAAGAATAAATGTGCGCAGTATTAATATTTATGGTAAGATCTGCAGCAGATGATGATGAATGCATGTATTCAGTCGTCTAGTCGGACACTGAGCAATTTAATATTCAACTACCAACTCGACGAGAAGATCATTCTTCGTAAAGATTCCTACGGCATTTCATTCAATCGGATAACGACGAAGGTAGGAACAAGATATGATAAAGATTCACCATTGTCCTCACTTCACAAAGGAACTAATTTTTTTCAGTACAACGAATGCAGGAGATAATTTGAATAAAGAAATTTGATGTAATAGCGATCAGAATAATCTTATGGTTGCAGTTCGAGTTTATGATTTTGAGAAGCTAATTTAAGATTTTACTTCTTTTACTTAAAATTTGATTTTTAATGAACTTTTTATAGAAAAAAAAAACACTTAAGATCCGAAAAAAGCAACTGTTAGTTTTCATGTGTTGCAATGTTTGTGATATGATTTGCTCTGATGATTCTCTTTGTTTGATTCAGACCGGATGTAAAGGCATAAAAAGAGCTTTTGGAATTTGCAGAAAATTTTGATTGGAAAATGATAGCATTTAAAACAGCCTGAGAAAAATATTAGATAATTGATTACAACAGTTGTATCAAAGTATTGCTATCATAATACTATACTTAAGTTCTGTTTCCATTTGATACAATTTTTATCAATCGCTGTAAGAATATTCTTGAAAAACCATACATCTTCTCTTGTTTAAAAATTACATAATTAATGCTTTTGAATATGATCTTGTGGAATTTTTAACTAGTATTTTATACTTTGCGAGCTGTGCCCCGCGGTGTCACCCGCGTTAAATTCGGTCCTTCTCGGTAATGTTCGGTGCTCGTCGTGCGGCCAAGCCGCCCCGTCGCCGCCGCCGGACCCGTTGGTTTACGTTTATGTTTACTTTTCCGCTCGTGTTGGTCGTAGCGTGATATTATATAGCCTCAATAATCTTTCTCAATAAACGGGCTATCTCACGCAACAAGAATGTTTCAATCGGACTGGTAGTTCCTAAGATTAGCGCGTTCAAACATACTAACTCAACGGCATTATATATTAGTATAAGATAAGATGAACTTTCTGCCAGTCTGCTTACCCACAATGTAAGAATTAAATATGTAATATATGTAAGAATTAAACATATAACCAACTCAATTGTTGCCCGATAATTTCAAGGATTGTTCTGCAAATCCCGTAAAAAGAGGCCAGTCAAGGATGACTAGATTTTTATTTTTGTGTAATCCTTTTTTTTTTTCCTCTTTAGGTAGATAAAAAGAAGAAATTTGTAAATTTTGTATAAATTTCTGAAGTTTATGTAAAATTACAAAAAAACTAACTAGGAATTAATATTATCATTTGACATTTAAGGCTTTGCTCTATCAATCACAGTAACAAATCGGTCGAGGTAGATCATTTGTGGCCACTGTGATTTTAAATAAAAGTTAAAGCATTTAGCTATCCCGTTTACCGACCTTCATTTCAAAAAAATCGACTTGTTCGATTAACAAAGAATGCTCTAAAACTTTTTGAATAAAAATAATAAGTAAATCTTAGTGAACTAAATTTTAATAAAAAAGTTGCTTAAGAATTATTTAAAATAACAAAATTGTTTAAATAACAAATGTCCTCTGAGAAAACAAGATCTCGCTTAATTATATGATTTTATGATACAATACGGGGAGACGTCTGAATATTTTTATAGGTAATGCATATTAGGTAATGAAGATAATATTCCAATTTTTAAAACGATTTTAGCAGTCCACCTAATGTTAAAAAAAAAAATTGCATTTTTAATGTGTTTTTTTTTTTACGCTTGTTATAATTCAAACAAAAGATATTAATACGAACCTTTCGTTGATAAATTCCCTGAGTTGGATTGACGAAATTCTCCCTCTGCTTCTAATTTCTTTCCTGGTGATGGAGTATAAGCTAATTCAATATGGCCGCTATTGTCAGCCGCATTGTTTCGTATTTCATTTAACTTGTTCTTCGTATCTGTTTGAGCATCTAAGTGATTATTTTCTAAAATAAAAAAAAATGATAAGGTATCAGATCAATGAAATACTTTAAAAATATATTTAAATTCAATTTTATTGTAATGACTACTGCATGAAGATGAGAGATTTAAATCTGGTCTTCAGAAATCATGTGTAAGAAGTATGCGTTGATTAACATAATTTTGGAACTGCTGATCAAAGAAATAGCGATTATAAAATTTCAAAAATAAAAAACAAGAGTGAATGAAAGGAAATGTTCACGTAATCATCAATTAAATTTAAATAGAAAGAATTCAACATTTTCACAAAATGTGCTTAAAACAATTATAATTTCTGACTGTTTAAATACTGCTTTATTCAAATCTCCAAAGCGAAAATCCATGTCTTTAAAATTGGTCTTATTACAAATTACAACTACCAATTTCGTTTTTTAAATATTCTACATTTTATGCTAACAACAAAGGATTAATTATTGGAAAACTCAATGTGTTGTCAATAAAAAAAGTTAAAAGTTGAAATGTATTATATAAATTTAGCGATTGTGTTGTAACCAAATATACAGTATAAATGCTAATATACATATCACTTTGGATTAATAAATATGTAGCACATATTTTTGTACGGATAGGAAAAAGTGGAAAAGAATCTTCTCTTATGGTAAATGGGTTGCGACACAAAACAAAAATTAGATTTCAATACTGATAAGAAAATTAATCGTTATATTTATTAATTCAGTTTAGAGAATATTTATATAAAAAGCCAACATTCAAAATTCGTATAATAAAGATTGGCGTAAGAAGTTAATGAAGACTTTCAAGTTTCAACTTTATTGAGTTTTTTAAATCTTTGTCAAATTGTTCTTTTAGATATATACTCCTTTGTGTACATTTCCTTTTGAGAAGAATAAAAAACATCACTGCCTTCATTGGAAAACAGTAAAAGAACAACAAGTAACACAGGCAATTTCTACATCTTTTCTTATCTTCCGCACACATAAGCTTAGGGAATATCAGCAGCGACTCTTCAGCTAGAAGACCCAAACCGCAACAACCAAGCATTTTTCTTCTTCTAAGCTTCCGATTTCTTGTCGCCAAAGCGTTCTTCTTCCCTGTGGATTCGTCTGTTAAAGATACTGTCTCTTTACGAGTTCATTAAACATGGTATTTGCTCAGGGCGAAACTTCCTAGGTGGAAATCTCTGGTCCTTGGGAAGCAGCTTCTTATTCATAATACCGAAGCAATTTATTGTCCTTCACTCTGACAGCTCTTTCGTTGTTCATTTCATCTCTTCAAGATATTATGACTCACTTTGCTATTAAAATCAAAAAAGAAAGAAATATATTAAAATCAAAAAGAAGCCCTAATTCACCTCTCCTCCATTTTCGTTGCACTTTTCCACATTAAATTCTCTCTTTAATTATGAATCGGTCATTGCAATTACGATACTTGTAGTGGAGTTTTGCAATATTAAAAATCTTCACTAAGCTAATTTTACAGATTACGCTTTTTTTACGGTACACCCAAATTTAAAAAAAAAAAAAAAAGATTATAACAGTTAAGATCAAACTGCTATCATTGAAGCACAGTGTACTATCATTGAAGTACACTGTGTGACCTTTTAGTATATTCCTTATATATAAATTTCAACCCTTTCACAAAATTTTATATGACAATTAAATAAATACGATCGATATATTTAGCTTCTCATAATTTTTTAAATTTAATATATGATTGATATTTTTATCGAGCATACACTATTGTAAGATCCTAAGTTGATATTCAATGTAATATAGGCTTTGCATATTCTAAAAATCCAAAAAGAATAATTGCTTATAGTCGTCGCGGCGAATGTTGAAACCGGAAACACATTATCATTGACTAATTTCTCTAGTATCAATGCCTTGAGCTCCGCAGGAAATATCAATCTCAATTATCAAAAACAGGAAATATCAAAAATCTCACATACATGTTCTTGAAATCGATGAGCAACGTTAAGAATAATTTCCCTAGCTTGACTGTTGAGAACTTTTCCTCGTCGAAATGTTGAATGTGAAGCAGCGACCGCCATTTTCTCTTCTATTTGAATGTGCGCGACCGGCCAGGAAAGGAAAATCTATAATCTGCGTTGCATTCTGGGAGTTTGAACTCTGGCCGTGAAGACTGTAAATGTAAGCACATGATTGGAAAACTTCCATTTTTTTTTTATCGTATGGCATTAAATACCCAGCATTTCAAAACGATTGTCTGGCTGCCAAAGTTGCTAGTTCTTTAGAATAACTCTGAGTGCATCACCAAGGTAACCTCAGTTTGGATAAACTAAGGAATCCCTGTTTCACAATTTCCAAAAACAGTTCAGTGAATCTTTCTGTGCGTTTATGATTTATATTTTGATAAAAAATTGTACAATTTATTATTAGCATATAATTATTATTTATTATTAATTGATCGAAAGCATACATCCGAAGAAAAAGGAAAAGGTGAGTCACCTGGTAATTTAATGTTTATACTTTAACGTAAGTACTCTCTTATTACATCTTTGTTACACACTAGTAAGGTATGTTCCGACCTATGTATGATTCTACCTTCGTAGGGTTTTGCCGAACGTTCATATACGTAAGTCGAAGAGCGTCTGTATTTACGGCTACAAATTAATTTGAATTTATAGATGTTAATGTAAATCGTACACTTAGATTTCAATGTAATGTTTCAGTGAAACATCTCTCATTACATACTAAATGTCTCAAAACGGATTCATGAAATTAAAAAGCTGTCGTTTGGGTGGCAACGAAGACTAAACTGAAGGTCAATAAAACAAACTAATCTTATAAATTCGTTTTTTTTATTTATTTTTCATAGATTGAATTTTTAAACCTGTACTTCATTAAAACTGGCAGTTATAGTGTTTATAATCTATTTCTCTTATTTCTTAAAGAAATAGATAATGAATTTATTTTAAAAATCCAACAATCACAATCTCCAAAATAATGAAGCAGGACCATTGATTTAAACGAATATTTGGCAAGTCGTATTTATCTATATCTCTTCGAACTCCCATAAAATGAGGTCCTGGAGAATTCAAATCACCAGAACAGTTCTATTGCTATAAAATAAAATAGTTTCATTGTTTTGATTTTAAAATACTCAAAAATCAGGCGCCGAATAAAGTACAATTATGCTTTAATACTCCTAGTTATCTGTGATTATTGTAATACTGTGACACATTGACATAGAATTTTGTAAGAGCACTTTCGACACCGAAAAACATATACAAAATACAAGGAAAGATGTAATTGTTGGCAAATGCTACTAAAAAAATAACTCTCCATAGAAATACAAAATCTAAGAAGAAATATATATGAAACTTTTCAATGAAATCGATGCTCTCGACCACATCATCGAAATTTTCGACTTAAAATTTTCTTATTTGTTTCACAACTGTAATATCAGCTGAGTATTATATAACCTGTATATACGTTTAATAAAAATTAACTATTGATATGAAAATGAGTACTTACGGCTATGACGATAACCGCGATATTTTCTCCTTCTTACAAAAAGACAGACGGCAATACCAGCCACAGTTAGACTTGCAATGGAAGCAGCGATTGGCACCACAAGATTCAAATCCTTGTAGAATGGTTGATCCTCTCTCGCCCCTTCGTCCGCCATGTCAGATGGCAAAGACTCTAAAAAAGAAAATAGAAACAAGGAATGAAACAAGGACAACTGAACCATCTTTACCTCTTAAAAAGGTTTTAGCAAAGCAAGGCTTCAAGAATTCAAGAACACCCAGTTTGCTCAAATAACATTGCCATCTTTTGTAATATTGTTTTTTTGAAAATTGTAATATATACCATTACATTAAAAAAAAAAAAAACATTCTTCCTTCAGATCTGGGTAAGTTTACTATAAATTTCAGCTTCCTAGGAAATAACAACCGAATAATCTGAATTACAGAATGACGAAAAGAGCCTATTTCGGCTAAAAATTGTATTATAAGACTTTTTTTGTTCTCATGAATATTCAGCTTTAATCAGCACAAAGATTTTTGAAGTACGTTTTTTTTCCTTAATGGTTTGAGTATTTTCGTAATACCTTGAAAAAAAAAGAAACCTTAAAAATTATTTAATAAATAATATTATACATAATATTTTGTAATTGTTGGCGAAGTTACTTATGTTAAAAGCACTGAAATGAAAAATTAAGTTTATTTTTATATTGAATTTCATTTTTTTCTTTTATCTTTTTCGTGGATCGGCGGTTACGTACAATTGCTGGTTTTAGGGTCGTACTCAAAAAAGATTGGGAACCGCTGATTTAAATCGACTGTCTTAATATATTTTCTTATAATGAAAAGATCAAGCGTGAATATATTAAACTTTTACTAATTAAAGAAGCAGATTTAAAAGGGAACGTAATTTTAATGTAACCAGGAAATTTGTGAAGGCGTCAAATAAAACTATGCGTCAGAAGAAAGCTTTAAAACCAAGACAATCTAATTATATTTTGAAACTCTTGAGCGTTGTTCCTGTAAGAGCTAATTAATTTTTTTCTATTTTCGTCTTTTTGATGTGAAATTAAAATCACATGATTAAAAACCGTAAATATCCCTCTGATGAAAAATGAAAAAAAAAAAAAGGAACTTCGGCAAAGGAACGTTTAAAATTAAGAAGCAAAGAGGAGTTAAAGGTATATTAAATACAAAACAATAGCTTTACATTTTAGGCATCTTTTTTGATTATCGCTTTTTGCATTAAGTGCTCTTCGCCGGCTTGTACTTTTTTTTTTAAGACTGCCATCCCCACACACACACATCGATATCTTGGTTTTACGAGAATTAAGTAGCGGTAATGAAATCGCTACTCCATCGAACACTTGTGCCTCACAGCTGACGAACGAAAAGGAGGAAGAACTTGTAAAATTTCAACCTAATTAAACAATTACGAAAAGAGAGGTAGGCAGGCAGAACAAAAGAATTGACGCTCTCACGAAAATCCGCACGCTCATGACAAATTACAGCTTCTTGCTGAAAATATGTCCTGGGAAACATCGATTGGTTCAACACCGAAGCCTGCAGCTGTATCCTATAAAGAAAATCGAGCTCCCTAAGATACAAAGATTGGACTTTTTCATACAAGTGCACAGAGAAGCCCTTGTACAAATTGATTTTATTACATCTTTAGAAAGTCATCCAAAGTTAGAATTCATAGTCATTTATCAATTGTCATTTTTTTACTGTTATTATTTTATTCCCTTATTTAATTGAATATTCTCAATTCCCTTATTCAATTGAATATCTTGAAATTAAGAATACTCTTTTTCCTCAGCCATATTTTTTGAATGTTAATTTAAATGCAACATACAGAAAAGCGAAGCACCAGGAAATCTCATTACCTTCTTGTTTCCAAGTCGTGGAAACCGATAGAATAAGAGGATGAATCTGGAGATTCTATAGCGTTTGAATGAAAACGTGCATTGTTTACTAGTGATTCCAACAGGTAGTAATTACTTCCTTACCAATCAATATTGAAGTATCATCTACCACAGTTGTGATACATGATTAGTCTTATTCCGGTATGGAAATCTAATAATAATGTGCGTTTGCTGTAAAAGAATCAGCAGAATGCACTTTTTTGATCTAATCTAATTACATCTAATATTGAAATTGATTCAAACTAGTGTTCTGTCTTTCCTGTAGGCGGTTCCAAGCAGACATACTGAATGGAAATACATCTGGAGTAAAGCAATTCCTCAACCAGTATTTGTATGTGAATTTGGAAATATTGTTTTGTTATTTTACTATAATTCAAGAATTATGTTGGGCTTAAAAGTATCCTCGCAATGAGCAAGTAATATACTCGAATTGTCTTTTAATTCCGAAAACAAAATTAACAGTAGTATGATTTTTACTGTAGCTTTTACGCATCTGTGATTTTAGAATGCATATTCTTAAGATTATTTCGTCGTTTTCTAAATCAATAGTAGCCTTCATCTTTTCTCCATCACGTTATAATACTAATTACTCAATATTTCCATTTTTACTGTCTGTTATGACATTCAATATATCGAAAGCTTTCGATATTGATTTTGGAATGTCATTTTCCTTAAACCATGTCACCCATATGTCTGTCTGTGATAACGATTAAGGAAATAAAAGCTGTTTATTCTACGAAGCTGAACTTGTATTGATAAAATAAGGTTGAGTTTGGAATAGGGGACAAAAAAAAGACGATGTCAGGAAAACTCTTCGACATTAGTTATGTCAAAATATTCTTTGCTTTCAGATAACTTTTGGGCACATTTTTTAGTATATCCTAAATATTTATTAAAGAACCTTGGAAACCGACAATGATAATAGTGAAATTGATGACATCATAGCAATAAACGAATAAGCTTCTGTAAGATTTAAAAGAAAAATCAGAATTTTGAGACCTCAGGCCTAGATCTGAAAGATTCTAATACAACTACTTCAGCTTAAAATAACGGTTTGTTGTGGAAATAAGGAAATCATTGGCATTTTGAATTATTTAAAATCTCGAGATTGATATTAATTAGTAATGTTATTGCATCAATAATAATAATAATAATAATAAACATATTTTTTGAATCACTGCAATCTAGTAGATCGTGATAATAAAATTCCGTCATTTAATTCCTTTATGTCAATAAAAATCTTAAAACAAATAAATAAAAACAATCAAGTCATTGTTTAAATATTAACTATTCTTTTTAAGCACTAAATTAAATTATTAAATAAGTTTTTCTAATAAAAATTTCAATAAACATAAATATTAATATAACTTATAATAAAATATAAATATTGAGCTTAGTTCTGTGTTGTATAAGTATTTATATCTTTTTATAAATAAGGACTTCTTAGAATAAGTCTATATATCTTACCGGTTTTTCTTAAATAACAGTAAAAAAGAAATGAAGTCCATTCAAAATCTAGTTACAATATTATGGAATAGCTTATTTGATCGAAAGAACATGGAAAGCTAAAGCACAAAGTTACAGCTTTGAACCCTACCTCCATATTTGGACAGTGTCAGGAAGTCGTATTCTGAAATTGTCGATCCGGCGTCGTTATGAATGGTGATCTGGACGCTGTACCACGTTGAGGGCTTCAGATCGGAGATGACGAAGTCTTTATGATCTGGTTGGATGTTATTGGACACGAGAATCCACTGACGACTGGTCTTCTGCTTGTACTGCACAACGAAATAGAGAACACGGCATCCTCCATCGGGCCAACGGTCCAACTTCAGCGATACCGACGTCACATTTGGTTCAATAACATCGTCTTTTTGGGCTATTGCAGGAGCTGCAAAGAGTTAAATGTTAAAGCATAATTTGATGCCTCCTGGCAGATTGGAATCAACATCTGAAAAATCTAAATTTGTACTTGAATTTGAATAATTATTGAAAACTATATTTCAGCTCATAATGTTTTCGGATCTTTTTCATCAGGTTAGAAGGCGTGATGATTTATTTGGGCCTCCTTGTAAATGATGGAATTATTTAAGGATTTTTTGAACATTTCGGACATAAATCTAAAATCTAGCTTAAGGTGAACCTTGAAGGAGGTGGAGGAAGATAAGGAAAGGAAATAGAGTGGCGCTGCCTGGGAGTAATGAAGTCAAGATGGGGAGCGTAAGAAGTTGAAAGAGTATAAAGTGAATGTCAGAGCCGTGAGTGGGAAGACTGCTTAACAAGAAAAGAGGAGACTGAAAGAAAGGTGAAAAAAAGGGAAGGGGAAAAGGAAAAAAAAAAAAAGAACAAGTCAGAAAACCTACAAGAGGTAAAGAGCAATAGAGTGGGGCCGCAGAATGACAACACAGGTGACAATAGGGTAAGGGAGAAATAAAAATAAAACAATAATAATAATAGTACTATTACTAATAACAATAATAATTTATGGTCAAAAGAAATTAAAAAAGGAAAATTTTCTCATAAACATTTTTTCAACATTTATATATATGATCCAAATTCTGATCATAACTATAAAATTATAATATTTATAAGAATTACAAAAGAATTTAATTAACACTTCAGAAAATTTGTTTGCTTTTTAATTATTAATTTTTCTTCTAATCTAATGTTAAATTAAAAAAATATTATCTCTAAACATTTTTCTTCTTAATTGAAATTTAATTTTATAGCATTTATATTTATCGAAAAAATAAATAGCAACATTTTAATAAGAACCGTGTAATTAGATACTATAGAATTCCCTGCAGCAAATATTTCAATGATGATTTAAGCCAGAAAAATTTTAAGCCTTAAACCATTTGATGTCTAAAGAGAAAACTTTTGTTGCCATAAATGTATTCTATTGTTTATAAAATTGTATTAAATAATATTATTATTAAATGTTACTGTTATTATACTACTGAATTGTTAATTATTCAGTTCAATTTATTACCAACAATATTCTACAGAACATACATAAGTTATATATGATATTTTGCCTATCGCAGACAACAATAAAGGATATATACCATATATCTAAATATATATTTGAAAAAAAAATCAACAAAAGAGAAAAATACAGAAGTTCTTAGCAAATATTTACATTGTTATATTATTATATTGATTATATTAACTTATTATACTAACTTTAATAGATTGAATACAAAATATGTTGCGTCAAATGTGATCACAAAGAGCCGTTAACCAAGAATAAGAATGTCGAAGTTATGTGACGGTAAATTCACAATCATTTCAATAAAGTTTTAAAGATTAAAAACAAATTAGACTGGAAATATTAAATATTTATCTATAAAATTACTTATAAGTTTGAAAGAAATGTTGTATAAAATCTAAGAGAAATATTAGTACTCGTAGTATTGAAAAGTAAATAATTAAGAAATTAACAAATACCGATTAGATTCGTGGAGACTCAATTTGATCTTATCTAATTTAGTTTCTACAGAACTAAATTTCAATTATTTAATAATTTATTATTAACTTCAGACCTGTGAAAAAAACAGCTTATCAGAAGTCAATAACGAAAATAATAGTTGAACGGACGTACCAGATCCCTCAGTAAACACCGACAAGATATTGCTTGGCTGACCAGTCCCCATTCTGTTATACGCTGTAATGTAGAGCTGATAGCGACTACCACAATGGAGATTGTTCAAGGTTATCCCTTCTTGAGCTGGATCCACTTCAATCTCTTCCCATTCACCAAAATCTCGCTTATAGCTGAGAGAATAGCCTGCAAAATATAAAGAAAAAAATGAATTAACAAAAAGAAAAACCTAGAAATCTAAATACAAATATAGTTCAAAATCACAGGTTTATTCATAATATTGATATTTTAATTTTCGTGTGCATTTTTACGCTTTTACGCTTTTTAGAGATCATCAGTAAAATAAAAGCTTACAAAATTACCCCAAAATTAATTGTCAACAGTTATGTATTAAGTTCACCATGAAAAGCAAGGTTAGAAAGCTTCATAGCTCAAATTAAAAAAAAATAATAAAAAGAAAATCATAACATACTAAGTCTATTGAACTGTCTTCTTTAATTGAGGGGCCCAGTGGAAAAGGGGCACATGCCACCTCTGTATGGATTTTGATTTTTTGCTATTGTTGAGTAGATCCTGCCGTCTAGTATATATTCTATTAACCATCATCTTCAATCGCCATCTACTTTCACTATAAGTTTAAGTATTTACAAGTAGATACCAACTCTCCATAGGCAATTACTTTTTCTAAAACTTGCTTTCCTGCAAAATTTTCATTTGGTGGCATGTGCCTCTTTTCCACTGAGCCCTTCAATTATCAACGTTTTATTGAACAGAAAACTTCTTCAGGTTACAAATTTGAATAAATATATTCTTCTTCCTCTACAGAATTCGTTACAATGCAATTCAAATCTAAAATTTTCAACAATTTGAATCAAGAACAAATAATACATAATTAGATCGAGCTAGTGTAACAATACAAACAATTATTAATAATTCCATTCAAAACTAAACTTTTCAACAAAACTGACATATTAAACATATTGTGTAACAATTTGACATATTAAACTGTCACGTAACAATTTTAAACATCTACACGTAAATTTTACAAAAACTGTCTGTTTTTTACGCAACCTTTGATCCTTTCCAATGCTGTATCAATTACTTTTACAAATTTATCTTTGTTCATACGTGGGAGTCAACTGATTATAGACGATTCTACCATTAGTCTTTCTCTTTTCTCTTATATACGATATAATATTTCAACTTTTGCTGCCGGATTATGTCTAAATTTTATTTAAAAATGAATGAATAATATTGACTTTATGAATTATAACATACGTTTGCCGCCTTTTTTTTTCTGTTTTTCTAACTCTGTAGGGGAAAGCGAGGAGAGATGACGCAGGTAGGAAAGTTGACGCGGTTTTCAGTTTACATTTCTAACACAGCGTGGTGATACTTACCCAAAGACGGATTGTACAGTGGTGTGGAGTATACACGTTGTCAAATTCTTCTACATTTTTGTCAATATTTGTGGATTCTGTGAGGGAATTTCTACGTCTACTCACTTTGGCAAGTGTCTGAATTTTCAAGTAATTGTTTTATTATTTTCACACAGCATATTTATCGCAGCGATAAAGGATTTTCTGCTGTTGTAAGTTGAAACTGGATTCTGGGCGGGATGTATTCAGAATGCTTTCGTGTTCAGCCATGTTTGTTGGGGAAAAATTAGGTGCGTTGTCTCTCTTATCGTTTTAGGAGAGATGACTCCTGATAACGCGAGGAGAGATGACGCAGTTTTTATTTTTCAAAATCAGGAACAATAATAACGATGAGACCTAAAAAGACCTGTCTTGCAAAAGATGGCTACCGGAATTCTTGCTCGCTATATTGAAAACTATGTTCTTTATGTGGAAGATTGGGGAGAAAAAAATAAAGAAATTTCATTAAGTTAACCAGAGGCAATACGAAAAAATAATTGTCTCCTGTTAGCATTAAACTTTATTAATATAGTCTGATTAATTGATGTCAAATTCACTTTCTATTCTTTTCAATTACCTGTCAAAAACGAGGAAAATACATTAATAATGTTTCAAAACTTCAATTTCTGGCTTTTATATTTACTATAGTTAATTTTTTAATAAGGCTTCTCTCTTACCCATAGCGCGTCATCTCACCTACCGTATGAGGAGAGATGGCAGAATATAGTATTTTTAAAAAACGTAATTTTTTATATGTTTAAATGATGCAATGGGTAAACCAAATTTTTTTTTTAGGAATTAATGTTTATAGAATGATTTGGCATAATTCATTCTCAAATGAATTCCAAAATTTTGGAAATATAAATTATTATCGAAATGTGCGTCATCTCTCCTCGCTTTCCCCTAGTATTTATGAACATCCTAAATTCTGTAATCAAAGGCAGTAATGATGACACAATGTATGAATTTTTGTGCTTTGGAAATTTTTAGATAATTTCCCGTCGTTTATATTCATTGTTAGGTATCAGAAAGTGCAGTCTTACATTGTATATTTACCTACTTCAATTCTTCGTTAACTAAGTATGTTTCTTGAGCAATATTGTTGCTGAGTAATAAAGGCAGTGCATTTGATATTAATCAATAACAAAAAACTACGGTTCCTCCTCTTAAGATTTCAATGTGTATAAAGCAATTCATTCCCTGCAACTGAGAATGCAGGAAGTCAATCTATTCTGCACTGATCTTTTTCCCCTTTGCCTTATCGTCTAATTAACGGATTTTCCAGATAGTTTAATCTGCCTGAGATACAAAGCCTTGGAGGAAAGCTGGGAGCATGAACTGAAAATTTTTCATAGTCAGCACAGCCTTGCTAATCTCATTAGATGCAAGTACCGTTAAAAAAGGCAGCCTTTTCTTTCGCTATGTTTACTTAGTGAACTCAGCGGACATTTAGGCCGACTAATTACTCTGACAGATAGCAGATGGCTTAAATGAAATCTAATGTTTTCGATCATACCAATTTACTCTTTTGGAATAAAAGTGTGTTAAGAATCCACGCTGCAAAACGAAGCAAATTGAGCTCTTTTGTAAATACCATGTTGAATGCTGTTACAAGCAATTATAAATCGAAAGAAATCTGTGACAACGTGGACATGTAACAAAGTTTGCCAGCGTCGTGCTGGTCTTCCGTTCTCCGATTCGCTTTATTAGGCTTAGAATCGCAGCAATCCATAAATTTCTGTGTTCATTCCGATTATTTGAATGAAAAGTTGTAAAACAGAGTAAATAAATACATTTTTATAGCAGTTATATAGGATGAACAAATATTTTTGAACCAAAATGTGTTTAAACGCACCAGCAGCATTTTTTTGGAAGGGCTTCATTTTTTATTTATTTAAATTTTTAAGTGACGACAACAGACTTTTTCTGCAGACATTTCTGGAAGCATAAAGATAAGGATTTTTTTTTAACTCACAAGATTAGAAGTAACAAGTAAATAACAAGAGTAAATAATACGTCCTCCTACAAATATGAGCCAAGGTTTGAAAGCATTTATCAGATAGATGAAACATGTAGCAGAATGTACATGATATCACAAAACCTGTAGAAAACTGAATAAATCTTAAAGGGGAAAGGCAAGAACTCCTTCAAAAAATAACGGACCCTGATTCATAACATTTCAACATATCTTAGAGGTGTGCGTAAAATGAGATTATAAAAAGGCAAATGCTTAAAAGGAAGATAAATTAAAGAAATTTGATTTGTCAGAAGTTATTTAAAACTTTTTTTCTTATTTAGTACTTAAACAACTAGTGACTATTATTATGAAGACATATAACAAATGTTATTTTACTTCTATAATATTGTCAATTACACATTGTTAAAAAACATCAGAAGAAGACTGCTTTAAGCTGGCAAGAAATTCTGAGAAATCTAATCATAAACTCAAAAGAGAAACCATTCGAAATTACAAAGTATTAGATAAAATGATATCCTGCTTTTTTTAATATGTTTTAACTAAATAATATCAAAGATTAAAAAAAAAACGTCCGCATTCTTCATTGCGGATGAAAAGCATCGAAATAAGAAGATCGAAATGAAGTTAAAATTCCGGTGCTGGTCTGCGTTTCCTCTCTAGAAACAAACCGATACCTATTTCACAGCAGTTTCCTTTGACTGGATAAAATAGCAGATATAGGGGAAAAGTCCGAACTCAGCTTCTCAATCCGTAGTCATGCACTTCTAAGCCAACTAAATGATACTAACATTTCAATTTATTGGCAAACAAATATTATCTAAATCCATACTTCCTCTTTAAATCACATCGTAACATATTGAAAA
>JAFIDM010005346.1:22889620-22952351 GCA_023159025.1 Thereuonema tuberculata
ATAATCGATGAATTTAAAAAATTATGATTATTATAATGATTGTTAATTTTAATACAATTGTTTTATTTTACTAAGAATTGTTGAATTTGAAACAATTGTAAATATAATAATATGTTAGTAGCATTTTAAGGATAAAATGCTAAGTTTTGTTAACAACTATGCTAAGGAATTTTTTTGTAATTTGATATCACCTGACTATATATTGTAATCTTGAAGAAGGAAGATAGAAAATTCTTCCGAAAATTTGAAAATAAAATGAAGTGTAGATGAAGTTTTTTCAAAACAAATATTATTCCAATTTTTCCAAAGTAAGAAGTTTACATGTGTTAATTATAAGAATATGTTATTCAACTGAACTCTCAATGCTCTCTTTGATTAAAATATAGTATATTTCTAGAGGATAAAAATCTTTTGGTCTGATTTTAGTATTTACAAATCTCAGATAAGGAAGATGACAAAATATTGAAATTTCTTATCCTCCATTACCATAATTTCTTCCTTTATCGCAGATTCTTTCTTCATCTCTCAATGTTGCTTTTTACTTCGTCTGGAAGATTCCATTGCTCGTTATTTAAAACTCGAATGAGATATTGCTGGAGGCTTTAAGTCGAAGGGGGAATTTTACATCTATAAAAATGTTTCTGCTGAATTGGCAGAGATTTGGATAAAGTCAGTCTAAGTTTTTGCAATATTTCGATGAAACTTTTTTTTTTAAAAAAAATTATAAATAAGCAATGTGCTTTGAATGTGACAAAAGATCTTTTCAATTGCAGAAAGACAGAATTTCTAAATAATATCTCATCTAGAAAGTTTCTGAGTAATTAAAGGATATTTTTTTACTTCTCTAAATTTAAAATGGGATACTGAAATATTTGGTCTGACTAATAAAAGTTTGTCTTCAGATAATCATTTGTTCATATCGTTTTGAGGGAACTTACTCTCGAAACTCTGAAACTACTCATGCAATACTGCATTTCTGTTTTACGCTATTAAATTTATGCTAAGCAGAGTCCTTGTTTAGAAACTAAAAGTTAATAATTAATTTTGTTCAGTTGTATTAATTAGTAGAATCCACCTTTGCTGAAAATTCCTACGAAGAATTTTTTGAACCTTGTGAAAAAAATCTTATTAGTAATAAAATAAAAGGGAAAAATATATTTTACGTATCTAACTTTCCATAATTTTTATTTTTTTTTTTCAATTTTTGTTTTGTTTGTACTCATTTTAATTAAGTAATAATATTAAAGTAAAACAGTTCGTTTATAAAGAGTTAACTGCAGTTATCAACTATTGTAAAAATAGCTGATCGTTATTGATACAGTTTACAAAGATTTTGCTGTAAAGTTTATTCCAATAAAACGATAAAAAATAAAATAAAAGTCTGAAATTAAATTGAAAACGCCCCAAGCGCTTTGCGCGATTCAGTGCCGTGTCTTCAAAAGGCCGCCATACGGAGATGTCCCTACTTGTCTATGGAGAAAAGACAGTGACTTTACTTAAGAGAGGATACGGAACACGAAGACAAACCTAAATGCAAGTGAACAACATGTTTATTCAAAGAATAGTGCAACGCAACAGCAGTTTCCTGCGAAAGCGATTCTTGCGACATGGTCTTCAGGGAGTCAATGACAGTCTCGTACTTCTTAATTTGTCCCCAAAGGAATAAATCGATATGTGTTAAATCGGGCGATCTTCATGGCAATAGCGCCCTCTAGCACCGAAGGTTGTCGTCAGCGGACATATTGTTTAAAGAAGAAGAAGTTTTTTTTTTCTTTCTGCATCCTATCTCCCATTAAAATTTGTACAGAAAGTTTTGATACACCCTGTATATCTTACTTTAATACCAAGTAGATATACTTTTAATATAGCAAAGCCTTTTACTCTGATTTTTCCGAAATAATGGGCAGCTTTAAATTTTCCCATCTTTAAGCTCTAAACAAGTTGTTTACAATTCTTATCGTAACAGAAAAGATCAAAAGAATTCCTTAATGAGCGACTTAATTTGAATCAATAATCGAAACTCAGTAAGTGGGAGCCATTAGTGAATGCCTGAAATGCTTTAAAACCTCAACAAGAAATTTTCCATAGATCGAAACAGGAGGTCTTACACCACTTGGAAACAATGACAGAATAGGAATCATCCGAATATTGGTAAAGGCCATTAACGAAAAGCAAACATGATACAATTTTACTATTGCAAAAAATCCCAAATATTTAATTTTTTTCATTCTTGATCCAGCCTTGATGAAACTGGAACTTCACTCATAAAATTATCTGTAAGAAAATACATACAATTCCGATATAAATGATTTAATAAATCAATTTCTTGAGATTAAGGAAATCTTAAAGTTAAGCAATCCCATAAACACGCCATGCAGGCCCACGGGAGCGCGGCAGGTAGGGTTCCAGCATTTCGAGACCAATGGGACTACATTGAGGTCGGGAGGTCAGCCCGACATCCGCCCGCCTTAACTCCCGGGAAAGAAACCCGGTACCCATTCTACAGAGGGCTGGGTAGATCCTAGGACCCGTTTGGAGGAAAAAGAAGCGTGGAAAAATTCCCGCCCTCCGCCGAGGCCGGGAATCGAACCCGCTACCTCCGACCTGCAGCCAAGCGCCCTTACCCACTCGGGTACCGGGCCCATATTAATGAAATCTACTGACATCAAAGGTAGCTAAAGTGGTGTCGCATTTGGCTGAGACTGAAGAAGCAGTGTTCAAATTCCTGTGGAACTAAGATTTTTTTTTGTTTCCTTGGTTAGTTCTCCACCAAACGTATCCTAAGATCTACCGATTCCCATGTAAAATGGAGTCCTTTTCATTTCTGAATATATTCCAACTCAGCTCATTCGCTGACAGCGTTGTCTCTAAGGTACTGAGATAAACTTTATTTATCTTTCTGAACAAATACTTAAATTTGAGAAACATTTTAATTTGTTTGTAGAAGAAAAGCTGACCGTATGAAGTTATTTGATAGCATTGTTATTACCAATTTCAATTTGAGAAATAAGCAGTTTTGCGTCTAATAATGTTTCTGCTATTATTTCTTAATTTTAAAAATACTATTTATTTACAGTATTTTTTTTAATATTTATTTAATAACTATTATCTGAGCTCACGTTTTTCAACTTGGAAAATATTTGAGATACAAAATTTGGATCATTTCTACTCTAAATTTGTTTTTGTTCCTTCTAAAGGTATTTCAGATTTTTTTTCAAAAATACTTTTTTCAAAATGAAAGTGCGCAAGTCTTTAATTCCGTTACATAAAATTTTCAGTTTTTTTTTGCTTATTTCTTACATTAATTTTTTTTTTCTAAAAGGTTCTTAGAAATTTATGACGCATTCAATAATATTTGTTAAGTGAAAGGGAATACTTTCTAAGAGATAAAAAAAAATTAGATATAAAGATCAAGTTACGGAAAACAATTCCACACAAATCTCGTTATTTTAAATTATTTCAAGAGTACCTAACAGCTGTTGAGCAAGAAATACCATAAACAGTACAAGTAGTTGAATACTGCTCTGCACATTCACCACATTGTGGTATTAACTAGAACTTCCTGAAATAACTAAAAACATATTTTTCTTAAAATTATTCTTATAGTTCTTTGTTGTTGTTGTTTTTTCAGTCTTAAGAAGGCAAAACCGTAAACAAGAAACCCTCTGTTGACTATAAGCAATACAATTTTTTCTATTTTCTGAGAAAAATAACTAAATCGGCGTTACGTTTGTAGAGTATAAGATACTAATTAATTATATTCATTTCTAACCTCTCGCAAATTAATAAATTTTCTAAAAATATTCATGTCCCTTCTTTACGATAAAAATGCAATATTTAATTTCCAATGCTTTTCTATAGGAATTTTTGGACTTTCTCGCGCTAATTTCTCGACAAAGATCCACAAAAATTTTCGAATCTATGAAATCGTCTCCAGTCGTTAAATGGGTATACAAAATTTCAAGAAGATTCATCCAACGGGTTAAAAGATATTTGATGTTTTAACCCAAAGAAAGACTAATTTACTAATTTGATGAGCTTCACTTCTCAGAAAATAGAATGATAATTTAACATATCACTTGTAAAGTTCAAAATTTGAATTAATAATTTGTAAAGTAAAAAAAGTGCAAGTGTAGATCTATATAAATAGTATTTGTAAATGATAGTTCGTTTCAGCGGTCAATTTAATTGTTGAAAGGTAAGGTACGATTCATGCATCTTCTTTTATAATTTTCTTCTGTCTTTGGAATTTAAAACTCCGCCAATTAATTTCAGAAGAATAAATTTCGTTACCTGTAGTTATAATATTAATACTTTGTTAGCTTTATTTAATTAGGGATCTCGATCTGTTTCATTACTTGCGTAATATCTGAAATATCTTTTAAATACACTTCTAATTCAAGAACAAAATGAATCCAAAGTAGAAAATTTTATTTTATGCCTAGACTGCATTGAACCAACAATGTAGGCATTGAAAACGTTAAAAAAATTTATTTTGATAATGGAAGATCATAGGAGATCTTTATAAGCTGGTTAGACGTACTTAAAGTAACGTATTTGTTTATTAACTTTTCCTGCTGGTATTGATACTTTAACATTTTAAAAATTATAAACACTCCACAGATTCTTACCACAATTCGAAATACCGTAGATGTTTTTAAACAAAGTAATTCCCTAACTTAATAACAGTGGCCGCGTAACGATACATAACGGCAGAGTGTCGTCCTGCCATTGGGATTCCAACTCTAAAGGAATGAATGCACTGTGTTTCGACCCTATATACAATCTGGCGCTGAGATCTAATTTTATCTTAGCAACCTGCTTTTCTCTACCCTCTCTTCCACCCTCCCTCACTCTTTCAGTGCTTTTGATAATTTCATTAGTCATTCTGAAGAGAAAGCAAAGGATGATCACCTTGGATACGGCTTCCTCCGTCATCACCCGGTTTCCATGACAACACCACTGAAGACTTGGTTGTGTGGACGACATTGATGATCGGCGAAACAGGAGGCGCTACAGTAAAATTCAAAGAAATCCATGAATTAGAAAGAGGATCTGTAAGCAAATCTAAACAAGATCAAATCAGTAATCACGTTCTATTTTTATCAACTTATTAGGTGAAAATCGTGAAAATTCATAAATAAGTTTTTTAAAGCATTCATTCAAACATGTTTATTCTCCTGGGTTCATTGAAAAGTGATTTCAGCTTCACAAAAATCAGCTAAGAAGACAGAACATGTGTTTGACAATGTTACTTTTACACATTTCTCATTCTATCTATCGACACATATAAAAGAAAGAGCCTGTTGCTCGGCCCTGCTGACAGTTTCTTACCTCTGACAACGAGATAATGCTGTACTTCATCGGATCCATAAGCGTTGCTTACGTGGCAGGAGTAATTGCCTGTGTCACTGTACAGCACATTTTTAATTATCAGTGACCCATCCGATGCAAATCCAAATCTATCCTCTTCCTTCAGTACCTGATTGCTAAAAGAAAAACAAAGAAAATCCATGGCTTTATTAAAGATTTAAATAAAATAATTACATGAAATTATTTCTATTTTTAAGATTTCGCAGGCATGTTCACAAAATATG
Source organism: Thereuonema tuberculata (assembly GCA_023159025.1). Classification (NCBI taxonomy): domain Eukaryota; kingdom Metazoa; phylum Arthropoda; class Chilopoda; order Scutigeromorpha; family Scutigeridae; genus Thereuonema; species Thereuonema tuberculata. Next base: position 22,895,218 of record JAFIDM010005346.1, read on the forward strand.
AAATAATTGAAATTAAAAGAAAAATCAAAAAATTTAAGAATGACAATAAATGAAAATTTGCCTTTTTTAAAGTAAGGAAATCTTATATTATTAATACAATACATTACTAAAAACAATTGTGTTTACTAAAACAGTAGACACACACTGTAGCATTTTTACTTCAATGATCAAACATTCGCCCGTTTGGTTTTCTTGTTGTCGATTCATCAAATCATCTCCAGTTTTTTAATGAATAATAATTCCATCATAAATTGATTATTCTCTTTTCTTTAAGACTTTAACATGTTGCCATTTACATAAAACATTTAATATCTGTTAAACTTTCAGTTATGAATAATTAATTGCTTTTATTTTTCCAAAATCTGACTAGTGTTGTGAAACTATTGAGTAATTAGTTGATCATTCAAATGTATACAATTAGAAAACAGAAACGCATAAAACTAAATAAAAATTTACTGCGATGTTTTTGAAACTGGTACTGGGAATTGGAGACAATACTGTTTCGAGTTGCATAACTCTCATCAGTCGGACTCTCCCTGCATGTCCAGTGTTTAGTTATGTGCGTTTCTGCTTTCTTATTGTGTGTATTATCTCTTCAAGCACGTTAATTTGATTACTATGTTTATTAGAAATATTTTACGTTTATATTACAATCCTTACAATTTCTATACTAGTCAAAATATAGTCTAATATAGGATTGGTAAGTATAGGATTGTATTTTGGTTTTGTGTCCTTAATTTTAACAGTCAAAATTAAATTAATAGGATAATTATTACATTTTAAAATTATAATGACTTTTTTATTGATCTATGTTTAATTAACTTTTATGAGAAGAGAGAAAATTATTATGAGAAGATTAGGAAAATATGGAAGTAAACGATATTTAAAAAAAAAATACAGAAGTTTGAAGAATGAATTTGTTTCTTGTTAAAAGAATGAAAAGAACAAAAGAGAATAAATAAGAAGAAAAGGAAATATATCTTCATCTTCTATTGTAGTTTTAATATCCACAGCGTTGATTTTAATAAAATTTGAATTTAGTTGACTTAAATGATTACATTTAAAATATTAAATTATTTCTTATTTTAAATAATTTATTAACATTTTTTTTTAATTTCGTCATTTTTGAATAAATGATCATTTGTAGATAGGCTCTTCATATTCGTAAGATTGGGTTTAGAATAAGATATTTTTCTTTTAAGTCTGTCTCACGATCTTATTTTGAAATAAAGAAATGCAAAACATTACGGAAACTTTTGCGAGCTTCTTATTTTAATTAAATAAGGAACTGAACAACCAAATTAACTGTTAAATAATCAAACTGATCAACTTTGACTACATTGCCAATATATCTAATATTCTGGTGTTAGATTTCGAGTTCAATATCGCCAATATATTTGAGAAATTTATGATGTAGAATGTTTTATAGCCTTAATTTTTAATTGGTAATTATCATAATAAAAATGAAGTTTGAAATAGTGTATTGACTGAACATACGACATTAAGAATTATCTTTGGAAACATTACGGGTGGGCCGATACTACGATAATCGCAACCATGTTTTAAGTTGGTCCGTATATAAGGGAATAATATAATGAAAAGTAGTCGAATTCTTTTAGCATGATGGTCTCTCATATATCAAATTTTGTTGTTGTTGTTGTTGTTGTTGTTTTGTTTGGGGGTGGGGGTAGGCTTTGTTTGAGAGATTACTGAGAAAAGATGAAAGCGAAATGTAGTATCTTATGCAAGATCTGAACAAGAATCTTAACATTTTTATTATAAATAAAATCGGTCTAGCAGTTTTGCCGTGAGTATAGATACATACAGTCGAAAACAAGACAAAAAATTTGAAAGTTGAATAGTACATTGAAAAGTAAATTTGCAGTAAGAAATTACAATCTTGTTTATTAAAATCCTTTAGAATTAGTAACCTGGAAAGAGGAAAAAAAAACCCAACTAAGTGAAACAAAATGTAACAAGATTTTGGTAAATGTGAAGGACCAGTAGTAATGTGGTGTATTACTGTCAACAATGGCATATTTTAACTTCCTGCGCTTTTTTTTTCTGTAGCTCATCTTAAACTCACGGATTAAGACAATGAAGTTCAAATGCTCTCTAAAACGACTGGCAAAATCTAGACTGCAACGCAGCTGAGCCGAAGAGATTGTCCGTTTCAGAGACGAGATACCCACGCGAACCACGCATCTCGGACTGCGGATCGTTAAGGAAGATTTTAATGACCATTTAAAACCTCGTCTTAGCTGTTCGCGAGTCCTCGCTAGAACGAAAAAAAATAAACGCAACACAATGTGGCATTACCATGTCCGCCTTGCGAACACTATTCATTGTAATGGGCACCCATTCCCTTGCTTTAGTTTCAAATGTAGCGAGCAGAACCAGTAAAGAAAAAAACAACGGAAGCAGAAATTGGACGCCTAATGGGAAAAAAACCTCCCACACAGAATATGAAGGGAAAAGCAATATTACCATTTCCCTTTATTTTCTAGAAAAGAAGAACTTTTTTTTTATTTAGCAATTGCTATGAAATACCTTCTATATAATGAAAATGTTTCTGTTCTCGAAGCTTCTGAAGACACCGAAGCGTTTTCAATTGTTGACCAATAATACTGAAATGTCATGATATATTCCAGAAGACACTGCCATTCGAAAGACATATTTGAAAGCCAATAATTCCCGACTTCGAAAATAAGGGACTTCTAAAAATAGATTCCGAGCAATACATAGTTGGTCTGCCAAATTTCGATAAGGCTTACGCGAAATATAAATGATATAAAAGGTTGTTTGAGAGAACTATCATTTAGAAAAATAATTATTCATTTATTTATGTTGGCGGGTTTTTTGCAAGTATCTTCTTACCTACTAGCCGAAGTTTACAAACATCAAATTGAATATTCCAACTTAATCTTCTGTTAAAGTCTCAGCTTTATAGGATAAATGGTTTCTAATTCTTCAAAATCACAGACTAATAGTAAAGAATGGCTGTCTTTAATTTATCAATTATCAGGATACTACCAGCAAAGCCTGTCGGACAACAGGCATAAAAAAAATCTGAAAAATCATTTTATTATCAACTATCAAATATAAAGTAAATGTAATCTAAATACTGCACTAACTTGTGAATGAAGCTTCTACGGCAAACATGGTTTTGAGTTTAGAATTCAGCGTAAATAACTGTATGCCAAATTTCATTAAAATGGATGCGGTGGTAACAAATTATTTGGTTTTGAACGTATGTTTTGTTAGAATTTCAGTTGTCGAGGGCAGTTCCCAAGAATAAAATTTCATGGAAACAACATGGAATGACACACTGAACTAGTATTTTCATCCAATTTGAGTACCCTTGATTCAATGGTATCATTGAGAACCGTTAGATCTATCTTAATAGCTTAATTATTTGAGTTTCAGACAGCTTATTGTGCTTTAATTCTCTGACAATTTGTAGATTTTTTAATTATCTTTCTTCAAGTAATTTAATAATAATGCGTTGTTCCATTAGAATGTTAAATAATATAGATGTCATATTGTTTCACATTAATGATTGTAGCAACCAAACTCACCTTTGTATAATCTAAATACTGCGCTAACTTGTGAACGAAGCTTCTACGGCAAAAATGGTTTTGAGTTTCAAAATCAGCGTAAAAAACTGAGTAAGTATGTCAAATTTCATTAAAATCGGTGCAATGGTAACAAAATTATATCGAGTTACGGACAGACAGGCAGACAGACATACGAACTTAGCCAATTTTTTTAAGCTGATGTACCAAAACCAATAGGATTTTACAATAGCAGTTTACAGTTACCTGTAAAATTTGAACTTGTATGTATAGTTTTTCTTTTGTGATGATGGCATGGATATGTTAACTTAAAAAATTAATTTTTAAAACTTTTATTGTCTCCGAGTCAGATCATTATGAACATATATCAAACTTTGCTCACTGTGCAAGATTTTGGTAGACAGCTACGATACCTTATAAAAAGATTTATTTTAATTTAAAATAATTAAAAACAATTTTTCATTTACAAATAAGAAGCAGTCGTTTGGAGGATACATAAAAATTGGAAAGAAAGCTCATCTTAAAAATCAAACCGAAGAGAAGAAAAATACCGTTCATTTATCGTGGGATCTAAGTATAAATGACAATGTATTTGAGAATTTTTTTCGGCACATATCTTATATTAAAATAATTCTTCCTTATAAGAACTTGATATTTTTGCTAAAGTTTCAACTGTATAAAACAAATATTTCCTAGCAGCAAATAACTTCTCAATACTAAATGATATTTACTCCATTGAAATACTTATACATGCAATCTTTTGAAGTCATGTAATTTTTTTATGAAACCAACTATCTTTAAAAACGAAAACAAATATGGAAGTAAGAAAAAACTAAAAATTGGTTAAAAAATACAGTAACGTATTATACAGATATCGTGAAATTGATATATAATTGATATATAAGATAGAGCCATGTTGTGATGAACGTGAATGAATAGTTTATCAATTTCAAGACCTTTATTTCTATTAATACATTTTAATTTTGAATACAAATTGCTTCAATAAATTTTCTTTTTCTGCCGTCGTTTTCTAATTATAAAGTTTTAACATCATTCAGAGGTTTTGCATTTTTGAGACGTAATGTCCCACTATTCCGATATCTCAATCTCCTCTTTTCAGATGTCCTTTATGTTCGTATAAAAGGTTTCGAACATATCTGGAGATTTATCCAATATATGATCCCACTTTACAACAAAAGATTGTTAAATAATAACTTATGATAATGTCTTTTATTTATCACAAAATAATAAACTCTAATAATAATAAAGATATGAATTAACTTGATGATGTTTATATAAGGAACTATCTTTGTAACCAATTGTTTAGAGTTTATTCTTGCTTCAATATTTATTTTTGTTTTAAAGATATATGGCTATGGAAATAAGGTACGTAATACTTCGAAATACTGTCTGTTTAAGAATTTCATAGTAAATATTGTAAAGCAAAGATATTTTTTTTATTTATCATGCTAGAAAACGGATAGACAGACGCACTGACATGAGTATTTCAATTTAAAATTTCATTCAAGCTCTGATCATGTCTTTTTCTCTCAAAACATATTACATAGGGTTAAATGGCTTAAATGGAGGTAATGGCTGTTGTTACAATCATGCGGATATAAAAGACATGCTTCAATATAGACTGTGATTTTTAACATCCTGAAGTTTATGAATAATCTTTTTTTTCTTCGATTTAAGCTAGATTCTTCCATCTAAAATATCGTTTATTTTCTGGATGCTGTCCCATTTATATCTTTCGTGAACTTCGCAATCTCGTTACAAAAATACTTTTACAAGAATCTCTGCCATCTCTGCTATTTTTTATATTACACATAAATGGCAAACGTACTTTCTTATCAGTAGTGTGGATGCTTTATCCAGCTGCTGATACACCAGGCCAACGCCAAAAATATATGGTAAATTACAGAAAAAGTAATCATCGATACATAGTTAAATTATTATTAGTCTTTCTTTTCTCTTTTGATTAGCTCAAAAAATCTGTAGTTTCCTCTGTAGTTTAACTTTCATTACATAGATGATTAGTTTCTAGAAATGCTTCTTTGTCACAATATGGGCTATTGGGGAAACTTAAATTATTGATGGATGTTTTGTTATTACTTTATTTAATTGGTTACTGAATACACAGCGTTACCAGTGTTGTCAGGGGATAAAGTACATGACATTGGCTTGAAAAGTAACTATTTTGAGATGTTTGGTCTGTTTAATCAGCTATCTGTTGGAAATTTGCTTCTTGCCTCTTGTTTAGTTCTCATGTTCAGTTTCCGGAACTGATGAAAATCGAATAGCTTGCTTCCGGCAGACCAAACTCTCATCCACCGTCAAATGCCGTAGCAGAGGATAGTAGCATTGCAATTCCTTAAGTCCAATTTTGGCCTTTACTGATTTCGTTTATATATATGCAGACGATTCATGTCTTTCGTTCAGTTGCTAAAGTCTGAATCATTTTCATAGTGTTATATGCTTTCTATCCCGTTTATCTACATTTCTTGAATATATTTCAATAATTCCAATCAACGAATTTCAATAAAATATATATATTTAAAAACAGAATTATACAAAGAATCACTCATCTTTTAATTCCTTATTGCAAACTTCAATACATACTTATTTCTTTTAGTTTTCCATGGCACAAATATTAGCTTTCTAAGCCTATAACAAAAAGTTTCAAACTTGTCAAAAAAAAACATTTTTAAAGTACGTAGGAATCAAAACTAACTTCTACTTTATGAGGTAGTTTGAGTTTTGAAAAATTCTTTTGACAAAGTTCGAAAATATGACTTCAGCTCTTTTTGCCCAGAAGCAAACAGATTAGTTTATGGGTTCGTCTAGATATCAGACAAACATAGAAGATGAAGTTCAAGTGTTTCCCACAAGATGTCGCCGGATCACGGAACACTGAATTCGAAAGAACAGGAAAAATCGATAGACTCAAAAACGAAGCCTTCTCGTTACTAACCGAAAAATTTCATCAATTTATGAAACTGACAGATATAAAAACGTAATACATTTTTCTTCTATTTCATATATAACGACGAAATTAATATATTACTGTCATGAATCATCTTGCTTAATATATGAAAAACTACCAAAGAAAAATGAAAATAAACACTAAAATATGTAGAAAAGCAGGTATCTATTTGGAGGTATCTATTTAATACTTGATTAGCAATCAAATCCGTTTTATTTCCATTATATGTTGTTAATCTTTTTTGACTCTAGTTTTATTATTAACGTACGCTTTTTTTTTTTACTGCATAATAATGTTGAAGATTTATATTCCTAAATTTCATTCACGATTCGCGGACCCTCTGAATTTCAAAAACATTTAATAAACAGTCAATTCTAATAAGGTTTTCTAGGAATTAAAAAGTGATGGCAATAATATAAAATTTAATTGATCTAATGTGGTCAAGAAAATCCGCAGTTTACCATTAAATACTAAATATAATGCTGTTTGAACTCTAATGAAAATGTAATGTGATCAATAAATTTGGCTTTATCTACTGTTTTTCTTATCTGATACCTAATCATACTTCTACTATACATTGTAGTTAAAAATAATAATTCCGATGAAATTTTGTCAATTGCAAATTGTCATATAAAGAGAAGATAACTGACTTTGAGGCCTTGGAATATAACTAATTGTTTAATAATTAAGTAAAAAGTTATAAAAATAAAAATATGGTTACGTATCATTTACGTACTAGTTTTCAATAGAACCTTAATCTATTTTATGTTAGGCCATGAGCTCAGTAACTTGAACAGAGAAAGCAAAAACTCTATTGTACCGACCAGAGAAAATAATTACGATAGCCAGCCGAAAGGAGGCGCAGAAAAACATAGGAAAGAAAGGAAATATCCATGACAGCCAAGGAATAGAACCCAGAATTCAGATATACAGTATTAGGAAAGTCAGTGGATAACCACTTAAAACCCTTATGACTTAACGGCTTGTATCACAATTTAACCATTCTAAAAATGTAAAGATAATATTGTTTTTGTATTATTCTTTTCGCAATAACTCCTATTTTGGTCAAGTTCTAACTAAGCTATATTAATACATTTACAGTCGAAAAACATAGTAATCTATAGTCGATCTCCCAAATATAATTAAGAGCCTTAACTTAAAAAAATTCCTGTAAAATCTCAAACTAAAATGATAATTAAAATTATTTGAATAATTTCGGATGTTTTTAAGACAATATTTCAATTACAATAGAATAGCAAACTTGATCAATGTTAAACTTTGATCTTTATGTCTATCTTCAATCTTTTATTGGTCAAAAACTTCATAAAAGTCAGTCTTCTTAAGTCTTCGTAAATGCAATCAGTATTTTTGTACTGTACTGCTCTATTTCTACAATGAATGGCCTTCTAATGCAATAAAGTTAACACTAAATAAACCTTACTTAATCATTTACTTAATTAATGAATTTCTGCGCCAAACAGCTGCTACTTTCTCAAGGAAAGCCATGTAAATGTCACATTAGAGATGATTTAAATCATTTCAAAGAAAGTTAATTATACCATCGATATTACAATACTGTTAGTCATAATTTTAAACCATTTTAAACAGGAGCATCTGTTAATAACTGTTAAAACCAAAAAGAATCAATCTTTACTTATATATTAAAAACAGTATCTCATGTAAAATAAAGATAGCTCTGTCTTGATAATTGTTTAACAGTAATTTCAGCTTCTGTATTATATCTTGTGAGTTGAATATTTTCATTTGGTAATGCTTGTCAAACAGTTCATTAGCAGTCTCGATTTAAATCTAGATTACTTCCATATGTCTTTCCTATATATTCTATGAAGCCTAACGCGGGATATTTAGGGTATTCATTGTTATACGGTAAGGTTGACTGCTTTCCACATAGGTACATTTTCTAGTGAATACTGCATCTGAAGATAAAGTTGTGGGCACATAAGACACTAGAACATTATCGAGCTCTCGCGTCTACTTCAATGAACAAATAAATCTCAATACTTTGTATCTTTACAATAGAATCTTTTAATTATCTCAGAGACAACGTTAGGAGTGTTGTTATGTTTGTTAATGGATATCCGCATTTCTGTAAATAGACTTCAACATTTTCTTTACATAGGAGATATTTTTATCCATTAGTTCTTCGGAGTGGAACTGATGTGAGCTCAGTACACTTAAGAGTCGCACTAATCTTCGTATCCTGTTCCTCAGCGGTTTCAATACTGTTTTTCTTGAACATCAGGCATGATCTGGTGTATAGCTGGTATTGAATGGGCTTAATCTTCCTTCTTCAATGTTGACAGTGTCATCTCTTATGACAATGTTTGAAGGATATTCTATCACTTATTTTTGCGCAATGCTACCTAATCAGTTATTTTATAAGTAGGTTGTGTTAGTACAACTAGTCTACTGTTAGTACTTCTTTTCTAGCCACAGTGCTATCAGTGTATACAGACAGTCGTAAGGTCGTCATTTTTCCATCCTGCCGGACACCAATATCTATCATTGAAGCTTTATAATTCAGGAAAAATAAAGTTCATCCTCCATCGCCAAGTAATCGATTTAAAAAATTCATTTATCCAAACTCTGCCCTGCAGATAAGCAATAAGGGCTCCCAATCTTACAACCATGTTACACTTGAGATTGGATTAGGAATCTATTTGCAGCTAATTGTTAGCATATTGAATTTTAGTAAATTGTTTCGCAGCGACATTATGAATACTATTGAAAGCAATTTGGTATTTTGTTACTGTATTATTGTCGGATACATTTATTCTACCAAAATATCACATAGGAGTACGGTAGAAATTGAGACACTATTTTGGGGGGAAGGGGAGGAGCTTTGAAAGGCTCCCTCAAGTTTGGATGAACTTACGATATCATTAATCAACTTGTGGATTTCCGTTTGTCTATGAAACGAAAGGAAAAAACTGCCAAATCAAAGAGAGGTAAATGAAAATTAATTTTTAGCAGTTTTAAAATATGTATTTATATTGCTACAATTTAAGTCCGTAGTACTAATTACAAGAAGCATTACAGAAAATGAATTGCAAATTCATTCCTATATATTCCGACAATTTATAGAAAGAAATCTTATCAATATTTTAGTTTGCTTTAAATATATAAACCGAAATTTAAATAAGCAATTTCTGTCGAAAGATGGGTTTTAACAGAACGTGCTCAATTGCTGGTATTCCCCACAGTTCATTGAATCATTCAAACACAATAGGTTGTTGTGTTAATTAGCTGTCCTCCTTTGAAATGCTTGCTGTAACTAACTAATTAAAACTAATTTAATATCCAGTGGAAGGTTCACTCATTAGAATGGCTTGATGTTGAAAGAATCGACTTAAGGTGTTTCGAAACGTGTATAAATTACCAATGCTACAATGCAAGAATCGTCAAATGTTGTCTAGGAAATTTACTACGAAATGAAGAACTTCCGTTAAGCTCAGAATCTGTGAAATGTAATTCTCTTTGTAGTTGAGAATTTTTATCATGCTTCAATGTCTTTTGTGTAAACTCTTCCGGTGCTATTTACTGTATTTGTCTAAGATGTTTGTCGAAAAATCTAATTCTCCCTTTTCTTTGGGAAATCTTCAACTCTGATTTATATTTCCCAGGGGAAGGTCGATAAAAATGTTAAAATTAATTCACTCGAAAAATACTAATTGCTTTTTTTGGACAATTATTTACCTTTACATAATTAGATGCGTCCTAATTGAAGTTTTTTGTCCTAATTAGAAATTCGGATTTACTTTAAGTTAACAACTATTTTTCTTTTCATGAACAAGTATTTGCAAATGATTATCTTTGACGGGCAGTTTTCCATTAGACTCCCATTATTTTATAAAAATCTTTAACCTAAATGAATGTTGTAAGTAAGCAAAAATGTAAGTTTGCTAAGATCAGCAACGGGTTTTTCATTCAGAAAAGCTTTTGAAGATAAAATTTTGCTCATAGGTATTTTAAATGGTAGAAATGTTACATGTTTTACCTGAAGAGATAGTTATAGATAAATCAAACTCACAGAAGAATGGAAGAATGAGATGAAAATGAAACATACTAAGATCCTAAAACATTAAGCCAGAAATGCACGAAATAAAATCCAAAAAATTCGCCTTTGAGGTATCATCGGTGGGAGCCTGAGAATCCCTCCGTTTCATCCACTTTATGGCTTCATCATCCAGACAAACCCCCTCGATAAAAAAGGTCAGATCGCGAAATTCACGCCCCCGTCAGGGAACCCTACAAAATAAAACCACAAACAAAAAAATCGAAATAAAAGAAAAAGCTTCAATTGCTGACCTTACGAATTCGTCAGGCACAACAGAAGAAAGGAAAGATTTAGGCAAAATCATGTTAAATGAAATAAAATTAAAGTGCCCGAAATAATCATAAAACATTAAGCCAGCAACGCACAAAACAAAATATAAAGATAATCGAGAGGTTTGTCTAGCTGATGAGTCCATAAAGAGGACGAAACGGCCGTCTGAGACTCCCTCCGATGATAGCTCAGGGGCGAAATCTTCTGATTTTTCTTTTGTGTTTTGCTGACTTACTGTTTTATGATTATTTGGGGCATATTAATTTAATTTCATACTAAGATTGCTTTCAGATTTATTGGCTACCTGTAATCACGTTGTTACGACATATACTTTTCTTTGTAAAATAAAATTAGGGAAACTGTAAAAAATCATAAATAACTCTTAATTCAAATGAATAATTAAAATGTGACTGAAAATTCAAACTGGGAACTTTCTCAATAAATTCTTCAAAAAAATTATTTTTCTGTTTCAAATTAGTTGGAAAGTACACGTCCGATATAGCGTTTTATTTGTCGAAAACCACTTCACCCTGATCATCACTTGTGTTCTAATATTATCGAAATAAAAGTATTGTAAAAAGACGATGAGATCTTTAGCTACAGAAAGCATGAAGGGCATGGCTCTACAGAAATCAGCTATGGAAGAGTTCGCTCCAAATAAAATGATTCACTCTCTTGCACTGTTGTCATGGAAATGAAAGGAAACCAAATTCGTCTTCCAGGTATTTCATTTCTTCTAGAATCCATCAAGAAAGCATTTTCATTTTCTTTCATCATTTTCTAAACATAGAAATAGATGAATAGCTGTTTATGCTTTAAGCGCTTCTATGGCCATTATTTACTTGAAAAACTAACAAGAGAAATTTTCTTTCAATACCAGTGAAGAAATTTAAGTATAAACATTATGGGGTCTATCTTTTCATGAAGTTAAATTTTAATTAAAATTAAGAGAAAAATTAATATCAAGCCCAGGAACATTTTACGTGCGCTGAACCGAACTTATGTGTTCAAAAATAAAGCCTGCACACCTGCTCACTGACAAAAAATTTAATTAATAAAAATAAAAATATAAAATTTACACAGCCATAGTTTCAGTTCCACATGAAGAACTATTCTCAAGTGAAAATAGTTCCTCATGTGGAACTGAAACCATGGTCGTGTACATTTTATACTTTTATTTTTATTAATTAAATTTTTTGTCAGTAAGCAGGTGTGGAGGCTTTATTTTTGAGCACATAAGAAAAATTAATATTTTGCTAATAGCAACATATCACTTTTGATATTATATTATTACGCTTTAAATCAATTATATTACGTATTTATGTTATTTTTCGTTGCATTTCTGTCAACACCGCAATATAATATTTTTCGACTGTATTTGATTGCAATATACTAGACTATAACCTATAATGATAGTTCGGCAGCATGATAAATTGGAAAGAAAAAAAGAATAGTTAACGATTACAATATCAATGTGTAGTTTATCTAAATAAGGAAGAATTTAAGGTTTTGTTGTTTATAAAACTTTTCATTCAATGATAAACAGTTGTTTTCCAAATTATGAAGTTAATGTTTAATCAATCTAAAATAAAATTACCGAATCCTCAAGTTGTACACCGAAACATCATAAAATGAATTACTATTCTTCTTCACAAAATATTAAATTCCTAATTTGAATTCAACAAAACAACTTAAAATTCGATAAAAAATGGCATCGATAAAATGTTATTAAGTTTACTTCGTTCTATTTGTATAGAGAACGATACATCTTTGAAATAACTTTCAAATTTAATGAATGCCAATAGCTGACATTCACTTTATTTCAATTATACTGACTTCATTCTATAATTCCTGTCTTGTAATTCATCATTTCAGAATATTACTTACAATTTATCCATATGACTATCATAAAATGTTACAGTCTGAGAAAAATCCTTCATTTGGCAACACATTTGGAAAGTTGCTTTGTTATTCCACAATACGCCTGCAGTGTATGTTGTTTTTTGCTTTAGAAAACAGTAATTATATCTACCTGTAAATATTACAGAAAACGTGAATAGAGGTCGTTGAAACTAGGCTGAAACTGTTTTTCTGAGGGTCTGTCGTAAGAATTCAATTACTGAGAAACAACAAACCACTCTTCATATGTCCCGTATACTTGATGTACGTTGTTTCTATTCATTTAGCAACGCCAGCTACCGATCGACAACTATATTTGTGACTGTAATTATTGAAGTGTTTGTAGAAATGTTCTTGAAAAATTAAAAATATACATTTCTGAAATTAATTTGTTGAAAATTCTATGTTTTCGTTTCTTGTTGTTTTTGTTATATTCAGGCAACCTAAATGCAAATTAGACATCGACGTTTGAAGGTGAGAAATTCGTCTTTCATCCTAAACAAATCATTACTTATTACCGACTCATTTGACTTAGGGCTGGGTGGATTCTGTGATCCGTCTGGAAAAGAGACAAGCAGACAAAAACTCCCGACCTCTAACTGGGATTGAACCCAGCTATCCAGCCTTAGATAAGTCGCAATTTGAAGAGAAATAATAACTTATAAAAGTCTTATTCAAAGCCTACTAAGAAGTTACTTGATATTACTAATTTAATTTTATATCCTTGAACTTACAAAAAATATTGTATGTCAAAATTCAGATAACGAATGTACTTGAACAGTGATGAAATTCTTATCTAAAGAAATCTTTACAAAATAAGCAAATTTTCCATTAAGGATCAATTATAAAAAAAAAAAAAGTGTTAAAAAGTAATAATGAAATTCCCGATAATTCGAAGATTTTAAATTAACATTATATAATGTAAAAAAGTTTAACGTGTCGGAATAATCTATTGATAAAGTCTACTTAATCGACACAATTCAATTCTAAAATAGAAAGATAATATAAAAAACTGCATGCCGTTTCAAAACCTCATCTGTATGGTTTTTTTTCTCAAATGCTCAAATAATTAAAAGATTAAAAAATTAAAAACAAGACCCCCTATAACCCCTACAATGTAAGGTACAACCTTAATTAGTTGATCGTCAAAGTGAGCATAAAAGTGAATTTCGGAAGTTCCAAGATTTGATAAACCCCTGGTGTCAATTTTATGAAAGTAACTTAAAGCGCTTCAGCTCTTGTGTTATCGGATTTTTTTTTTATTATATATTATTACATCACATCCCATTAACACATTACAAGTTGATAGTTCTTGATTATAACATTTAGTCTTTCTAATCATGGCCGACTCATAAAATTTCCTCATGTATTCGTTTTTATGTCTTGCCATGATAACTAGATCTTTATTGTTAAGACTGTGTCCATTTTGATTACAGTGATTAGCCGTATGATATAGTTTATTTTTAGTTTTTACTGCGTTTATATGCTCCTTTATACGGGTATCCAACTTCCGTTTCGTTTGACCCACATGATTGGGGGTCTTGTTTTTAAATTTTTGATCTGTTAATTATTTGAGCATTTGAGAAAAAAACCATACAGATGAGGTTTTGAAACGTCATGCAGTTTTTTATATTATTTATTCTATTTTAGAATTGAATTGTGTCGATTAAGTAGACTTTATCAATAACATTATATAAATTTGGATAATTGTAATCATTTCAATGTACTCGTACGTTATTCTAATGTACAAGTTATAACTTACAAATATTTTCATTTATGAATGTGAAAATACTACAACTTCTAATTCCTAGAATTCAATTCACTGTTATTTATTTATTTATTTATTTATTAATTCATTTATTTATTATTTCCAGTTCAAATTAAATTCCTTTGATACCCAATTTCCATTACATCAAGCGGTCTACTTCAAAGGTTTTCTTAATGATGCCATTAAACTACCAGATAAAAGTAATCTCCACTCTACCTCTGCATTTAAATGCACTAACATTTTCCTATGTTAATGCATTTTAAAACACGATCCACAATTTGCTTTGTATTCCCCAGTGGAGTAAACAACTTGTAGTTCAAGGTTACTACAGATGGTGGCAGCACTAACCGGGTTACATTCTAAAAATCAATAGTAACAACTCCCGCAGTGGCGAATTTCTCAAAACTAGAACATTACAGTCGATAGAAGAAAATTTACCAGAATATCGAATTTCTGTGCTTTGTTTTAAAACAACTGTATTTTCATGGAATTTGTAGGGAAAAAATATAATGTAAAAGCAAAATGCTTTTATTGAATATTTCATTAAAGAACTAAATCTAGTTCATCAATTTGTTTCTTTATTTGAAAGTTCAAGCTTTATTTGAAAGTTCAAGTCTTTTTGCTAATAACAATAATAAAAATTTTAAAATAAATATTCAAAAGAAAGGGAAATTAGGAGAATTTTAAGAGAGATGTGTAGAATTGCCCAACTATATCCTTGTTAAAAAATTTAAAGATGTGAAATTATTGAGAAAATTTAAAATTTATAGAGAATAAATAACAGAGGAACATCTTCATTCATAGGGACGTAATTACATTCCTAATTTCGTAATTAACATGTAAATAAAACTGTAACGAAATCAATCATCTTGGTAAGTTACAGTACTGGCTTAGAAATAATGAATCCTTTTGATTTAAACCATTAATGTCTAACTTAACCATTACTAAAACAAAATATAATTGGCGTGGAAATGTGGATGATAAATCCAAAAAAAATCTTCAAGATAGTGAAAGTCCTAATTATAAATTTTGAATTTTTCAATAAGTAATATTCGCTTGTTTTTACAGCTTTATTGTAAAGAGATTCATGTATAGGTGATTTTTGGCGCTTATTAGCATCCAAATTGATATACTAATTCTGTTTCATTAACAAATCAATCCTATATATTTTACCAGTTAATTACAAGGTTACACATACAATGATAAAATTAAAAAAAAAATTCAATATTTAATGTTCGCGATCTGTTTTATAGTAATTTTATTAAAGATTTTTATTTTAAAATGTTTTAAATTTGTTCTTAACTTGAAAACATTACTTTTGTATGTAATGCTGCAATGCCGATATCAGAAAGCTCTACGAACTAACATTTACAATACTATGAAAATCAAAGTAACAATTAGATCTATTCCTGTTCCAAATCCATTCTATTTGGAACAAAACAACATTTGATTTACTGTTCCTTTCTTTTTGATTTGGATTAATCCACAGATTAATTTATGTTGTTTAATTATGGATATGAGACGAGAACACCTGTTCTAATACGTCGATAACGGCGATGACAGATCGATTAAGGTAATCTGTCATCATTACGATGCACCATTCAGTCAAACCTATCAACACTAACCTCACAAAGCTTAATTTATATCAGACATTGGATGGATATGACTCCAACCACTTCCATATGAAAACTGAATGAAACAGGACTTATTTCTCTTAGAATTTCATTTAAAGAAAGCGAAAATTAGTAATGGGTTTGATGGACAAACTTCAAAACGAAATATAAAAGCAACGAAAATACAATATGAATTATGAACTAAAGCGATTTTGTGCTGGCTTTCTCCCGAGTTTTGTTTAGTTTTTATTATGCAAGCCGTGATGCAGTGAACCTAAAAGCGAATTTGACGAGTTGAGCACCAGATGGAGCTCAAATTGAACGAAAGTGGCGGCCTCAGTCGACAGAGAGATGAACTAATCAAGCCCAAATAAAGAGTTGTTTAAAATATAATTCAAAATAAACACAAACATACAGTTATTTAATTTAGCTGAGAAATAAATATAATCTATAAGTCTTCTATTTTTTTTAAACTTCCGTCGTTTAATATCGCAATCGTTTATAAAAAATTATTGCAAACTTGTTTTTCAAGTTTTAGTTTTAGGCTATATCTTCTTTTAGCAATATCTTCTCAATTCGTGAAATTCTATTCCAAAATATATGAAATTTTAAAATAAATTTATTGGGAATTTCGTGACATGAAAACTTATAAAATAATATTTCTTCATATAAAAGCAACGCACTTACATTTAAAAATAAGTTAAAAGTTTCGTTAGTCCTTATATGGATCTTGTCGATTAGTGAGAATTAACAACCAACATGCACCATAAAAAAATAAAAAAAGGAGGGAATTAATAAGGGGCAATAATATCCAATCAAAATTGGATTTTTTATTCTAATAAGGCATCTATGGATCTCCTTGTAAGACTTATATCTGAGTATGTAAAATGATTTTATAAACTTTCTTCGGTAATTATCAGGTTGTTTGGCCACAATTTTGGCATTGTCCAAATTCAGATTATATTGCTTAGTAATGACATGTTCAGCTGTATTGTAATTAAAATTATGTTTATTTACTGTAAATTTATGCTCGTTCAGACTTATAATTAATGTTCTGCGCGTTTTTCCTAGATAAATGCATGAATTGTTCTGGCAAGATATCATGTAAACACTGTTGTTCTTACAATGAGTGTCAAAACTTTGATTGTCTACTGATTTTATTTGAAGAAAAAATAACAAATATAACCTCAACTATGCTGTTCTTTTAATATTTATTACAATCAAACATATATTCCGATTTTCCTTCCCTATTTTGTTTCTAGAACAAATCTATTTCATTAAAAAAAATATTTAAAAAAATACCTGCTAAAGAAAATGAAAAATAAATCTGCTTTGATTTGTAGCGATTACAGACTAAGTGAGAAAAAGAAAGACAGAGCTTTTATCATTTTGAAATAAAGCTAGATACTAAATTTAAGTAGGTAAAACTTCATAAAGGAATTTAAAAAGAGTGAAATTTGAATTAAGTTAGGGTTATTTTGATGGTTTGATGATATCATATATGAATTTCGAACGCTAAGATTGGAAACATGTTAACAGTAATCGGAAGACTGAAAAGAAAACGATATCTGAGAAACAAATTAGATTCTTTTTCATGTACTGTAGATGGCTATGAAATTCGGTAATTAACACATCCAAAAATTTACTAAATTTGTAATTTTCTTCCAAAGGGACTAAAATGCTAGTATGGATACATATTCTTTGTGTTGACATTGGCTGACTGCATATTCCTGTTTCAATATAGCAATGTCGGGATTAAGACTAATTTTCTTAATTAATCCTACAATTGTTTCCTATTTTCTAATAGTAAACTAAAATAAAACCATACCTCAGCCTCCATTCCCTGGTGGGTGTAGGGATTCCTACTGCTTTACAGGGTAGGCGAGCATCTACCTTATGTGGAGTTGCGAATGTGTTGGCGAAGGAGGCAATCCTTGCTGGTACTGCAACAATAAAATACTACATTAAAATCTATGTATCAGAACCATTAAATTTCATAAAACTTAATTATAATGAAAATTAAGTATGTCCTTGAAACCACATTTATCTGAAGAATAACTTACCAAAATAATCCATAGAATTGTCAAAACATAAGCAATTTAATATAAACAACAGGTAGCTCTTATTATGTTTCGGATGTTTTTACATACATTCTCAAAGATATGAAGAACTAAACATTTAAAATATCACTACGATAAACAATAAAACAATATTATGCTCCTTAGATATTATGTTAATGTTGTATTGTTGTGATAGTTGTAATGTTCGTTCTTCAAAATTTATTAAAAATAATTACTCTTCATCTATTTTGTACTTATTAATTTCATTTGTTTTTTTCATCTATTTTTTTAACGCAATTCTTAAGATCTTTCAAATATAACTATAGAAACCCGTAAAAAGTATTTTATAAGAAAAAGATCTAAAGAATGGGTAAAACACATTTGAAGTGTAATATAAACAACAGATAACTCTTATATGTTCTGGGATGTTTTACATCCATTCTGAATGAATTGTCTTCAGTGATATGTAAAGTTTTATTCATTGCTAGAGAAGCCCATTTATAAAGTGAAAACAAATGAAGAAAGATGAAAATCTTAAGCATTATTTATTAAAAATTCTGTGCTGTAAATACTATATATATATAAATACATCAATAACAAAAGAAATGATGGAACCAGGGCAAACTAATGCCAAACCACATATGGGATGAATTGAGAAAGTGGAAAATAAAATTTCAGTATTTTGTGGTAAAAAAGAATTTCAGAATTCTAAATTTTTTATTTCATGTTTCAAAAGTAAAATAGAGAAATATTAATTCTGAGTTTCAAAAAATTTGCATTTTTATTTTTTTATTGTGTTTAATATTTAACATAAATCTACTTGAATTCTTACTGTTTCTAAATTCTCAATAAACCCTGAATTGTGGTTTAATACAATCCTGGCCGGACACCTAACAAAAAAAAAACCTCTTAATATATTTTTTAAATTATCTCAGACGTTTCTTATAAATTAACAATTATTTTTATCATTTACAGCAAACTATTATTGAGAATTTCATTCTAATGTCATCTATATTTAACCAATTACTAAACTTATTATTCAAAATTTATTAATAAGTAAAGGTTAAGATATAATTTTAATAAGAAAGCCTTTTTGAGTCGAGCTGATTGATACTCTGGGACTGCCGTTTCGAGCTTGTTGGGCTCGTCTCAGCCAGAACTAATTAGCCAGTACATGACTCAAAACGCATACGAGGGGAAGACTAGGGAATTCATGATGGAGACAGTGACCCCCTCAAAGACTAAAATCAAGAAAATAAAAAAATAAGAAAAATGTCGACTCCAAATCCTTTGGCAGCACTCAGGCTACCACAAAAGGTATTTGACCACAAAAGGAAAAAAAAATAAGAAATAAATAAAACAAACCCTCTAATGGGCAAAAGAAAAGCAATAATTCAAATAAGAATGTCTTTTTGCCCATTAGAGGGTATGTTTTATTTATTTCTTTTTTTTTTTTTTCCTTTTGTGGTCAAATACCTTTTGTGGTAGCCTGAGTGCTGCCCAAGGATTTGGATTCCACATTTTGCTCTTGTTTTTTATTTTCTTGATTTTAGTCTTTGAGGGGTCACTGTCTCAATCATTAAGATATAATTTTTCTCTTTTTTGCTTTTTTAAAAATTTGCTTTAAAAAAAAATTAAAAATTATTTCATAATTCAAAAAATTCTGACATTCGTAAATCATCAACTTATAACATTTCTTTTAAAAAGACTAACTTTTCCACTATATTTTCCTTTAAACAAGCATAAAAATATCAAATCAACGTTATTTCAATCGTTAACATACACAGATAATAAAGAAAAGTAAGTTATATATTCGTAGTTTCTTAAGTTAAATAATATTTAGAAAATTATATAAAAATTTTTGATAGTGTTGTTATACTTACGATATTTATATTTTATTATAATATAAAAATATATTACCAGCTATCGTAATAATACTTGGTAACATGTTTTTATTTCTAATCTACTCCATTTTATTTTATTTTAACTTTAGTGGCTAATCATGGAATAAAATAAACATCATTTTGTAACAGAGTACTTTATATTTGATTCTTAAATTTCTGGCTATTTTAATTCATTAAGATATTGTGTTTTATCATGATAAATTTTTAAATTACCATCTTTAGTATATGCTAGGTCTCCAAAAGTATGGAAACTATTTTAGTTTTACTATGTAGAAAAGATATTTACTTAAGATATTTACGTAGATTTATTAAATCTTATTTATTTTCATTACACGTAAGATTAAAAAAATTTAAATTACTTATTTAAAAGATACGTACATTTTTAACAAAACATCTATCCAGTACAAAATCCACGGCCGCATTTCCTGATACAATCATCTTTTAAATACAAATAATCAATTCTTCAAAATGGCCCTGTCTCTATCTCTTTTCATTGTTTATTGAAGAAATGTTGTGTACAGATTCTTCAATGAATGGGACTCTATAGTTTATGCTGAAAGTTCGATATTGGTTTGTGGTCTTATCTCTTTCACTGAACATAACCAATGAGAATTGGAAAATCAATATCTCTTACATTTATTCTGATTTACAATGACAGTTGTAACCTGAAAAGTACACATGCAAACAGAAATGGTTTACTTATCGTTTTTCCGAAGAGGAAAACACAAAAAAAACATCAAAACAATTTCTGTTTTCTTATCTATCGCAGGCGATGGATTGACAAAATCGATATAATAAAGAATCTTAAATGCTTTTAGAATATTGCAATCCAAGGAACAATTTATTGGTAAGCCTGCTTTTCTTGGGGGTCGTTATTTTGTTCAATGTTTTAAAAGTTTTCCTTTAATCCCTTAATCTCAACTGCAGAAAATAATTCGTAAAAGGGCTTAAAGATATATGATGGACTAAAAATGATTTTGATATATGTGTACGGTCCACAGTGTACCTTATTTTTGTTGTCGTTAGATGCGCTAAAATGTTTTAATCTACTTTTCTGAGAAATGGAGCCATAAAATCAACTATAAAATTCTTCTTAAAACATGACATTCATGTTCGCGGACAAGAGACTACCAAGCGTTGATTTGAAATTTCGAACCTCATTTTGTATTAAATATTTCTTTTCCTCAAGTGAAACAGAGTCCTTATGGAGAATTCGCGGGAAAAAGTGTCAAGAATCCTAGGGAATCATTAGAAAGATAGCAATGAATTTTATCGAAGTCAACCATTCCAATAAGGAACAGCTTATTGTAATTTAAAAATATAAAGTTATTATGTATTTTTTATTTTAATGTTCAAATAATTTTATTTGCATCTGTAAAGAATTTTTGATACTGAAATTGGTAATACATATTCACTGTAGCGACCACTTCTTCCAGTATGTTATTTCAAACGCTGTGGTCTGCATACATTGCCATCATTGGTGAAAGGTTCGCATCGAGATTTTTAAAACAGACAGATTACATAATGTTATTGATTTGAGCAGGTGAACTCGCCTGCTGTGGTCAGATGGAAAAGAAGCAGAATATTCTCCTTTTCTAGGAAGGAATTTCTAAAATATTATTATATAATGTGATATATAAAAAACGTTTCTTATAACCAATGAATGATTTCCTCAGTGGTTCTGGAAAGTTAAGCAAACCTTTCTCGTAAAATGATATTCTATGTTCTTTAATCTTAAAATACTTGACTAAAGTTAACTAGTTAGTGAAACTTTATTTTAAAAATAATAGTTCATGACAGTTGATTTGTTTGTGTTGTAAATCAATAAATATTAAAGTTGTGCTAATGAAGATTGAATAATATTAGTTTCCTGTACACAGCTCACGGCTATGCTGCCACTTTGTTTAACAATAGAATTATATTCAAGAGTTGCAAATATCAATAATTCATCAGAAAATTAAACATATTAAAGCAGAACTTATACATGAAGATGATAGATAAAGCTGTCAATGAAACGTTTCGAAACGTCATAATCTCAATAGAACTTTTCTCCCAAAGTTGATTTTGATGACATTTTATCTTTTTCATTGTATATAAGTTTATTGCAAAAATTATTTCAGTCATCAGTAATGAATGTATTTTATATTTTAACTAATATCTTTTTAAAAAATAGACAATACTCGAACAAAACAAAAAAATACATAAGAAAAACATTGAATTAAATATTTGAAGAAAAAAAATAAACAAAAAAACATGGCTGTTAAAATACCATTATGTACTTCTCATATTAAATCATGAACCATAAAATCCTTTGCCAGTATTTGGAATTTCGTAATTACGAAACATCAAAGTAACAGAAATCAGAAAACACCGGTATTCTTAGATATTTTTTAGCTCAGTATATTTTCCATTCGAATTGTTATCCAAATTATCTATAACAAACAAACTACACATTTTAATTGATTGGCAAATATATAGTTTTACAAATGTATTATGAAAGTTTTTCACAAATAAGACCTGGTAGGCGTATTAGGATAGCTTTTTTAAAAATAGAAATCCTAATTAGTAGCAAATAATTTTATATTGTATGGCTGTATTCGTGTTATTAGTTACAACAATCAAAATTTGTATTTCTTCCTTATTTATGTTCTTAAATGTGTAGATCCATCACAATATCATAAAAGTTTTTTAATTGTAAAGGTTTATCTTCAAACTACAGTTCTTTCGTCAATTCGTCTATATTGTTATGTTCAACTTACAACTTGTATCTTATATTGACTTTTCATTAATAACAATGCCATTGGCATTTATTGTTATCCATAATTCCTTAAATTAATACATGTTTCCAAAGTAAATCTGTTCAATTTTGGAATCATAAATAAATATCCTATTTTTTTTTTTCATAAGTCATTTATTTTTTATCATACTATACTTAAAGAAACTTAATTTACAGTAATCTTATGAATTAATTTAAATAATGAATTTAAAATTATATCTTATTCGCAAATTTAATACCATTTTTTAATTTAAACAATAATAATAGTTTAATAAACAAGAAAGCCGTGAATTTAATTTATTTTTAAAGGCTTGTTTATTTATGTCATTTTTTTTAATTAAAAATTAAAAAAAAGTAAAACAGTAAATTTACAGTGACTTTTACTTTTTTATTAATTATTTTCTAAAAGTAACTTAACTTTTACCGATAAATGAATAATAATTAAGTTAAGAAAATAATAGTCGAATTTAAAAGTAACCTCATTCATTAAAGTTTTCAGATTATTTTTCAATTATGATATTGGATAATTATGTGACTTTTAATATCTGTTAATAAGTAACATGTTAATTAATATATGCAATCATCAATAATTAAACTACTGCTATTTTATTAATAATCAATCTCGAATGATATGTTGTTATTAATGCTTCTATCAACATACTATCATGCATAATGTATAGCAGAGACCAACTTGTCTACGATATAATGAAATTTCAATGGTGTTTAAATATGTAAAGTTCAAAGACCTAAAATAGAAGGCCTAAATTATCACTAACAGTTCTTCGTGTCTCTATTTTAACTAATAATAATTCTATCTAAAAAATGCGAACATTTCAAAATTACAACTAATAAATAAATAAATTTATTAATTTATGATATGGTTTAATTTAATTAAAAATAAATAATAAACGACAAGCCAAGTGTTTGCTTATTTTAGTCTCGGTTAATAGTTAAATATATTACTTTGTTATTGACATCTTTGCATTTTGTAATCAACCATAATCATTTGGTTACATATTTTATGCATAATATCAAGTTAACAAGATAAACTTGTAAATATTTCATACTTAGTTTTTTATTAAAAAGTTATTTTTTTATTAAAAATCATAATCTAAAATAACTCTTTATTCAGATAAATATTTACTATAAGAAATGTATTAAATATATACTCAATAGCACTGAACACCTATTTTGAGTATAACAAAACATTAATGAAATGAGCTAAGTAAATATCCACAAGCATTGCTGGATTGGAAAACTTTACTCTTTGAATGTTAAGAAATTAAACAAAAAAAATATACAAATATTGGAGAATGTGGATATTTTGAAGAGGTTTAAAGTTTATGAATTGTATGTAAAAATTTGACTACCATTAGTAAAAGGAGAGAGAAAAAAAAATTGATAAATTATGTGGAGGTTATGATTACTATTGCATACTGAATGCCAGTTCATATTTCATTTCGTTTTTGCGTTTTTTTGTTTTTTTGTTTGTTTGTTTGTTAGACTTTACTAAGATTTTCAAGTTTCCTCGTGCAAGACAAGGTTTTTTTTTAAAAAAAACAAAGTCAATTCACAGTTCTGTAGTACACACAAAACCAAGCGATATCTGATACAATTTACAATCTATCAAACAATTGCCTTGTAAAAAGTGACAATATTGATTGGATCGCAAAACTCATTTATTCAAGTCATTCTAAATCAAGAGTCGAATACAACTTCAAGAGAAGCTCGCATTGAATTCTTTAGAACTCCATTTTTTACCCTCTGGACGACTCTTCGTAACTGGCCAGTAAATATCTTGAACCTGGAAGTCGCCATATTGAGTTGAGTATCATTTTTGTTGACCCGGTCATCAGGTTCCTAATATAGGAAGTGATCTTGACCGGAAGTAGGAGTTTTACCCCATATCTCCAGGCGTTGGGGAATCCAAAGAGGTATGACTCATGGGTCTCCGACTGTCAGTTGGCTGTGAAAGGCGTAACACAGATATGAGAACCCTAATAGCTCCTTTCTACGAGGGTATTCATAAAATGGGTAGTGGAAGTCTAACCTACTTATTTCGGTTCCACTAAGTTAGATAACTGAAATAAAGTCTAAATGTTACGTAACATTATCTTAATATTTGAAATGGCAAAAGGCTTATTTATTATACAAAGTTTTCGTAATATAGTTGCACACGAAAAGAAATCAACTTTCTGCCTAGATTAAAAAATAAATACTCATGTATATCTATAGTATTAATTCGAAACATTATTACAATATCTGAATTATTTTATTTTTTTATTAAATGCATTCCGAAATCATTTTGCTCATCTTTCAGATAATTATAATAATAATAATAATTTTTGTTTATACATCCTTTTTGTTGTGGCAATGGAGTACAAGGAACTAATTGATGTGGGTAGGTGGTTTTACACCGTAACAGGTGATACAATAATCAATTGATTACTGTAAATCACTTGCTCAGCATAACGCTTCAAGTCCTGCATCTTTGATATCAGATATTCTACTATGATTCATTATATAGATATTTCTATATTTACTTAGCTTGATATCAATGTATTTTTCTTTTAATGTAAATTTAAATGTACGATTTAATTCACGATGATTTGTGATCGAACGTAGTTGTCTTGGAACATGTAAATGTTAAAAAATGGTGGTGGTGAAATCGTAAGCATAGTCAAATACAAAGTGTAACTGTTTAGTTTTCTAATAGATGGCAGCACCCGTCAGTTCCCTAACGGCAATGAGGTTAATTCCCATCGATCGCCGGCAAGAAACTAAAGGGAAATGGCCGACCATGCCATTACCATCAGAAACGACTTTGGTAGAATCGGATTTGCAAGCGACTGACTCACCTCGGGACTTGGGCGCTTCACTGATCACTCGAGTGCTCTCTCCTTCTCCGATCACCGTAGACGCCGTCACCCAGAATTCATAGCGAATGTTCTCCTTTAAGCCTCGGGCCTCGTAGGAGAGATTGGGAATCGAAGATAGCATGTGCTTGGTGGCCGGCTACAAAAGCAACAACAATTAGTTGGTGTGTATCGATCTGTTGTGTGGGAGAGAGATGCATCTCTTCCCGGGGAGGCAGTGTGAATTGTCACATTTGCCTGCACGGAAATCCCCAGGTGCCATTAAATGCACAACTGCAGACAAAAAACACCTACGAGTTTTAATGGCACCGGCGAGAACGAGGGATGCATCTCAGTACCCTTATTAATTTGGTTTTTACGACTAGAGATCAATTAAACTCCCCATACCAACCTTCTATACATGTAATTCAAAACAAACTTAATACATAGAAGAACGTCAAAAGTTAAAAATTAGAAATAAAAGACTTAAAATGAAAAAAACCCCAAGGATTTGTTAATGTAATTGATCGTCACAGGAGGAAAAGACCCAAAATCCCCATTTATGTAAACCTTTTCTGTTTTGAAACCAAAAGATACATTATAATTTTAGAGTATAATATACTCTAGTGAAAGTTTTACATGCCAGGTAAACTAATAATTAAAATATAAATGATTTAGAAGTTAAAATAAATTAAATAAATAAAATCCTAACATTTATAATTAAATCGGAATCATCATAGAAAATAATGAAAGGTAAATAAAACCTAGAATTTCAGCAGCCTGAATTTTCCATATGTAAATATTAAATGTAAATAATATAAATCAATTAATGAAAATTTAAAAAAAAATGTCTACAGGGTAATTAAAAATTTCTTTTATAAACTTTAGAGGTTTTCTTTGTGAAAGTATTTCCGCAAACGCCACCCGAATGTGTTAGAAGGTGGTGTTTGGCAGCATATTAGTTGGACAGTGTGAGCCATCTTCATTTGTGACGATGACTTTGTATGAGTAGGATATATCACTTCCCTAATGCTAAGAGTAGACTATGAGTCAGCGAACGAAAACGGACGAGCCACTGTACGATTGTATCCAAAAGACCAATTATCAAACGTTTGTACCACGTATTACTGTTAACTTTTAGCACCTACTGTGAAACTAAGTCTACACATTACTGTCGTATTATAAACATAGGGTTAACAACATGTTGTCGACCTTACTTCTATTTCTGAACCTTAGTGTATCTTCTAGCACATTCAGGTGGCCTTGCGGACTTACGTTCCATTATGAATACGTTTTGATTTTCTATTCCTGACCTACCTTTAAAGTTTGTACAGGGAATCCTGAATCGCACTGTATTTTATAAGAAGCTTTTTACAAATAACGGTACTTCTTAAAGAGAAATCAATTATATCATCGAAGAAAGAAATTGAGACCATTGTATTTTATATTTATCTACTACTTTTCGAATACTTAACTTTCTCTAAACTACAGTCCTGTATCCTTAAGGTTCATTTCCATAGTGTACATCAAATCAACATTATATACTAATTGTAAACGTCTTTGCCTTCTAATGAACTAAGCGTTCCATGTCGATCTTTCATATCTTCATTGACAACAATAAATACACATTTTATTATCGATAAGTTTCACTGTATTAGGTAGGATGATGAATTTCATTCGATACGATTTATCCTTGTTTTGATCTGATAAAACAATTCTCAATTATTCCTCTATGCTTGACAATATCTGAGGATGATAAGACAGATGACTGCGGCCCAGAAGCAGCCATGTTTTTCCGTGTGATTTCTCCTACTTATGGATCCTAGAAAAATGGATGGCGGCTTTCTCTCCCAAGGGTTAAAGTGAGTCCCTTAGTTAGTAAACACCTGGGGTCTTAAACTTCCACGGCCCCAAGTATCACACTGGCCTGTCATAAGATATTTTAACTTTGACATAAGAAAGAAAATATAATGTCAGAATGTATTTCTCATTCGTCAAACTTCACGAAAAGTAGTCTATTTCTCAGTTTGCCTGGACTTATCAGTGCCTTCAACAATCATAATTAATAGATATCATTAATTTAATTTCTTTCAAGGCATAAATTACCTATAAGTTAAAATTTTTAGAACGTATGAATTCAAGGCCATAAAACCTATCTATGAGTGTTGGTAGATTATTTTAAACCTGTGAAAAACTGTAGGCTTTACACTGAAATTTTTTGTAACATAATATTTTTAATTAGTTGTTAAGACTTAATGAATAATGGTAAATTATCCATGTTTACTATCAGATTCTTTCTTCATGAAAGATACTTTCATGCTTTTTTATCATATTAATTTTATCAGTTTTCTCTTAAAACCACGCCTATGTCTTTGGGGTAACTGGATCATGAAACATTATGTGAAATCTGTTATCAGATAGCAAGATCTTCATTAAATTGATGTTTCATTAGAATCACGCGAAATAGAAAATACGAAATCCACAAATGTATATTCTACTATGTGAACTAGAATTTCAGATAAATAATTCAGTTTTAAAAAGTGAAAGTGTACAGCCCTAAATAGGCCCTTGTAATCGTGGGAGATAAGCCCCTACTAAGTTGATCTCTAAGCTGCTAAGCTGAGATCGGTGGTCATCCCTACGCCCGCCCGCCTTTAACCTCGGTTACCATTCTACATAGGGCTGGGTGTACCGTAGGACCGTGTGGAGGAATAATCAGCGTAGAAAAGTCCCCTATCTCCGTATGTAATTGAACCCGGCACTTCCTGGCCCCAGTCAAGTGTTTTTAGCACCTAAACATTATAAACATCAAATAGTAGATAGGCTGAAGAAATATTTGGTTGAAATATTAACAACGCATTCTACAGTGAAACTAAGACATCAGAAGTTAGGTTTCTAAAATTTGGCTTTATGTTTCCTTGCCCCTTTGTCTTTTGGAAAATAAAAAAGTAGCTGTGATATAGTGCAAAAATCTCCTGAATTACTTTATTCTTTAGCTGCTATTTATAAAGTAGTTTAGAAATAAAGTACTTTCTTAACGTAGTTTAGAATTACATCCGATATTGAATAAACGGCATTTAATTTTTTTAATGTTAAATTCTGTAATTGTAAAACTGACTAAAAATCAGGATAATCCGAATTACGCAGGAAAATAGCACAAATCATTTATTTCGTGATTTATGTATTACAGTACATCAAAGGTACTGTATATTTCCCAAAATTTGCATGAAACGGCGATATGTTATTGAAACAGAAAAAAAATTGAAATATAGAAAAGAAAGTTATATTTCAGTAACTTAATATATTTAAAAGAATTGTAATGTGAACATGTATTTTAATATATATTATTCTTACCGGAAAGTAGAAACTACAACTATAAACAGTATATTTGGCCAAATATCAATAATTCAGTATTCAAGGATTTCATAAAGAAATAGGCTTAGTTTTGAATTCCAGTCACTGCATTAATTATAAATTTGCTTTTATAAAATGGTCAATATTTTCATAGTCTAGATATTTTTAAGACTCTTCTAAGTTAAAATTCGTGTTCCACGTCTATATTCATGGAATTTTTACGATATTCCTACATATTTACCAAATTTTCCATTTCCGCCTGCCGCATGTATAATGTGTATTTCAGGATGATTCCATTCTGTCTAGCCGGGGGTTTCCAAGCCACTAAGATGGAATCGGATGTCATTATCAGTGCTCTTATATCCGCAGGAGGACCTGGAACTAATAAAAAACAAAAAAAAGCATTAAAATCTACTAATCAAAGAAATATCTTATATAAGATCTATTAACAGGCTTTCTGAACAATAAAACAAATATTATTCGAAAAATACTTTTAAGGCAAACAAAAATTTAAAAAACTGGACAATAACTTTCGATAAGGAATGAAAAACAGAGTAATCAATAAAAGTTTTAACCAAAACGCAAAAGTTATGATAAAAAAAGGTAAGCTTCTATTTAAAAAGTAAGGTATGAAATATTAATTAAAGGTAATACAAATGACCGAATTAACTTATCAATATTAATTTTGTTGTTAATTTAGCATTAATTATTCGTTGTATCGCAAAATATTTATTATGCATATCCCAATATTACAATAGCCTATTAATTATAAATAACAAGAACTTTATTACTAAAAGAACTTTATACTTCTACCAGCGATATTTCGCAGGGTAATAACCTTTCCATGCTTCTTCAGGCTACATTTTGAAAAATTTAAATTCAAGACAGTTATAACAAAGAATAAGGTTCATAGCGTACCAAGTTATTATTCAACAAAGAATAAGGTTCATAAGGTACCAAGTTATTATTCAACAAAGAATAAGATTCACAGCGTACCAAGTTATTATTCAACAAAGAATAAAGTTCATAGCGTACCTAGTTACAGGCAAAACATACGGATGTTTGTTTATCATCAAAGTGGTATTTCCTTATTAGCTCACTGCTATAGTTAGAAAGCAAGTGTTACGGTAGAACAATGCTGTGATTGGACTGCGAATCCCACGGTAAGGAGTTCGAATCCCGTGCAAATCCCATGTAACTTTTTTTTAATTTAATTTAATTTTTAATTTCATTTTTTTTTTTTTTACTTTTTTTTTTGCTTTCTTTCGTGAATATTTCACGGTTTGCACCTAGTACAAATAAATGGTCATGCAGATTTACAATATTTTTTTGAAACTTTCAATTACAAATTTATTAATTTCAAGTCCTTTCTGTTTATTAATATAATCACAGTTATTAATAACACAGGCTTTCAGAATGAAACTGGAGATAGTGTCTGTTTCTTGGAACAGGTATTTGACTTCCGGGTCTTGGTTATGATTATTAATCAAACAATGTTACGCCCACTCAGAAATATTTTGATAATTATTCTTGAAAGCACTAACATGTTCTTTGACTCTCTCGTTTAACGTTCTTCATGTATTACCAAAATACACTGCTGTTTCTAAAAAATGCAACACCATGAAGGAATCATCAGAATTAAATGAAATTTGCAGCAAATGTCAATTATAGGATGTTATGCAAAATAGTAAAGTTTCAGAGCCACCGCGCATGCGTGGCGTGCGCAGCGGCCTCTGAACTGATGCTGAAAGCGTATAACTAGAGGGCTGTAGCGGAATGTTTACAATAGTTAATGATTATTTGTTAGTGGCGAACGTAATAGTATGAGCCGAGTGAAAATTCATCATAATATCGCACTGGTACTCTTTAATGTGATGTTCGTATATTGTGATATGTTAATCAATAATACGTCTAGAAAAATTAGTTTTCCTTCTTTTTCCTTTTCAGATTTAAATTGAATTCTTTTATCTATTGTATTCACGAAATTGAAAATCATATCGAATTGCCTATCAGAGTCTATCCATGTTAACAAAATGTAATTTGCATTGCGCATGTATTGATATTTATTTTTTTTCCATTTAAATATGTGTTCTTTCTCCATTTTGTTAAGAAAAATATTACATAATGAACCTGCTAAGTAGCCTGAAGAAGCAGAGAAAGATTATAACCCTGCGAAATATCACTAGTAGAAGTATGAAGTTTTTTAGTAATAAACAAATTTAGTAATAAAGAACAGTGGATTAACAATATTTTGATTATATTTGTAATTAATTCATGATATAAATGTAAAAGTTAGAAAACTTTTTTTTTGTAATAAACAAACATTTATTTTTATAATTAATAAGTTAATGCATAGCTAGATATCATTTTCAAATCCATTATAATCCTAATCAAAACGGTACATATATTATTTGTTTTACAATTACATATCCTCCCCGCATATATACAGATAAAAACTATTAACTAGAAAAATTAAAAAAAAATACTTTAAAATATTTTTAGAGAAATACATTTATATCTTTCTATAAATTCATATCTCAAATAAAATATTAGTTTTGAATTCGTAACGATTCACTAATAGAATAGAACTGAAAAGTGGAAGATACAATTATATTTAAATAACTGAATAGAATCGCATTTTGAAAGTACAGTAGAGCCCCGATTATCCGCGGAATTGGGTGGCAAGGGTACCGCGGATAGTAAAAATCGTGGATAACCCGAAAAAAGACTAAAAATGAGGTGCAAACACGAAAAAAAATAATTCAGTATCAAAACAACGTTTTATTATACAAAAAACATAATATGCAAAACTTTTAAAACATGTACAGTACAGCAGAAACCTTTCTGCAGAGCAAGAGCCTGCCACTCATCCACAAATTCCGAGAAGGCCTATAGGATGACGACGCACAATAAACCTGTCAGTAATTTTCGACCTTCGCACTGTAGGGCCTATTATACTTTCCCTGGTGTTGGCTTGGATTAAAACTGGTGTTTTTGAGGTTCGTAATTAAAAAAAATTTTCGCCGCACTCGCGGATAATCGGGGCTCTTCTGTAGTGGTTTTTGAAATAAATATCGCTTGAAATAATTTGTGCTTTCTCGAAGATACTTTGTTGTTTGAATGAATAATTAATAATTTTTAATACTGCCAGTTGAAGTTTTGGAAAATGTTATCCTATCTTCAAAGTTTAAAATCAGAAAATATAATTGAAAAAATTCAAAAGCTAATTATAAACTAAACTATGTGTGAATCTAAAACTGTCTATCTTTCGAAATCTTTGATATAAAGATAAATGGAAATCGAAGGTGGTGTTATACGAAGCAAAGTCCAATCTTTGCGCTTCTTCTAAATGGAAGATATTGGAAGATTGGGTCGAAAATTCAATACTGTTCTTTTCTGAATGTATCTGAATTATCTGCAAGAACTTTAGTTAGCAGCGATTGATACATATCTCATATTTTATTTTTACATATTTAATCAAAAGATCTAACAAACATTATCTAAATTCCCGTAAAGAATCAGTAAAGTAAGGGTTAATGATATTCTCAAAGCCTTAGTTATGTAATTTATATATATGATCAGCTAATCACTGAAAAAAAAATTACAACTTGAAGTTGCTAATATTTCTCAAAGAAGCAAGGTATTCACAGAATTTTCGAATTAAAAATCAAAGAAATCTATAATTTGTATTGCATCCAATGCTTGTGTTGTTAAAAGTGACACAACTATTGATTGGCGAGCAAAACTCATTTATTCAAAGGTCAAGTAAAATTTCAAGTGAATGGTATTGAGTTCATTTTCGTGTCTAGATTCCATTTTGCATAATTGGGCGACTTTTAAGTAAGTGTTCAGTGACCATCGTCAACTGGTATTGTTTCCATTAGGTCGATGGATCAATTCAGTACACAGTGTGATTCAGGATTCGCTGTACAAACTTTAAAGCTAAATCAGGAATACAAAACAAACTATCATCGTGGAACGTATATCCCCAAACGCCACCCGAATAGGCTAGAGGGCGCTGCTTCGCAGCACAATAATAGGGTAGTGTGGGCCATCGTCATTTGAGACTTTGACTTTGTACGATGTATCGCTTTACTAATGCTCAGAGAGCAGATAAGCACCTAGCCTATGGAGGAGTCAACGGAAACGGACGAGGCGTTGAACGACTGTGTCGTCAACGGTTCCTCTAACGCGCATTTGCACCAGAGATTGTGTGAAACTTGATCATTCGACACAAACAAGCCTGATTGTGTACATCTTATTGTCATATTGTAAACATAGGGCTAATAAATATGTTGTCTACTTGTTGTCTTTTATTTCTGAACCATAGTTCACATACGTTCAACTATAAATACGGTTTGTTTTTGTTTTCCTTACTTATCTTTAAAGTTTGTACAGGAATTTGAATCGATACCGCGATTGTGATAGACCCAATTTTGTCCAATGGCCACCTAAAACCGGTAGTAATGTGAATTAGAAATGCGTTTTTTTTTTTACCCAAACCTCTAAGTCATGAGAAGCACAACGAGATATGGCTCATGGGGCTGCGATTGCATAGGAACCCTAATAATTCCTCCCTACAAGGTCACTAAGAAAACAGAAGGCATAAAAAACTAAACACAAATGACTAGAATGTTAGTTGTATGACAGAGGTAAAAACGATTGAAGGTAACAACGAAAAACCGAAACATTGATAAAAAAAAAGAGACAGTTTTTCGTTTGTTATTAAATCTGGAAATCAAACGCTGTTTCAATGAAAAAACTAGTTATCTTCGAGTTGAGAGATTTCAAATAGAAAATTAAGATACCAGGGACAGGTGAACAGCGAGAGAGTTGTGAGAGGATGGAACAACAAGAAAGACAGCCCTCACGGGACAACTAATGCGCAATCATAAATATCGCTGCTTCGATTAATATTGCAAGACCAGATCAATGGAAAGACGACAGTGAGACAAGTAAGACGAACATTCGAGATTGAGCTAACTTCTTTTATTAACAGCTTTTAATCTTTTCTACCGAAAATAATTTATGATTCGAAAGAGATGAGATAGAATCCAGGATGACTTGAAAATACATTAAATTATGTTAACAGCCATTTTGTATTATATTTGCACATTTTTGCCACTTTATATTTACATTTAAAAACATTGAAAATAATTGGTCCTGATATGATTATGAATACGTTTCTTATTCAAAGTGAATTCTCAGTATTTATATGTTACAACAAATTAGTGATTTTTATTTTCAGCATTGCTAAGATTTATTGAAAATAAATCATTGATCACTGAACAGTTTCAACGTACATTTCCATAGTTTCAGGAATTGCAAGAGACTTTACAACAAAATAAAGTTTATCATTCCGAATTCAAAGTGGAAAAAGCAACATGTGTTTGCTATTTTAAAAATCAGCAACATATTAATACAAGTCTGATTTATTTTTCCACAAAATTAGCGAATTGATTGACGTGGAAATTGTTTGATTGTAGTCACTATTAGTAAAGCTACTTCAACATTTATACAGTATAAACATTATCAACCAACTCATAAATTTTTACAACAAACATGCTATTTTTCTTGAAGAAATGGCTAACAAACGAAGGCAGAACTCTAGAGAAAGGGTTCGCACCCATTTGTCACCGGGAAGAGATTGGGAAGGACCGTTTCGTCCTTTTTAGGACTCATCAGCCAGCCAAACTCCACCGATGACAGACTCAGAAGGGGCGAGATGTTAAGATCCCAGGTCTCGCGCCCGTGGTTGGGGGACCCCCCCCCCCCCCCGAAGAAATCCTAACCAAAAATTAAACAAAAAATAAAATACAAATGTTCCTTGTCCTGCAAACCGCTAGGCACAAAAGGAATTTAGCATTTAAAAAAGAACTAAGTCGTGCGTTTAAAAACGAAACGAGATTCAACGTGCCTTTATAAAATTTCTTTTCTGCCTAGCGGTTTGCAGGACATGGAACATTTGTATCTTGTTTTTTGTTTATTTTTGGTTAGGATTTCTTCGGAGGGAGGTTCCGCTCTCAGGAGCAAGACCCTGGATCTTAACCTCTCACACCTTCTGAGTCTTTTATCGGTGAAATTTGGCTGGCTGATGAGTCCTAAAAAGGACGAAAAGGTCCGTCCCAGTCTCCTCCCGGTCACAGCTCAGGATGTGAATTCTTTCTCACAGCGTTGTGCCTTCGTTTGTTACCCATTTCTTTAAATTTTCAGACACGTTAAATCTCTTTTCGTTATGCTATTTTCTTTTTGATCCCAGATCTACAGTGAAATAATTTCCTACCAAATTAATTAGAGTAAAGAAAACGTAATTTTCTTTATTTATAAAAATTACATTTCTAAGTCAGACAACAATTTATTGTAATTATTTTTTAAATACTTAAATAAATAATTGAATACTAATACTAAATTGTTGGAAATTCGGAAATACGTTGTCTTTCACATTGCTGTTCCAATGTTGGATGGATGTTGAATGACACTAATGTTTTCTTTCTATTAGGTCAGGCAACAGAAAATAATATTTTACTAATATTACACTAGGTCGTACAACTTTTAAAATTATTTTTACGGTGCTTTTACAGAAAGAAGTGTAACAATAACGTACAGAAATGTGAGATGGACCATAATAACAACCACAAATGAAATTTCGATTGTGCTACAAAATGTTACAACTTTGGCCAAAAATTCATCTATAAGTTTTTCAATAGTTCGCTTATACTTAATAACTGTAAACAAAAAAATCAAGATAATAGCATGGCCAAAGACATTATAATGCAAGCAAAGATACAAAGTCAGTATTTTTGTAGTAGTTGTTTAAACTCTTTTCCACGTAAAATATGAGATAAGATAGATATTATATAGAAATGTTAAAATATGCAATGAATATATAACAATCTGAACTGGAATATCTTCGCTCTTGTGCTAAAATTATTATTTAATTTTTTAACTAAATATAACAATTTAGAAAGATATCTATCCTCAAATAATATTTATAACAGAAAAATATGATATTGGTAACTGGTCGTCGAAACACAATTACAAATAATTTTAAAATTTTGAAAACAGAAGAACATCATATTAAACAAAAGACTGGAACTTAAAACAACCTACGTAAAACATAATACTAAAAAAGAATTTTACAATAAATACTTAAGTTTTATCTTTCATTATAATTAATAATAAATACGAATAGCATTTGTTTATAGTTAAAAAAAATACATTTATTAAAAATTACTAATAATTTATTAGTTAACTTACTCTTTGAAACAAACATCTATAATTGTGAGTTAATCGCGTATTTTAGGCTTAGCTACTTGATGTTTTCCTGAACCTTAAAGGTATATTTACTGGTTTTCTTAAAATAATGTGTATTTAAAGTTACATGATTTATTTTCATTTCATTGAACTCTGAATTACGAAAATTTCTAACTTTTACTTATTGAGATTTTTCCATCATATAATTTGTGTCCTTACAATTAGTTAACAGATAATGTTTAAGATATCGCTCGGATTTTAAGATATCCCTTTATATTAAAAATCTGGGACTTCTTTTAGATCTTCACCTTCAATTTTATATAGGATTCAATTCATATGAGGTTCTTGAGGTAATTATTGACCGAATGAAGTAATGTTATTCAGAGGAATCTAAACCAGTCAAAATGCAATCACGCTAGATAAGAAGATTAAATGAAAGATAATGAAGAAATTTGAAAATAAACAAGTAAAAATGACGTCGATTCACTGCAACAAGATAAAAAAAGATATTATATGAACTTTTTTGGATGTGCATATGACAAATGATCAGTAATCACCTTCCGTCATACTAATCAGCCCAGTAGGATATACGTAGTAATACTCATTGGGAGAACCACATTGCACTTACCCTTCCCATTGCCTGGGCTGATATTTTGAACTAATTTTTGACATTTTCCAAACCTCTTCCTATGAGGAGTGATCTTCCTACTGTCGTTTCAAAACAAAAGCTACTGTGAATTGCTCAATATTATCCAACTCTTATTTTTTAAGACATAAATATATCAAAGAATTTCTTTGGGAAACTGATTTTAATTTCTTCTTTGATGTTTTTGATATTATGAAACCTACTGTATTTCACTTATATATAGATAATTAAGATAAATTTAGAGTTCGAAAATAAAAATTTTTATTTACTATAATACCAAAAACCTTTTGTTAATTTAATTTGTAATACTGTACAAGTTTTAATATCTAATCTAGTTAAATGTTTGATCATTGTAGAGTTATTTCAATTCCTAATTTTCATCTGATAATAACTTAATAACTTGACAATCAAATTTATTTGCATAATAATGTTTTCATGAGATTTGTGTAACATGACATTCAATGCATTAAAATATATTTAAAATATTACTTCATTATGAGTCCTAATTTATCTTCTGTTTATCAACAAAAAGATATCCTGAAATTGTATAATGTATATATATTGTGAGTGAACTTTTTTTCTCTGTGATCAGAAAGAAATACAAAGTACCGTAAGATCAAATAAACAGTCAGATGACTTCAGGGAGAAGTCAACGTAACGCTTTGGTAATTTACTGAAGGCTATAAGGAAACGTTTCGTGCCCTTCAATTAGTGTAGCAAGTAGCTAAGGAAAAATAAAGAGGCTGTGTGGAGAAGTCAGCCTCTTTGAACATCGAATCTTAACTAATGACTCATTCCATTTTTTTTTTCAATTTCAAAGGATTATGCGTTCAAATTGATTCTGAAAAAAAAATAGATAACTCTTAATTACGGCTGACAATTTATGCTAAAATTATTATGGCCGTAGTATACGCCAGAACTGTTTCTGTATTTTTAATGATGGAGAACTGCTCTTTGTTTTATATATATATTCTACACTTCTTGAATTCTAAATTGCAAATGATTAATTGAAATCTTTGCTTTACGAAATTTGAAGACCACCAGCTTCAAGTTTTGTGTGTTGGATTATATATATATATAAATTATTAAAAAGAAATTATTAATAAAAAGAGATAGATGTAGTAATAGATATTTACCATCTTCGTTCGTTCGGCAGAATACCGGTGGACTAGCAACTCCGTCACCCATCCTTGTAAAACCTAAGACTTGGATGCTGTAGTTTGTATATTTCTCCAAATTGTGTAAATTTGTCTTCGTAGCAGCTGGTTGAACAACGGAAGTTTCTTGAGTGTTGTAATCTGAATGAATCAAAGTATGAATAAATGCAGCTTATTAAATATAACCATGTATTTTAAATGTATCAAAGTAATTTAATAATTTTTGTGTGTAGAGGTTGAATTATTGACGCAACAGCAACAAAGGCCTTGCTGCGCCACGAAAAGCAATAAAAGGTACGACAAACAGACTAAAAAAAAACTGTCTTGAAATCCTTTAAAAGTAACAATAAAACACAACAGTAACGGAGAAAAACATGCTACCTAGAAAATGAAAAAAAGTATTGAACTAAGCATAAATAAAAAAGTCAATTTCACCAGAGTCAGAATATACTACGGTAATAATGGATTAAAACAAAAATGACACAAATACACAAAAAAACAAAACAAACCAAATAATGCATATGCACTAACTGTAGCGTACAATTTGTAATTAAAGAGTGATTAAAAATACAGCTATTGATCTGTCTATGTACTGACAGCAATATACGAATAATTTATATAAATCCTGTTGAAATTTTCAATTATTGGAGGATGTATTAAATGAAATGAATCTGCCTGAAATTAATAAAAAAAATCTACTGAATATTCTTTCATAAGTGTGTTAATATATTAATAATTTATTAAATGACGGTACCGACTTCAATTTAATTCAATATACTATATAGAGTATATATTTCTTCTCCATGAAATGTCTTATACATAGAAAAAAGATATATAAAAAAAACATCCCATGAAAAAGGATACAAACCAAGATATCGGGGATCAAAAAATTATACATTTTTTACATTCTTTTTCCCGAGTTTAGACAACTAATGTTTTATTTTGTGATTTTTATTCAGAATCCGACTACTTAAACTTTATTTTTCGAATCACAAAACCCAGAAGCATTCGCTATCAGTGAATTACAATACTATCCTTTACAACAAATAGAAATTACTTTATTACGTCATGTCATGGATACATTTTGGTGTGTATACCAATGAATGCACTTTTCAGAATTGCGAATGGAAGCAGTATCGAGGTAGCAACAAGGTTTTGAATGAATAGCTTCGATTCTCCAAGGCATAGACCTGTCAGCTGTGAAATCCAGAAATCACTGGTTAGCGTAATGTTGGGTTGGGATTTTAACAATTGACGTCATGTAAATTTGAAGATGATAAATTCGATAAACTGAATAGGTTGAGGTTGTGCAGATCAACAGAGATATCATTAAAGAAATTTAATCGTAAGCGAACTCTGTTTCTACATCATCCTGTACAGCAAAACAGAGAAGAATCGCTTCGCCGGCACAACATATCAATAAATTGTCGGATGAATTTTAAATTACAATTTGTGTTCTAGCAGGATTTAACAGCAATCAGGCACTTTCAGAACACATCCCCAGCCCTATTCATTTAGAGGAGGATTTCGGAAACGTAAAATTGCTAATAATTAAAATAAGATGAATTCAGTTTGTTGAAATCTCGATAGATGTTGTTTTTTTCGCTTTTTCTAAAGGAAATGACAGACTATCTCCAGTTTTCTTAGAAAATGAAAGTTTTCTATTAATTTTAATACAAATCCGAGTTTGAATTAAAACCTTAGCTCCTTATATCTCCGTCTGTGATCAAGAGAATGCAATAACTATTTATCCTACAAAGTTGAAACTTTCATAAATGTTTTAGGTCCCAATTTAGATCCTAGAGAAGATCCCAATTGCATTTGGTTTCAATCGAACCAGTAGGTAAGACGCTACGGTTACAAATATTCAATTTAAATTAATAATCATTTTTTTAAAAGCAAGCAGGAATATGGGATCTCCCAAATTTAAAATAATAACAAAAATTACACATTAATAATAAAATAAAGAAAATGTGTGCTGGCAAATGCCCGCATCAATGCATTTCTATACACATTTAAATAAAAGGGCCTACAAAGCGTAGACCAGCACATGGATTGCCTTTATTTTATTTTTAATGTGTAATTTTTGTTATTATTTTAAATTTAAGAGGTCCTATTTTTCGGCTTACTTACAATTCTATTCACCTCCGTATTGAAATCTCGCTGATTACTGTCGACTACTCCCAAATGATGATCGCCAGTTAAGCGAGAAACAGCTGTTTTGTAATATCATCTAGTAAGTACTTGGTCTCAACCGTTAAGGTGTTTATATATTTTTTGGGGGAGAATGTTTTATACATGGCATTTCGAAATTTCGAACACTAATTCCATTCTGAAAAATGCCTAAAATAGCTGAACATTCTATAAATTTTTCATTATTCAATTGTCCAAAATCAAGATTAGCTCAACTTAATTTCAACTAACGGATAAGTAACGGATAAATAAATGCCACACTTCCTTTATAACAAAAAACAACTGACTTAATTGAAAACTTTACCAATATTTCGAGATAAATAAGTTACAAAACTATAAATACATCAAAAAACTGGAAAGAATCGATTTTGACAATTGAAAAGCATGACGTAATAATCATGAGATCAATTACATATTATTTCACAGCAAAGCACTTTAATTTTGATGTTTGTGACACGAA
This sequence comes from Thereuonema tuberculata, assembly GCA_023159025.1. Lineage (NCBI taxonomy): Eukaryota > Metazoa > Arthropoda > Chilopoda > Scutigeromorpha > Scutigeridae > Thereuonema > Thereuonema tuberculata. The sequence goes on from JAFIDM010005346.1 coordinate 22,936,069, forward strand.
TGTAAATTAGCCTAAAATCAGTAATTCAATTAAAGATTAGTAATTTGTGATAAAGAGGAAGTGGTTTATAGAATTTTACATCTTTTTAAACATACAATGTTTAGACCAATATGAACGAAGTTTTAAAGGATTGTAAAGGTGTTGCAAAATTTAATTAACTAACTTATATTAATTAATTTGGCTTTCTGCTCTGTTTTTCGGCATAGATCTGTTTATTACTAATACTTTTCAATGTTGATTTTATTTTAAAAACATGACCAGATTTGATTAATGGTTTTAATCTCACCTAATGGCGTAAATAAGCATTTAATTAAGCCTGACTTCAAAACAATCTAAACAGCATAAAACCAATCGATAATTAATTACCTCTCATTATATTATCGTCAGCAACACTATATAGCACTTTATAACCTCGGATGAGTCCATTCTGCGAATGAGGTGGAGGCGGAGACCAAGTGACATGAATACTTTGGGAAGTACTTGTTACGCACTGAACAGTCTGAGGTGGCTCGCTCGGAACTGCGATAAGAAAAGTACATTGAAGTAAAGAGATACACTGAAACATGCACTGAAAGATTTGCGGAATTTATAAATAATATGAATGTCATCAATGGAGATGCTTGATATATTCAGATACTCATGAAATAAACCTTCAATGAACAACAACAACATATACAGTATAAACTTCAAAGAAAATAACTTATACAGTGGTACCTTGGTTAACGACGGTAATCCGTTCCAGGATTATCGTCGTTAACCAAAACCATCGTTCTCCAAGGCGCGATTTTAAATGTCATAAAAATATAGTATACATATTTTTATAAATGATGGTATGTATCATTTATTCATTTATATTTGCTACAAAAATTTATCATTAATAAAATAAATAGTTCGTGAATAAGTTTTTAAATGTCAATCTTCAACAAAAGTACAAATTACGTGTAAAGAAAATGTAAATGACATAGGAATAAATATTTTGTAAAATTTAAATGCGATTTTCTCCAAAACTATTCGCCAACACCAATCGACGAGGCGTCGTAAACCAAAGCCTGTGTCGTTACCGAAGATGTTTTTTGCTTACAGCAACTTGTCGTTAACCAAGTACGTTGTTAACTAAGGCCATCGTTAACCAAGTTACCATTGTATATAGATATATAGCCATAAAAGTCTGATGTTAAGTGATCCAGAAAAATGCCCTTTTCAGCGAATTCCGTGAAGTTCGGCAGTCTCCTTGCAGTACTGTCCTGAACTTTATGTTTAGCAGCGGTGTACTATATTGATAATTGTAACATAGTCTGTCTTGTACAAACGATTTTGTTTCGGGAGAAGAGGAAACTTCTGCTAAATTTGTTTTTCTAAACTTGATGAGTTCTCAATTTTTAAACTTATTCTCGAAATTTCATAGGCAACCTTCTAAAATATCCCAGTGTTTAGTTTAATGCTAAGAACATAAGTTCTTAGCATTAAAATATTTTCTCTCTGCTATTTTTTTTTTATATTCTGTTGAGCATATTTAAATGATCCTAATGCAGGCTCGTGAAAATTTGGCTATAGGCCCAGGCCAAATGCGAAATATTGACCCCTCATTTCAAACTTATTCTTTATCAATTAATATTGAAACAATGTAGATTCCACATTTCAAACAATATTCTTTACCAAAGGGTCCCCCTTTGCCTCTATCACGGAGTATTTCCCCTTAAAATCGTAGGTCTACCTGCTGCCACTCCCCTCCTCCCTCTGCTCGGGCATGGCTACATGTTTTAAATGTACATAGGCTCGAAGGTTCACTTATGCACTGAAATTTACTGGATATAGAGAATCAAACATTGGAATATACAGAAAATTATACACCTCTGAATGGAAATATAGTATACAGCATATGAAACCATAATGCTGTTAAAATGTTACGCAGTATACGCCCATAAACAGGCTGATAGAATTTTTAAAAAAGATATCCAAAAAATTTACTGTTCAAATAGTGTACTAAAGTATTCGAAAAATACTGTACCAAAAAAATCAGAATGGCAGTCTAATTATTATACAGAAATTACAAATTTTACAATATGTTTTAAATGAAGAGAAATCCAAACGTTGGTCCAACACCGATGTTTTACGACATCATTGCTATTCTACGACTTTTTCCGTAGGATCTCGGCCAAGACACCTTTCCTTCCGATCTCTAATGATGTCACGAAACGAAGACAAGGCAAAATGGAAAAACTCCTTCGAGAACCGTCGAAAACATAGGAGAACCACCCGAAATCATTTACGAAGACCAATTCAATTTACGTCTTGTTGAAGCTCTGCTTAGAAGCATGCTGTCTGAATGTTGTAATTCGGGTTCGAAGGGAGTTGCCGAGTCTCACGAGAATAGTGCATTTATCCGATTTTTTTCGAGTCAGTCTATTCGTAAATGAAATCGCCAGTAATAAAAAATAAAATTCTCGAGTTTACAGTTATTACGACTGATACTATTCATTTCAATGATGTCAAAGAGCTATTGCATATCAGCACGGCAAGGATTCATTTGTAGATTCATTCGTTTTATCTTTGATGTCTTTTCAATTCGTTCGTAACAATAAACGAACATACAGATACGTACAGCGTTGTCTAAACCAAATCACTCTTTTTCTTCAATATATGTATACCAGTCAGATAATGTGGTTGGGTAATGACAGGACAGATTGATTACAGAAAGGTAGCAGGGGACCAACAATTATTCACAAACTAATAAACGACGGTATTTCGTATTACTAAACTTTTAATTGCCCCATAAATGTTGATAACTACTCGTAACAGAGAAGTCCGGGGAAGTTTTGAAAACAAAATGACAGGTTTACTGCTCCAATAATGGAGTAATACGGGTTTTCCTAGAAAGGATGCCTGCTCCAAGGCCGTGATTGTTTAAATCATGATTTTCATCGTTTTGAACTGGTATTCTCCCTGCAATAATTGCACTGGAACGACACTGCACAATGGTGAGTGTGAGGAATTGACTTCTTTTGTTAATGCGATTCCAAAACATTGGGAGGCTCTTAGGTGAAAGACGCAATCAAAAGCTTAACATTGGTAAGTAATAATAGTTATTTTAATTATAAACTTATCATTCACCTAACATTAATCAACAAAACAAAAAGAAACTAGTTGAAAGAAAATCGGATAATTCCTCGAAGGCTCCTCTGAATCTACTGATTTGCAACTTCTAGTGAAACTATCATTAATTACGAATTTCGAATCAATTCCCTGTAAGTCTATGAACTTTGAAACAATAAATTTATTTTTGCTTTTTTAACTTGTGGCGTCCTTCTTTCATTGAATGTATTTGTTTGTTTCGTAACTATTACGAAATTCATTTCTATAAGCATCATCAACTATTTGCCAGCCAATTTTATAGTTCTAACTGACGAGGACTACTTTACCGTATTTACTGTTAGGTCTCGTGGATCACATTTTCTTTTTTGAAGCGAAGTCTTCGATATTTTTTGTTGAAAACTCAAAACAGTGGAAACTCGATAAACTTTATTTAATCAGTTTTGTTTTATACATCTTTATTTACAGTTCCAATTGCTTTTCTTATAATAATCTTATAATATGTATTTCTCTAATTCCATTGCTCTCTCCTTTTTGTTTATTTTATGGTAATCTTTCATGTTTTTTAATTTATTTTTTTGTTTAATCTTTCTAATCTCTTCTCTCTTTTTTAATATGGATAATAGGTATAGAATATTCGTACACATTCCCATGTGAGAAGTTACTTTCCTATATCTATGTTTTTGCTATTTACCTACGTTAGTAATATGTCCCCAGTTTGATATGGCAAAAATTACTTCTATCCGTTGGTCTTCCTCATTCCTGTTTTCTTTTAACTACGATACACAATCCAAGTCAATTACTTATTAAACCATTTTCTAGGAGAAAGATGGCAAAAGACAATGTTTATTTTACTTCATCAGTGATCAGATAATATGAATTTCATTTGTAGAGCTAGAAATAGAATCATGGATTAATGTAGTGTCATTAGTATTTTAAGGCTTCATTTCAAACGAGGTTGGTTTATTCAACAACAACATAACGGAGTGTTCCAGATTATTCCAGATTCATTAAATCCACAATTTATTCTATGAAGTAGTTTCATATATAATAACTATTTTTGTCGCTACAACAGATATTGCTGTAGAGATTTAATGATTCATTTCCCAAGTGAAATTTATGTATTACCAATAACTTTTGGCATTTCTATGTTCTCCGACGTAATATATTCCAGACTGTCTAATTCCATATTTTCGGAAATTTCCACGTAAGCCAAACTGTAAATTCCAGGTTACATTTCCATATGACAATTTACATTACAGATCAAAAGCTTGATTTGAATTAGCTGTGCTCACTCAATGAACCAGCAAATATTTCCATTCCCTGCAGTGCCTTTTGCATTTAGAATCATACTATTCACTTTCCATGGCTATTTGCAGCATAGTTTACATTTTAATATGTTGTTTACATTTTAATGAATATGTCTAAAATTTTTAATCTTTACAGAATTATGCGTTGAATTAATATGGTAAAAGTTTAATGATGCGGACTTAATTTGAATATTCAAATTTTTACAAATATAAATTGAATATTAACATAAAAATTGGAATTTTAAACAAATTCATTTGACGTTTTATATCGGCAAGTTTATGCATTAAAATGTTGAGAGAAAATTAAATAATATTTATACTAATACTTTGTATTTTATTAATCTTTAAGCATATTCCAATGACAAAACATTTGGGTTTTTTTTGTCATTAGTAGCTTTAGTTTGCATTAGTATATTTAATTTGCAATTACTAATTAGCAATGTCTTAAAACAAACGCAGTTTTATCTTTACAGTTTATCTGATAAGATTTACATGTCTTCCTTTCCATGGTTTTAATCCGACTTGAAATCACGAGAAGTAGATTTGCAAATTAAAGTTGACCTACCATGTCTATCTACTTACCAAGAAGAATTCTGTGGTCAGAATCAAATAAAAATCCTGAATCCCAGTAATTCTTTTACAGAACTTCATAATCATTATTGTTAATTCAGTAAATAAAGTACAATTTGAGAATATAAAAGTTTTTGTTTTCTTCTCCATTGGCAGAGTTTGTATGGAAATTATTCTAACAATTTTTCTGGCTAAATCTGAGTGATGAGTTCTTATAAGGACGAACAGCTGTCCCAGATTGCCATCGATGACGGATCAAGGCGTTAAAGCAACCGAATTTTGTGCATTTTTATCCTTTTTCCGTTTTTTTATTTTAAAGTTAATTTTTTTACTTTTGTAGTATGATTTGGCTGTCCTGGAGGTACACAATTCTAAAGTAAAGGTTACATTAAAAGTTAAAGAAAATAAAGATATTAACATTGCACAGTTCAATTACTTTCCCTTTGTAAAACGTCAAATAAATGAAAAATAAGTAAATGACATTTTCAAAGAAAGCTAATGGACTCAAAAAATATGACGTTAAACGTTCTTAATTTTTCTTTAAATTGTACGTCACCTTTTATAAATTTCTATTCAAAATTTCACTAACTGAAACTAATTACCAAGTTATTAGTTTTCCTTGTACCTCATACATAGCCTAATTCTGATTTCCTGCTTAATTATTATTTGAGCTATTTAAGAATTCTAAATATAATAGATTTCAAAGACTACGTTACCATCCTCAAGCGTATATGCAATCACTTCATCCGAGTCCGGGCCACTTCCAACTCGATTGAAAGCTTGAACCACGACGCTGTATTTTGTAAACTTAAGTAAATTGGTAAGATGGACCTCTTCTTTAAAATCAGTCGTCACTTTCACGGTCTTATAAACATAAGGTTCGGTACTATCATACACTTTATATCCAACATAGTAGCCAAGAATATCTCCATTCCACAGCTCTTTTTTGGGAGGCTATAAAGAAATTAATGAGAATTATATATTTCTTGACAAACGATTACAAAAAAAACCCAGTCGTAATATGAGTGTTTTACATAAATAACTAATTATACTTAATTTTGACAGAAAAATTAACGCTAAAATTATTGACAGATTTTCATTATAAGTGGGTTTTTTTTTTAATAAGTGTGTCTGTGAAAACATTAAATAAAGCAAACTAATGTAATGATAAAGTTAGCTTCAATTTTATTAATATCTAATGAAATTTATAATTGAAGTATGTATAATATTCTTAAAATTTGTCAATTATTTTCCTTAATTATCAATATGAAAAATTGTTAGAAAAAGATAGGACTGCAGACAAAATAACAAATATCCTGTCTAAAGTTGACGAAGGGACTAATCGTGCCAAGTATAAATAGTAAAACCGTGATTATCTGATTAATTGCTACAACTTTTGAATTAATTATATTTGCTGAATATTAAAGTATAAATCGTCATTTATTGAAGTAGATTTTCTCTTAAGTTATATAAATCAATTTGTTCAAATTCTTATCATAATTAGCTACACTAATACACCGTATTATATCTCTTTTTTTCATCCTCACCCCCTAAAAAACAACATTGGTCTAGCTCCTTCATTTACTTCTCAATAAAGAAACCTCGATTCAAAATAAATCAATTTAGTTGAGAAAAAAAATTCCAATTCCGGAAAACAGAAGGAAAAATGCTCTAATACAGCTGCAAATTTCCCTAAACAAGGCTCCATAGGACTGGTTAATTCGAAGAAGCACTCCAGACTCAAGAAAATACGAGAGCGAAATACTTCGTTTCTTTTTTTCTCACTTTGAGGTTCATAATTTTAAAATATCAACGAAGGACGTGATGATTTTTTTAAAAACATCGTCTAACTGTTATTAGAATACTTACAGTTCATTTAGTATTAAAATTAAAAACACACACACACACACACACACACATACGCACACACAAAGTCAAATTTCGTTAACTTTTGATAATACACCTAAGATAATGAGTTTCAATTTCACCTACAGTTCAGTTCGTGAAAGAAGAGCTTTTGATGACGTAATTTCCTTAAAGATTGATGTTTCCAGGATGTAACAGTGACATCTATTGCTAAAATCCGTAACTGAATCTTAGAAACATTACGAAAACATTCTGGTTTTTGTATTTTGTACAGTTACGAATACATGGTAATAATTAAAATTGAAATAATTAAAAACGTTCCACACTATTCACCTTGCTTGGCTATGAAAAGTTTGGCCTTTCTTGGTCACGCTTATGTGATCACAAAACGACGCCATCTTGGTCTGACTGCTCGGAGTTCCAGATGACGTCATGACTGGTGACGTTTGGTCCAGACAAAATCGATCGCTACGTAATGACCATATATGGCAAACCCTTTTTTTTTTTAGAAAAACTACTATACCTCTGATAGGCAAATCTTTTCCTAGATTATTTACCAAATTTTCTTTTTTAAGTCATCATCATATCGTATCGCAACAGCCTAAATTCTGTCGGAAAGGTGTACAGCAAGGGCTATTGCCTTAGAGGTAGCAAGGGCCAGGTCTTCTCCGGAGACCGTAACAGGGCAATCGGAGCACGAGAGCAGGTGTGTCATTGTTTCTTCTTTTTTGCAAGAGGACAGTACATCATGGAAGTCAAAGCAACCCCAACTACGAAGGATATATTTGCAATTGCCAACCCCAGTTCGTAATCTGTTAAGAGACCTCCACGTAGGCCAGGGTAGCTCATGACCCGGCGGTAGGGTTTCTCCTGGTTTGAGGAGATCAGCTGGAAATTTACATTTTTCCATCCATAGGTCTAGTCTCTCACGGGCAGCCCGTTTCTGAAGGGAGATACTTGCTTGTAGGAAGCTTTTGCGTGAGTGGAGCCTTGTTTGGGCAGGGACTTGGCCGAATAGTGGGTGGCAACTATCAGATTTTTTAATATCTTTTTTAAGTAACAGATTGTTTTACCTTCCATGAGATCTTGATTGTAGTAGATCCTATGGCTTTAGCTTCAACGCCGCTCGGAGGACCTCCTGGCACTAAAAAGAAAAATCCAAATATCAATCTAAGAAAAAAAAACAACAAAAATGCAGCATTTTAAATTTTCTTAAAAGTTTACTTAGTAAACAGCAGTTTTTAGTTGCTTATTTCAAATAGAAGCGAAATCCAAGTCAAACTAAAAAATAATATGCTTTTAAGATGGCAAATGATCCCTCCGAAACTAAAGAAAATAAAAACCACAACAAAATTTAGATTTCAAATCCTTGGGTAGCTAACCGCTCACCAAAAAAGGAAAATCTTAAGAACTTATTATTTTTCTTCTCGTTATGCCTTTTGAGTTTTCGCATGCTGGGGACTTTCGCTGAACGAGCCTAAGAGCCTCAAAACAGCTGTCCTAGTGTCTCAGTTCGTTGCAAAAGACTTTCATTATCATTAATAAAAAAATAAACAAGCTTCAAAATATGAACTAAACGACAACAGTTTAATTAGAAATGTATCATTAAGTTTTCAATGTTCAAAATACAGTATTAATATAAAATTTTAATAATAATAAGAAAATACGTCTTCCTTTTAGTTTAGCTATTACAAACGTTCAATTCTTAAATCATCGAGACATTTTTATAATCGAAACAGTACTTTTTAAAAAAAGTGTACTTGTTCTTTTTTAATTTGAGTTTTTTTAAATAATTATAGTACACAAAAATTGTAAATACACTGTTTAGGCCACTTTCAGTTTAAATTATTTATACTTTGATCACTAATCAGAAATATCTTGAAATATGCAGATATTTTTAAACCGCCTGTTTTTCATCTTCCCATATATGCTGCTTGCTAAAGTAATCGTTCCCTAAAAAACTTACACACGATACCGAAAAATGAACGACAACTTTATGTTTCCATGTACAACCGAAACATTTCTAGCTAATTACTACCTTTCATCTTTAAATCGTTTTGTAGTAATAACAGATTAAAATTAAAGAAACACCGTACTAATTACCTTCGATGCTTAGCGTAATCATCCGGCAATAATTTAACACAATACATCATATGAAACCAACAGAAAATTCTTTGCGAAATTAAAGGCGAATCCATTTACCAGAACAAAACCAATTCCAACATTACTATTGTAATATCATCATGTTTTTGTTTTGCTAAAAGGCCTTTTTTTATATAACTGAAGAGTCTTAATGGAAATTAGCATGTTATTGAGACGAATGCCTATAATTAATATCCTGAGTAAGTTCATTACGAAACATATGCAGTGTAGTTATTAACTGAGACGCAATCATTCTCTATCATATTTGTTATTTTCATTACTACTACAGTAATTTGTAACGATTTTCTGTCAAATTGATGTTGTGCAGCTCTTAAACATGCAGCTTGGGAGCGTTTGCGATAGCGTGCTGTACGCAATACCGATTTCATAACGGAGATATGAACTAACAGCTTCACATAAATACTGACTTACTTGAATTATGGCGTTAGTCCGTCGTAAACAATAAATTTTGAAAACCCAGGAACAAAGAACTTTCACTTAATTTAATGAAAATGGCATGCCAATTTTTAAAATCATATTTTAAACTAGCTCTACCATAATGAAAATTACCTAAGCAGCCAATATTTAATGATTGGACTGATTTAAGAAGTGCACGTGAATATGCGTTAATTTAATACGTCGCTTACACGTTTTTGGATAGAATTTTAGCGTAATTTTATATTATTAAGTAAAATAAGATTTTTCGAAGTTTTTTAATGTTTCGATATAATTTAACGTATTACTATCAAAATATAAACATATAATAGTAAAAAAATAACAATAACATATATATTTATATTGAAAATATTCCATTTACATTTAAAGTATAGGTCTATTTATTTTTAATTTCTATAATAACTTCTGCATATTAGCGAAATTATGATGTCAAAAGAAGGTATTCTATGATTAGTTCAAGAATAACAGATGCCAAAAATGTGCTAATTCCTATCTTAAATGCAAGTCTTTAGAAATTAAAAATATCTTTCAAATACTGTAGAACAAATTTGTTATATAAAACACATGCAATACATTATGACCAGTTTTGAACAGAGTAAGAGGACTTTAATTTTTAATTTTAAATTTCATTAGTTAATATTTTATATTTTGAATGAAGAGAAATGAACAAAAGTTTTGGAAACTGAACGAAAATATTTTTATGTTTTTCTTATAAGAATAAAGTTATAAAAGCTTGAATTAAGTAACGCTAAATTCCAAATTTTTAATCCTATTTATTATTTCTTCTCATGGTAATATATAAATAAATAAATAAATAAATTACAAGTATTATTAAACTGCTATAGATATCCGCTTTATAGTTTGGTATTTCGTTCACGAAATCTTCGTAATTTCGAAGGAAATCGGACTGCTGTAGCCAGAATTGGGATAAAACAATGATAATATAACAGACAACCGACAGAAAACAGCTTCAGTACTGAGCGTTGTCTGGATGATACAAATGTCTTTAAAAAAGAAATTAATTGTTCAAGTAACGTCAATAACATCATTTTTGAAAAACCAAATAGCTTCATTGCAATATTTCTTTTATGAAATACTATTTAAGGCGAACATAACTGCTTTAGAAACGCCTCCGTAGAAAATAAGATTTTGTTTTTTTTCCTTAAATATCTTTTACTAATATATGCTTAATGAGATAAAAAGGTATTTTATAAAATACTTATAAACATTAGTGATAACATATCAGAAGTTTTACAGGCAACCAAAAGGAGATTTACAAGATAGCAGCTGCCGAAAATAAAAGCTAAAATTTAACAAAAAGCACATAATACTGAGACATTTTATTGAATAACAAAAGTGTAAATACACAAAAAGTTTTGGTAAATAATATTTACCTTCTTCTAAGCAGGTAACCTCTACTGTCTCACTGGGTGGACTAAGACCCAACACATTTTCAGCGATTACCCACAACTGATAAGATGCTCCAGGCAGAAGACCTTCCACTGTGAAGACATTGTCACCTCCGATGCTGGAAACGTTCATGATAGGACTGTTCCAACCGTCTGAAAGATAAGACACATGTTGGTATCGAGAAAATATACTTATTAGCATTAACACTAATCTTCATATCTATTATTTATAGCAGTTGTTATCAAACATTATTTAAAGAAATGGTATTGTTATAAAGTCGATACGTCTTGTTTTAATGTCACTTTTGTTAATAACATCTGTTAATTATAAAGATTGGAAATCCATTTAGTCATATTATTTAAACAATTATTTAAACAATTTAAGATTAAAAATTGAAAATAATCAAGTACAAAGAAATGATAAAAACATAAAAATGTAATTATAAAAAACGCTCACTGAAAAGTAATAAAAAAACTGAATATTTTTAGTAAATAGTAAACAAATGACAGTTTTCAGTAAGTTGCTTATAGAGATATGTTGTAGATTTTACTGAATTTGAAGTGGCAGTATATCTTTATTTCATAAAGGAAAATGAGAAAAATCCATTTCAGTTTTCCTTAACACTTTTAAATAGATGAAATCATTTTCTAAGTAAGACTGACTTCAATGTCTGTCTCTGTTACTTGATCGTTTAGTTATTTTGTTATCCTAAAGTGCACTTGACTGACTTTTACAACCGTCATAAATACTAAGTCGAAAAAACATAAACAGTTCTAAGCGGGGAAAAAAAAAACATGTGCAGATTTTCAATTTCAGGGAGAATTTTATTTCAACTCCTCTCAAAAATAATAGAACTTATGGCTCTCGTTTTTCCCTAGATGCTCGAGACCTATGGCTTTTTATAAAGAGCTCGTTTCCTTCCTTTTCCGTTTGGGTCCTCCTTTTGATTTGGCAGGTATCTGATACCGGAAATTAGAAGTGCCTGATCGCGTAATTTACTTTGCACTTGGCTGGATAATCAACAGTGGTTCTTCTCCCCCCTTCTTTTTTTGACTTTTTTTTCCCCATTTTTTTTTCTTCCTCCTTTATATTTCACACTATCCTAGATGCCTCGTGACCCCCGAACAAATTCTGCACCGCCAACTTGGCTGGCTTTCGGCCAGAAATCCTTATTAGAGCTTAGAGATTTCGTTTTATGACTTGTGTTCTACCCAACCCCCAGTTTCTCTGGTTCGGGGAATGAGGAAATGCATCACCATAGCAACCTGAATACATCTGAATTTATAGAAGCCAACGCAGTGTCAGTCTCGGCTTCCATGCAGAATACAGACGAGAAAAAGTCGAAATGTAACACCGAGATTTTTATAGCTAATGTAGTGCGGTTTTAGCAGAGAAGATGGTCTCGATCGATACAAAGAAATCGTAGGTTTTTTTTTTTATTTCTTGGTTTTTTTTTCTGCAAGTCGTCCTTCTTTTGGTATAGGAGGGGTTCTTTTTATTATTTTTTTGCCGCTACTCAACGAAGCGATTTCAAATAAACTGCCAGCATTCTCTGAAAAATTCGATTCTTACTGTGTCTCCCTAGCATGGCTGCAAAAATAAGTCATATAAGGATGGATCCAGCCCATTACCAGCAATGCGGAACGTAAACTTCAAAACACTGATACGGAACTCGTAAATATATCCGAAGTTATTTTAAGAAAAATTCCATTTCCCCAGCGTTTGGAACACAAAAAGAAAAAAAAATCTTTTAAATCAATTACATTTAATTTAAAGTGATAACATTTCGAGCATTTATAAAAGCAATGACATAGCCTGTGACGAATTCTCTCCTAAATTCGAATTCCACAACAATATACACAAAACAAGTTTCCATTAAAATGAATCTAAGGATAATGAATATATTAAAATAAATAATAAAATTTCAAAAGGAGGTTAAAAATACAATATTCAAAGTACAGTCAGAATTTATGAGGAAATAGCAAATTATATAGAAGAAATTGCAGATATTCTTTGGAATTAACAATATAAATAGTCAGATATTAAAAATTTCAAGTAACATATTTTCGGAACTCAAAGACAGACCGGTTTATATTAGAAGCACGGACGTTTATATAAACTCCTTATATATCCTTCTCATATATCATACAAATGCTGAATAATAAATGAAATTCTTTTTACTTATCGAATTATTTTTTATCGAATTTTTAGCAAAGACTTCCTATAACAAATTTCAACAAAATCAACTTCAGTTTCAGTATACGGCAAGCAATCACTGTAATCACTACAATATCATCTAACAAAAATAATAAATTCTTTCCTTTAATGTCCTTTAACAAATTGAGAGATAGAAATAAATCCATTTTCAACAGCAAATCAATTAATATTTTGAACTACCTCCATTTAAAGCTGTTGAAATCACTGCACTTCAGCTATTCAGAGATGATTCAATATTAGATAAACATAAAAGGTCCAAATAATGCTAAACCTCTGATAAGATGAGTTGATTCATTGAAATGAAACGTCATTAAATAGCACTGCGTAATAAAATGGTATATATATAACCACGAAATATTACTTTGCATCTTATCCATTAGTAGTTACGTTATTGCTTTGATAAAAACGATAATTTTAAAAATGGAAAGAGTTATAAATTTTTATGTAATTTGGGCTTTTATTATAGACTGACTGATGAATTCTAATAACATCAGAATAAAAACATAAAAGCATATAAAGAAGGATTCACTGAGTGTTTTAGTACTTTTGATATCGGAAATGCAGGACACCTGTTTCTGGTTTCCTAACTATCATTAGCAGAATTCGCCCAGTATCTACAGGTCAGTGATCTTAAAACACCTAAACAAAACAAAATTCAATATTGCCCTCCATATTAAAAACAACAATATATAAATGAAGAATAAGAATCCTTATTTATATGCGTTTACGTTTGTTTGTGATGTTATTTGTGATGCTCTACTCGTGTTATAGGTTTTGTTATATATGAATTCTTTTCCTACAATTTAACCCTATATCAGCTAGATTTGCTAGCGGGGATTGATCGATTGGTCTTTCGTAATTCTTAATTTATATATTGTTTTTTGATATGGAAGGCCGTTGTTTTGTTGGACTTGTTTTCTTTATAAGTCTTTTGAGATCATTGAGTAGTAGCTGATGATGGTTAGGGAACCAGAAACAGCTGTCCAGGATTCCCGGCATCAAAAGTAGTAAAATAAGGATTCACTGAGCTGTTTTACGTTCGTTTATGTTTTATTATGATGCCATGATTTATGCACGTTAAATTTGGTTTATTGACTACTATCTTCGTATATTAAAAAGTTTCGGCAAAACCAGGGTATAGTTTAACGCCACAGATAAACGGCAGCAACGAATATTATATAAACTAACCAGCATCTTTCCTCAAAAGTAAGATAACACCACAATCATGCTTTTCTTTAAAAGAAAATTCTTTTAAAAGAAAAGCTGTAGCAATTTTGCAGCAAATGTATAGGGTCTTTGTTCCAAAATCCCTTAGTAAGCTGTAAATTTATAAGTAATAGATATTTTTATGTGATAAGGTTTATTTAACTCTTTTCATGTTTTGTAACATTTTGTTACATTTTCAAAAGAGAATTATAATTTGGAAAATTAATAAAGAAAAAGTTGAGATTCCGGTATCAAAAATATTAAAACAGCTCAGTGAATCCTTTTATATGCCTTTGTGTTTTTATTGTGATGTTATCTTTAGAAGTCATAAATCAGTCTCTAATAAAAGCTCAAATTTCTTAAAAATTTAAAACTCTTCCTCCATTTTAAAATGATGACTTTTTCTTTATTAATTTTCCAAATTATAATTATCGTTTGAAAATGTGACAAAAATGTTACGAAACATGTTAAGAGTTTAATAAACATTTTTCCCATAAAAATATCTATTATGTAAAAATTATATGATGGGATTTTTTTTTAGTATTTACGCTTGAAGTAAGTTGTAATGTACTTCAAAATTTCAGATAAATATTTTTATTGAGGAGCTAAGGAACTCCTTGAATATATTTACTGAGTACTATCATCACACATCTATTCTTATAACTATAATGGAGAGAAAAATCCAAAGAAATTGATTTTCTTGATCTGCTGAAGCTGCGAAGAAATTACCAAAATACAAGATTTTATTTTCGTCTTGTAATGTCTCTCGGACTGCGTGTTCACCGATAAGTGGGAAGTGTGGCGTAAGTAAGCCTTCGTTGTATCTTGAAATTGTGAAATCAAGCGAGAATGATGGTCTTGAGCCTCTAAACCCCCCTCACAGAACGCCCAACACCAGAGCTAATATCTTGGTGACTTGCAATATTATTTTCACATCATTAAGAACGCGATACAAAGACCGGATTTTCTATTCGTGCTGCGTGGCCGTTTAATCCAATGGTGGCGCTTAACCAATGGGAAAATGCCTTGCCAAGCATAAACCTGACTAAGTGAAGTAATTCCGGAAGTTGGAACTTGCTTTATACGCCCTGTGGCTGAAGACGCGATGAACCAGGAGGTCGTAGAGCGGCATCTAACGACCTCGCGCAATGATTGGCAAAGAGATGAGCGAACAGGTTGCAGATTTCACGGTTGCTAGGCAACTCCTTCAAAGTGAAGATCCTTTTCAATGACATAAAAAAGGCAAGGAAGTTTGTACGCTCTCTGCGCGAGAAGTTTGCCAAAGATGAAATGGAAAATTAAGGATGTTGTCAATGATGAAGTCAACCACTGAAGTGTAGTAAAACCTATTCCTGTCTTAATAATACTTTAAATATCTAGATGCCCTTTATAACAACTACTATGAGTATTTTAATATTTCGTTGCTTGAACCTGCACCACCCAATTATTTCTTTCATCAGTTGAGATTTTGATGGTTATTACAACTTTACGAAATAACATGGAAAAAAAATATAAAAATACAACATGTATAGAAAGCAATCATACTAATAAGATATTTGATGGCCTGGTGTTAAAAAGCCTTTAAATACTTTTTGAGGCTATATTTCATACAAACAGACTGTTGAATTAAACTACTTGAGGATATTTTTCATTTTACATGGAAATTTTACAGATATAGATGTAACTTTAAAAAAAAATACTTAATTTTTAAAAACATTCCAATTCAGTAAAATTAATGTGAATTTCATTTTCTAAAAAAAATTATAAGTAATATCTATCTACACATAAGTAAAAAGACAATCGACTTCTTAAAAAATTGTTCACTTAATTTCGTTTCTCAGTTAAAAGTTAGGTGAATTTTATGTTGATTTCAATCTGTTCACAAAGAAATGAAGATAGTTACTATGGAAACATTTCAATTCATTGACCGAGCAGAGATTTCAATTTCAAAACATTTCTTGATTAAAATCTACATCCTAATATTCTATTATTTTCTTTTCTTTTCTTTTTTTATAA